>JANAVB010008599.1:23050547-23490547 GCA_029216955.1 Iris pallida
AGGAGACGGTACTGAAGAGCACACAGCCGAGATCGCGGAGCACTAGGGGGGAGGGCTGAGGGAGCGTCGGAGCATGGAGGGGATCGTCGGAGGGAAGGTGAGGCGTCGCCGGAGCACTGCAGGGGATCACGGAGGGAGGGCTGAGGCGTCGCCGGAGCACACGGCTGCGGCGGAGCAGGAGGAACGCGGTGGTGGCGTCGGCTCCAGCTATCTTGTTGGTCGCGCGTGCCAAAAAGCTATTTCGTTTTACAACTTAAAGAGTGATATCTCTTATTATGTGATAGTCCCCATCACTTTTAATGGTGCCCTTAGTAATTTCTTTCCCTTTTGTTTTGGTTTTTTCTTTTCTTCTGATTTTTGTTTTTTGTTCCTGAAGACGTTATTGTCCCTTGGTTTTGGATTTGGATTTGGAAATCCAAAATTTAATCCAAATTCAAATTATGGATTTTCAATCCAAATTCAAATCCAAATCCAAATCCAACTGCAACCAAACATAGAATTCGTAAACTAGAATATAATTAATAATTATGATAATAAAATATTATTTAATAAAATAATAAATAAATAATTTATTAGTTAATTATTTATTATAATCATAGTTATGATTAAACAATTAAATTATTTTATAATTATAAAATAGTTATGATTAACAAATTATTAATTAAGATTATATGCTATTAATAAATTATTAATTAAAATTTTAATAATAGTTAAATATTAAAATTATTAAATAATACATTATTAATACCGATGAAAATTATGATTAATATATTATTAATTAAGATTATAATAAATAGTAACTAAGAATTTCTAATTAAGATTATAATTAAGACTAATAAATTATAAATTAATATTATAATAAATTTTTATTTATAAATTATTAATTAAAAGTATAGTTGTGATAAATAAATTATTATAATTATGAAATAAATTATTATATCAAGACTATAATTATAATTAATAAATTAATATGTTTTAATTAAGATTATAATTATGATTAATCAATTAATCAATTATTAATTAAGAGATAAAAAAAACTATGATTAATTAAGATTATAATAATTATGATTAATAAATTATTATAATTATGAATAATAAAGGTATAAATTATTAAATAAGATTATTATAAAATATTAAAATAAAATTATAATTTACTAAATTATTAATCATGATTATAATTATAATAATAAATTATTAATTAAGATTATAATCATGAATAATAAATTATTCAATTATTAATTAGATTATAATAAGACTAAGATTATAATGAAAGATTAGTAAATTATAAATTATTAACTATGATGTAATCGTGATAAAATTTAATAATTATAGATTAGATTATTATAAAATAGTAATTAATGAACTATTAATTAAGATTATAATAAGACTAATAATTTTTTAATTATGATTATAATTGAATATTAATTAATAAATTTTTTAATTAAGATTATAGTTATGATTAGTAAATGACTATAATTATGATTATAGTTATGATGAATTAAATTGTAATTATTAATTAAGATTATTATAAATATTAAATAAATAAAGTATTAATTAATAAATTATAAATTTAGATTATAATTATGATAACTAACTATTAATTATAAAAAAATTAAACAATACTATGACTAATTTTAATTAATTATAAATTAAATATTTTTAAAAATAATAATTGATAAAATTAATATATAAAACATAACGAATATAATTAATTAATTATTAGTTTTAACTAAATATTTAATATAACAACGAAATTATAAAAAATAACTATTTTTCTCCAAAATCTAACTTTCTTCCAAATCCAAATTTGGATTTTGTTATACTTTCCATATCTAAATCCATCTCCAACCAAACATAGGATTCCATGGATTTGTAACTCCAAACCATAAAATCCTAAAATCCACCTCCAAATACGATTTACCAAACGGACCCTATATGAAACTTGTAACCCAAGAAAACCGTCCACCACATTTGATTTTTCTGGTTCGTGTCCATGTTGACTAATAGATTTCTTTTCTCTCCCACCTCTCTCCACTGATGAAAAATAAGGAGCTCAGAGAAAATTTGATTTCCAGGATTTTTTTTTGAAAATTTGATTTCAGGATTTTTTTTTTTGAAAACCTCCATTATTTGTGGTCGACTCTAAGATTATGTTAGAGTGGATTGATTTGAATCGAGCGATCCTTTTATCGAGTTTGAGGTTCATTTCTCTGGTCACTTATAGGCCTTGACACGTTTAGGTAAGAAAAACAGTTTTTATTATGAAAACGAAGAAAGACGGTCGCATCGATAGCCCTTCTTCAAAGATCTGCTAAACTCAGATGATTGGTCATTCGAACCAAACAAATGGTGGAAAAAAAATATTTATGATAAATATTGATATCGATTCAGTGAGTTATCACTCCAACCGAAAGATAAGATGCTAGTGTCAATTGACTTCAAAAAAAAATCCGATTATTTGCAGAAATCTTCTAAAATAATTTTTATGTGTACTTTCTTATGTCAACAATGTAGAGACCTTTCTAAACCAAACATCAAATCACTTTATGGAGCAGGATTCCACAAGATGAGACCCAACATATAATGCAATCACTTTACCAACATATAATGCATATTCTAAGATGTTCTCTCTCTCCAAATTTCAAACACCAGATTGTCCTTTAGGGCCAGTTTGGATTACAGTCCAGGACTTCATTTTCTATCAAACCTGAAAATTTGGTATGCGGAATACTATATAGCCAAAATTCTATGTTTCTAGAAATCAATTCCAAGTAATAAATTATCTAAAAAATTATATTTTTATGTTTGGTGACTAAATAAATATTTCCAGGAAAAGATGATAAAAAACGAAAAAAGAACAAAAAAACACAAAAACGAAATAACGTTAAAAAGGAAAACAAGTAAAAACGACAAAAAACGATCAAATAAAAAACGATAAAGAATGACAGAAAAACAAAAACAAAAATCAATAAAACGACCAAAAAAAATCCAAATAGGACAAAACGACAAAAAGCTAAAAAAAAAGAGACAAAAAACAAGAACAAAAAAGATAAATATGACAAAAAGGGACAAAACTAAAAAATGAAAAAAAGGATAAAAAAAATAAAAAACGACAAAAGAACTAAAAAAGAACACAAAAAGACAAAGACGACAAAAAACAACAAAAACGATAAAAAAAATAATAAATTAACAAAAAGACAAAAAAATGACAAAAAACTATAAAAAAGGGACAAAACGACAAAAAAGACAGAAAACGATAAAAACAACAAAAATGACCAAAAAACAGCAAAAAAGATAAAAAAGGATAAAAGACGACAAAAAACTAACTTAAAAAAAACGACAAAAAGCGAAAAAAAATAACCAAAAAACAGCAAAAAAGATTAAAAAAAGGAAAAGACGACAAAAAGTCTAAAAAACGACAAAAAAAAACAAAAAAAAATTAAAACGACAAAAGACCAAAAGCAGCAAGAAACAATAAGAAGGACAAAGACGATAAAAAAGTCTAGAAATGACAAAAAAATAACTAAAAATGACAAAAACGACAAAAGGACAAAAAAAACAAGAAAATATAATGACCAAAAACGATAAAAAAGAGAAAAAAATGATAAAAATGAAAATAACGTTAAAAAATATCAAAAAAGAAGTTCTCCGCACAAAAAAAATATACCCATCTACTTTTAAGAGATAGGATTCCCATATTTTATGGATAAATTATTTATTCGAATATTTTTAATTTTTGGAAATAATTTTTTTTTAGCCCAAACAAACATGGTAATAGATTTTCACCCTAAATTTGTTCGGAAATAAAAGGAATACCTTATTCCAAACGCCTCCTAAGGCCTAGTTTGGTTCGCAGAATGGAAGGGAAAGGAAATCAATTCCTTGTCATTTCCTTTTCATTGGAAAATTTTAATTCCCATTGATTTTTCTTTCCGGTGTTTGGAAATGCCAAGAAATTTGGAAAGGAAAGTGAATACTTCAATGTGGGAAGTGATTCCTTACTTGGATGGATGAAATAACTTACCTCCCTAATTTTCTTCCATTGAAAATCACTTTCCTTTTCTCCTCAATTCTTTGTCATCCAAACATAGAAAAATAATCACTTTACTTTCCCAACCTGAAAAT
Source organism: Iris pallida (assembly GCA_029216955.1). Taxonomy (NCBI): domain Eukaryota; kingdom Viridiplantae; phylum Streptophyta; class Magnoliopsida; order Asparagales; family Iridaceae; genus Iris; species Iris pallida. The sequence goes on from JANAVB010008599.1 coordinate 23,054,673, forward strand.
TCTGCGAACCAAACGAGGCCTAAGAGACTAGCCAAACATGTCCTAATTCGGATGAGCATTTCTTTTTGTTTTCTTTCAAATGTGTCATTCAGTTTGGTACGCGGTATTTTTTTTATTCCGAAAAAATTTAAGATGGGAATCTATTACCACGTTGTTTGGTTATAAAATTTATTTCCGGAATTATAAATATCCGGGTAAATAGTTTACCACAAAACATGGGCTTCTATCCCTTGAGAATAGGGGTATTTTTTTTGCCCGGGCAAAAAAAAAAAAATTGTCTAAATTTTTTTCTTCTTTTTGATCAATTTTGATTAGTTTTGAACATTTTTTTTGTTTTTATCGTTTTTTGTCATTTTACCATTTTTGTCGTTTAAGCGATTTTTTGTCGTTTTTATCCATTTTTTGTCTTTTTTGATTAATTTTTGTCGTCTTTACCCAATTTTTGTCATTTTTGTCGCTTTTTTTTTTTTTGTCAATTTTTGTCGTTTTAAGCAATTTTTTGTCCTTTTTAGCTTTTTTTGTTGTTTTTACCGATTTTTATTTGTTTTTTGTCGTTTTTGTCGCTTTGGTCATTTTTATCGATTTTATGTCGTTTTTTGTCGTATTTTGGTTATTTTTGTCGTTTTTACCCTTTTTTGTTATTTTTTGTCGTTTATACATTTTTTTGTCGCTTTTTGGTCATTTTTGTCGATTTAACTGATTTTTGTCGTTTTTTGTTATTTTGTCGTTTTTTACCCATTTTTTGTCGTTTTTACCATTTTTATTCGTTTTTACCGATTTTTTTTTTGTCGTTTTTACCGATTTTTTTTATATTTGTTCATTTTTTTCGTTATTATTATTTTTTATTTTTTTCCGGAAATATTTATATTGTCACCAAACATGGAAATGTAATTTTTCAGGAAATTTAATTTCTTGAAATTTGATTCCCGAAAATATAGAATTTTCAGCTATATAGTATTCTGCATACCTAACGCCCCCTAAGTGACATCCAAACCAGTCCATAGTCATTGTGCCAAATAAATTTTGTTACTTTCCTAGTTTGCTAAAATGTAAAAGGGATGGCTATAAAACTCTATGTATAATCATAGAAATAAGACATGGTTCAATTAACACGACATTGCTAAAATTTTGCTAAGGCGCTCATGCAATATCAAAATGGTTTAGTTATGTTGAAATGTATAGTTACGTGGGAAAAATATGCTCAAGTTCGACAATATAAATGCAAGGGACGGTAGTATGTAAAACCTAAAACATCATGTTGTATTAGTCTAAGAGTATAGAAATGTAATTGTAAAAAAGAAATACTCAATTTAAAAGATCAAGTGAATTGTGTATACTTTTTGTAATGATTAGGGAGCTTTATATGTGGACATGAAAAAAGAAATGCATAAAAGACAATAAAATTAAATTAACTTTTAGAATTGAAAAATTAAATAAACTTCTGATTCATAAATAAATAAAATGATAAAAAAATGGTCCCGGCGGGGCTCGAACCCGCGACCTTCGGCTCATAAGACCAACGCTCTAACCAACTGAGCTACGGGACCAGATGCATTAATATTTGACATACGCTTTTAAATACATGAAGTTTAAAATTGTATATAATTCTTAATATTATTCATTTAAGAAAAAGTAATTACTTGCATTTTCTTTTAGTTTGGCAACGGAGAATATACAGGTGGCTCGGTGGGTGAGGAGTGTTAATAGGGTCGGACAGCTTTTCCCAAAAGGCGGATTTTCGATGTTCTAAGAGCATCTCCAACCCTATTATAACTTTGGAAAAAAGTTAATGCCACATAGGAATGACAAAATTTTATTCAAAAGTTCTTCTCCAATGCAATTGTCAAATCAATTGTAAAGCTTATGTGGCAAAAATTAAAGAAAACATTGTGAAGTTGATTGTCTTGTTCTAGACAATGCACTTGACAATGTCTTCTCTTCCATGTCATCAATTATGAATAAAAAATATTAGAAAAAAGAAAAAAGATGAGTAGTTGTCTTAAAAGTTGCCTTGGAAGTTGGAAAAACTACTTTTTATTGTTTTCTCAATACTTTTGCATTGGAGAGAATTTTTCTATCTCATTGTCTTTTGAGATATAATTTTGCCACATAAACAAGACATTGTCTTGTGGCTCATGTCACATAGGAGCCACCTAAGACTCACAACACTCACAAGACAATAGGGTTGGAGATGCTCTAAGTTTGATTTTGATACGAAAAATCAAGAACGAAATGTGCAAAGGATGTCATAGATTTGCATATGGGCGTGGCCCTCGAGGCACGACCCATGTAAGATGAGCTTTAGACCTCTACTATCCTTAACTCAATCTACAACCCATTTATACGCAACCTATATAATTCAAACTCAGACCCAATCAGCCAATAAACCGATCAACTCAATCCGACTCGCCTATCCCACTTGTTAAATGGGATGGGTCATGTCAAATTTGATCCGATCCGGACTACCCAAAATGTATATATAGCATCTGTCAACAATTTCCATACAAATGATTAAGGACACTACAACAAATTACTAGGAGATAACACATTTTTGAGAAAAAATAGGACTACAAACTTTTGGGATATACATATCCAAGATTGTCAAATTTTTTACAGTCCATATAAAATCAGAGCTGCCAAAATTTTGACATTCCTGAAATAGCAAAAACATCAATTTTTTTTTTGGCAATACTAGATATGCACATGCCTACCAAAAGTGTGTTGTCGCTAGTAACTTTTGTAGTGCCCTTATCATTTACCTTACAAATGGACACTTGCCATTGAAGTAATGTTACCAGGCTTTCCAGAAAGTAATATGGATTGCCCAGGAGAGCTGGAAGACAACATGCTCAATGCAGGAAAAGACCTCAATATTACTTTCTGGAGCGCTTCTGTGAGAGACAAGAGTGTCTGACACAACAGCTGTTGGTATCTGACACATCTCTTTCATCTGGACACTGTACAGAAACTAACACAGAGCATACACTAGTTGGCACTCAGAAGATATTAAGTTCTCTAACTTTGTCAATATTTTTGAAGATTCCAACTTTTTCTCCATTAACAGTAATTAGCAACTGAGTAAATAGGGTTACAACATAAGCATAACCTGCAGTACAAAGAATTGAATCAATTTCATGTCGAGCAGCATTTTCTCGTAGTGCCGGTCTCTGCCGCCGCTGACACCACGATCGTCTTGCCTTCCTTGACCCCGCCGCCATTTGCAGCAGCAGCCACAGGCTCATCCGGGGAGGACAGAGTCTTCTTACTGATGGTCCTGTATATCTCCGCGAGGATCACCTGGAAGGCGCTCTCCACGTTCGTGGCCTCGAGTGCGGAGGTCTCGATGAAGGACAGGCCTTCCTTCTCCGCGTAGCCCTGAGCATCTTCGGAGGCGACTGCGCGGAGGTGCTTGAGGTCGGTCTTGTTCCCGATGAGCATGATCACGATGTTGGAGTCGGCATGGTCCCTTAGTTCCTTGAGCCACCGGCTCACGTTCTCGAAGGTGGTGGGCTTGGTCACGTCGTAGACGAGAAGGGCTCCTAGGGCTCCACGGTAGTAGGCACTGGTTATTGCACGGTAACGCTCCTGCCCTGCCGTGTCCCATATCTGAGCTTTTATCGTCCTATTTTCCACCTAAAAATGGCACAAGTATATAAAACAAAGAAAACAAAGTAGAAATAAATACAGTAACCCTCCTATGTTTCATGAGTATTAAAGGGACCACCCTTATTTCCATAATAATCACACGGACCTCCCTTATGCTTTATATTTTATTTTAAAAATAAGGGTGGTTAGTGTAATAACCTTTTACATAAAATCTAAAACATAGAGGAGGTCCGTGTAATTATTTTCAAAATAAGGGTGATTTGTTTAATAAACATGAAATATATGGAAGATTAAAGTAATTTGCCCGACAAAGTAAGAACATGTATCCACATTGATATCAAAGTGAAACATTTCCAAGGGCATTAGCGAAGAACTAAAATCTTGGTCAACTTAAGATCCATATAACACCATGAACCCATGGCACCTTCCAAATCTTTATCAACTTAAAGATCCATATAACACCATGAACCCATGGCATCTTCCGTCCATGTTAGCTGTCACAAAGTATTGAATCTATTGATATACAGTTCCGCAAAAAATCAACCTTGTACCTCAGATGATTATATTTCAGCTCCGATAGAATCAACTCATATCCTAAACCAACAAATGAACAGCCCCGACAGCTTTTACACACCATAACTTTACTTAGGACTTGAGAACCAAAATCCATTTTACTTCATTACTGCATCGTAGATCATACTTTATCATTTTACATGGTTGGCTATGGCTGTGCACACAGAAGGGAAAACGAAGTTGAGGATAAACATGAATCAGAGACCCTTTAAGTTGTTGATACAATAGGGAAGTTGAAGTCCTAGAGAAGAAGCTAGCTGTTTCCATGAGAGTACGAGGATGGGTACAATCTCACCGAAGTGCATTTGAGAAGGAAAAGAAGTGTTGTGGGCTTATAGACAAACTTGTCACTCACAATCAGATTCAAGTGGTATGTGATCGCGATAAGGAAGATTTAATATGACTAAGATAAAATACGGAGAGAGGTAGTAATAGTTATAGGATATGCTACAATTAAAGGATATATGCTAATCCTAGATAGGAGATCTAAATGAACTTGGGCTGAGGCTGAAAAACTTCTGGGTTTTGCTAATCCTAGATAGGAGATCAAAGCTTGCCCTCAATAGATCTGAATTGAAGACTTTTGGACAAGACTTTCTTCTTCTTGTTATTTAATAAAGATTTCAACTTGGATTTTGGCCTAAATGTACCCAAGGTTGAACCTCCAATGTTGTTTGTATTGATATCCGAACTTACTAAAATCTTGGTCAACTTGAGATCCATAAAACAAAATGAAAATTTACAAGGTCATTGTGAAGTAAAGCATACCAAAGGGATTTAAATCCTTTAATACTGCAAATCTGTTGGTCCAACCAATAAACACAGGCAGCATTTGGGCCTCAGTACAAGAAATAACACACTTCTGACCTTTTATCTTAAAGTTATTATTTACTATTGATAGAAGTTAGAGTAGTAATAGTTACAATATCTCCCACCTTCTAATTACACACGGTGGTCTAAAGACTACACCCAATCTAGATCATGACAATTAGATTAAAAACAACACTATTTCATTAACCTTTCTTTAGACTCTCATTTTTAAAATTCCATATCTAGATGTTGAAAACATAACAAAATCCTTTGGCTTCATAATATTTGCTGTCCTCTTCTCTCCTGTGGTGATTTCTTGCATATAATTTTCTCCCCACATTTCATACAAATAACCAATATGGTCTTGCAACTGCTAGTTAATAACAAACCCTACCCAAGATGTGTGATCTTATTATTATTATTTTTTCACAACATTGATTTCGTAAAAATAACATCACAACAATTAAGTCTCTGAAATGGCTTAATGGCTCAGGATTCTACAAGCATAGACTAAATACTTAGCATGATGACAGAGTCACAGTCACACATAAAGTCTATGAAAATACCACAAATAGTTGGAAAGGTAATAGATGGAGAATATACCAATGGCCTCTTAGAAAGATGGTAGTGGTCAAGTCAAAGAAGTTGATTTGATCGCTTAAATGTCTAGATGATCATGGAGACAAGGCAGGTTGCGTTACTGAAGATCTAATTGTTAGTGCTCTAGCAACTTGAAGACTAATGGCTTCTGAAATGGACTATTAGTCAGTATCTTACAAGTTTTGAGAAGACTCAAAGGCAGTGTTTATTGCGTATTTTCTGGTATATGAACCGGTAACCATGCAGATATTATTTATTAACTGATGAAGAGATTGTCGACAGAACTAAGATTGTATTAGATATATGGAAAATGTATATTTACATGGTTGTATTTACATAACATTTTACAAACATACAATTAGAAATTATAGAGATCCCTATCACTTGTACTCATACATGGACTCATCATTCATATGATATTGGAGAAGGATTCCTAACCCTAGCTGCTGCATCCTAGAGGGAAGATCCTAGCCGTTGATTAACCAGTCAACAATCTAAGCTCAGCCGACGAACCAGTACTGATATCTCCGCAAAATTCTAAACCCTCTCTTGACTACTACCATGGTTTCCCTTCTTCTACAACTTTGTCCCGTTTGTCTCTCTCTCTCTTCTCTTCTCTTCAAAGTTCTAAAGCTTCTCTTGACATTACATTAAACCCTCTGTGGAATATTCTGTGGTGAATTCTGACATACCAAACATCCAACAGGATATTCCAATATACTTATTCTAATACCAACACTTCCCCTCAAGGTGGACGAAAGATATTCACTAAGCTCATCTTGTCACATCCTCTAATCATGCTCACAGAGTTAAGTCCCTTGGTCAGTCCGTCTGCTACCTGATCCTTGTTTGGAACGTGGCCTAGCTCCAGTATTCTACTATCCAACTTTTTCTTGATGAAGAACCTATCGATCTCGATGTGTTTGGTCCTTTCATGCTGTACTGGATTGTTGGCGATACTAATAGCTGACTGGTTGTCACATCACAGCTTCATCTTGGCTCCTTGATCCAACTTCAGCTCCACCAGCATATTCTTCAACCATAGCAGCTTTGCAACTCCCAATGCCATAGCTCTGTACTTCGCTTCAACTATCGATCTGGCTGCCACTGACTGCTTCTTACTCCTCCAAGAGACCAAGTTGCCTCCTACAAATATACAGTATCCCAAGGTAGATCTCCTGTTATCAGCACAGTTAGCCCAGTCAGAATCACAGTAGCCCTCGATGCTCACGTAATTATTCTTCCTGAATATCAGTCCCTTACCGGGGGCACCCTTCAAGTATCTCAGAATATGGTACACTGCGTCCATATGACCCTTTCGTGGGTCATACATGTAGCGGCTCACCACACTTACTGCAAAGCAGATATCATGACTGGTGTGGCTCAAATATATCAACTTGTCTACCAGTCTCTGATATCTATCCCGGTCAACTGGTTCCCCAGCCTCAACAGCCAGCTTGAACCTCTGATCTATCGACGTCGCTGCAGGTTTGCATCCCAACATCCCTGTCTCTGTAAGAAGGTCCAGTGCATACTTCCCTCTGGGAAAGAACAATCCCCTTCTGCTTCTCGAGCAATCTCAATCCCAAGGAAATACCGAAGAAGGCTAAGGTCCTTCACCTCGAATTCCTTGCCAAGCTTCCTCTTGAGTCGGGCGATCTCCTGCTCATCATCTCCTATGATAATCATATTGTCCACATACACCGCAAGCATGGTGATATGGTCTCTACTCTGACGAAAGAACATAGTATGATCAGCATTGATCTGTCGATATCCCATTCCTATCATCGTCTTCCTGAATCTGTCAAACTACGCTCGAGGAGACTACTTCAGTCCATAGAGGGACTTCTTCAACCTGCAGACCTTGTCCACTGTCTGATTGGTGCCGAATCCTGGTGGTATCTCCATGTACACCTTCTCTACTAGATCTCCATGAAGAAACACATTCTTCACATCCAGTTGGTGTAGCTTCCATCCACCATTTGCTGCCAGAGAAATCAGGATCTTGACAGTGCTCATCTTCGCCACTGGTGCAAATGTCTCGTCATAGTCAATGCCGTATGTCTGACTGTATTCTTTTGCCACTAGTCGAGCTTTGTAGCGCTCAACCTGTCCATCTGGATTCTGTTTCACAGTAAATACCCACTTGCATCCGACTGCTCTCTTCCCTTCTGGCAGTTTTACCCGCTCCCAAGTATGATTTTTCTCAAGAGCCCCCAACTCCTCGTGTATCGCCGCTTTCCACTTTGGATCGTTCTTGGCAACCTACCAATTGTTAGGTATAGTAATACTATCCAAAGACGCAATGAATGTTCCATGAGAAGAGAAGATATGATCATATGAAACAAACTGAGTAAGGTCCCAACCATATCTAACAGGAGGATTTTCTACATTGCTGTGAGTGGTCCTCCGTACTGATAATGGTGTGGGAGGAGTAGGTGTGGAAGGAGTAGGAAGAATGATATCACCTGAAGGGGACTCTGGTGGTGGTGTAGGTGTCTCAGGAGTCGAGATAGACGCAGACAAGGGACTTGGCACTGGCACTGTAGGTACTGGTCCTGCAGTTTGCTTCCCTCTCCTGTTGTAGGTAAGTATCTCCTCCTGAGCCATAGGCCTAACACCTCTCATCTTCTCCCCATGTTCCTCTTCACCTTCCTGCTCCTCCTCAACCGCACCTCCATGTTATACTCCTAAATCAGTCACCAGACTTTCACCAATCTCCCCCTCTCGCCTCATACTTGCAGTATCAGGTGAGTTGTTTGAGGTTCCCTCCTGATGGTAGTATGGCTCATGCTCCCTGAAGTGAACATCCATGCTCGCAAACTTCTTCTTCTCTGCTGGGCTCCAGCACACATACTCCTTTTGAGTCGCCGAGTAGCCCATAAAGATGCACTTGACTGCTCTATGATCAATTTTTCCAACTGACGGTCTGTTGTCCTTCACAAAACACACGCAACTAAACACCTTCAGTGAGAATATCTCACTATTATTTTCTTGCAATATTTCATATGGAGATTTCCATCCCAGTACCTTCGAGGACATCCTATTGATTAGTTGAGTTGCTGTCAACACTACATGCCCCCACAGACTTTGTGGGACATTCATATCGATCATCATGCTTCTTGCCACCTCCAGAAGGTGTCTGTTCTTCCTTTCTGCTACTGCGTTTTGTGCTGGTGTATATGCACAGGTGGTCTGATGCTGTATCCCTTGGGCTGACAAGTATTCTGCAAGTACTCTGTTGGTATACTCTGTCCCATTGTCAGACCTCAGTACCTTCACCACTGCCTTGTACTGAGTCTGAACATGTTTATGAAAGTTCCGAAAATAGGTAGACACATCACTCTTATTCTTCATCAAATACAGCCAAGTAACACGAGAAGAACAATCAATGAAGGAAATAAAATACTTGTAACTATTCATAGTAGTAATGACGCATGGCCCCCAAACATCAGAATGTATTACATCAAAAACAGACGAGCTCCTATGACCCGTACTAGCATATGAGCTCTTAGTAAGTTTGCCTAAATCACATGCATCACATACTAGTTTCTCCTTATTTGTTTTCTCATAAATAGCTGGATACAATTTACTTAAAGTAGCAAAAGATGAGTATCCCAACCTCTTATGGTGGAGTATTAATGTATCCTCGGCACTCATCTTCAGTCCTCCCATTCCCGCCTTCTCTGCCATAGACATCAATGCTAAATCCAACCATTCTCGATCCAGGTACCACAGTCCCTCATGCCAAGTGCTAGTCCCAAGTCTTCGTCCCGTCTCTTTCTCCTGGAAGACCACCTTAGGAATATCAAAAGAGACAATGCATTTTAGTTGGAGGATTATAGAACTGATGGACAAAAAACTGACCGAAAAAGATAGAGCATGCAAAACATTGAAGGATTTTACTGAACCTGTACAATTTACAGTACCCTTACCGGCCATTGGCTGGAAAGTACCATCAGTTGTTTGAATGATGTCTACCGATGCTAGGTGAGTGTAGGAGAAGAACTCACTAACATTTTCCGTCATATGCCGAGATGCCCCCGAGTCGATAATCCAGTCTGACAATTTAAGGGAAGACAGATGCAAGGGCGAGTGAGTCGTCAGTACCTTCTGATGGATGGACATACATGACGGCGTTGCCTCCAGCGAAGAATGAGGTGGACGCCTCCTCGGTTCCACTCCTCCCGTCTCTATTGTTTTACGCTCTCTGCTTCCTCCTGAGTGCCCCAAGCATGCCTATCAGTGCCTGATCCTCCTCAGTAAAGGTACCACCAGCTCTCTCATCCCCTTCTGCTACCAGCAGATTCGCTCGATAACCTCCACGACCACGGCCACGTCCTCCAAAATGTCCACGTCCACCGAACTGTCCACGTCCACCACCTGGATCTCCCTCCTTAGGTAGTTTGGTGCAAGCATACCCACGATGTCCTATCTTCATGCACTTGTAGTACTGCCGGTTGTGCTGTCAGGGCTCTTCCTTAGGCCCTGTGTCACTCGAACTGGTAGCCGCCAGTGCTGACATTATTTCAGGAGGACAACCTGTCCCTGCCTGCAGCTTCCTCCTGCCAAGTCTCTTGTCTGAGGTGGACGCCTCATCGGTTCCACTCCTCCTGTCTCCATCGTTTAACGCTCTCTACTTCCTCCTGAGTGCCTCAAGCATGCCCATCAGTCCCTGATCCTCCTCAGTAAAGGTGCCATCAGCTCTCTCATCCCCTTCTGCTACCAGCAGGTTCACTCGATAACCTCCTCGACCATCCCGTCGACCTCCACGACCACGGTCACGTCCTCCAAAATGTCCACGTCCACCGAACTGTCCATGTCCACCACTTGGATCTTCCTTCTTAAGTGGTTTGGTGCAAGCATACTGATGATGTCCCATCTTCCCGCAGTTGTAGCACTATCGGTTGTGCTGCCAGGACTCTTCCTTAGGCCCGGTGTAGCTCGAACTGGTAACCGTCAGTACCGACTTTACTTCAGGAGGGCCACCTGTTCCTACCGACAGCTTGATACGAGTCTCCTCCTGGATCATGGCCGACATAGCCTCCTCAAGGGTGGAGATCTTCGGTTGGGCTAGTAGTATTGTCCTCTGAGCAAATACTGCAACCAGCCCTTTAAGGAACTTCATTGTCCTCTCCTGCAGACATACCTGTCTCTCCTTACACTTCGGGTTCCCGCAGCTTGTTCGATCTGAGGAGTGATCGTAATCCAACCACAGACGGTCCAACTCTGTGGCATACTCCAGCACCGTCTTCTCTCCATGTACGGTGTCGTCGATCTCCCCCTTGATCTGGAAAACTCGCAAGTTGTTCCCTACACCATCGTAGGTCCTCCTCAATTTTTCCTACACGTCCTTCACCATCTTGATGCCATCCACTGTGACGACGATCAACTAGACTAAAGAATTGAGGAGCCAAATGTAGATCACCATATGAGTGGACTTCCACTCGTCGTGTCCCGCAAAGCCCTCGTCCGGCTCTATCGTCTCTCCTGACAGGAAACCCTCCAGATTCTTTCCTGCGAGGGTTCTCCTCATCCGCCGTGGCCAACTCAAGTAGGTAGCTAGTCTATTAAGCTTCAGATCGATGGAGGGAAGCTCCAACTTCATTGATGTTCGTGTCGTACTCTCACCAGCTGACAGCTTCATCAACGTTGCAATCTCCGCAGGGTCCAGCTTCTTGATGATCTCCTCCATCGATCCTCCTCTTCACTGATCACCTCACACCCGTTCCACGATTCACGCTCGTCCTCTCCTAGATCCGATCATGTCTCTCTCCTATTGGATATAGGCCTTCAACGTCCGGAACGACCCTGCGGGAGACTTCGAAAATTGTGGCTTCGCGATGGTGGGGGCGGTGGTCCGACTGACAGGTGAGTGGACGCCGTCAGGCGGGTGTCTCCGAGCAGCGACCGACGCGAGCAGCGGCAATAGACGCGCGCGTGCGGCAGAGGTGTCTGCTAATCAGCGGCCAGTGTGCGACGGGGGCGGCGTGCAGCGGCTGGTGGCGGCGGTGGCTGTGGTGGTGCGGATGGTGGTGACGACTGGGTTAGGGTTTGGAAAAGGTGGCGACGGCTAGGATTTTAGTGGCTCTGATACCATGTTGAATATTTTGTTATAATTTCATTGATAATTTCATGGCTATATATAGCCTTACAATCCTACTCATTACATTAAACCCTCTGTAGAATATCCTGTGGCATATTCTGACATACCAAATATACCAACAGGATATTTCAATATTCTTATTCTAATATACCAATACCAAATATACCAACAACAAGCATGTTAGGAAAAGATAGGACCAGCATAAAACCCACTAAACAAGTCAAAAGCCAACACAACCGACAACTCAAGATCAACAAAATGGAAAGATGAATTCAAAAAATGAAGCATCCAACAATCCACCATTTGGTTTTAAATTTTAAAGGAAATAAAAGAACTTCGGACATGGGGAAGACAAATACTACTTTCTCGATCAAAGTAGTCTTCAGGACTTGGAACCTTCACCGGACAACAATAAGATTACACATGCACACACATCCAAAGTGCTGTCTTGAACTTGAACATTTATGTGCAAGCTTTATCAAGACAAGCACATAGTACTAAGCTACAAAGTTAGGTTATTACAAGAGAGAGAGAGAGAGAGAGAGAGAGAGAGAGAGAGAGAGTAACCTCACTCGGAGGGCGGACGAGGGAGAGCGGCCGCTCCCCCGAGTTTTCAGATTCCTTCTGTTAGTCTTTTTGTGTCTTATTTGCTTCATTTCCATACAAAACAACAACCAAATCACGGCTTAGTTGGTAAATTAATGTACTATATATGTCCCCCAAAAATTTAAGTAATGTATTTCTGTTTCCATTGCAAGAATATTTTTTGAGCCACCATTGCCATCCACCTCGGTTCCCTTGCTCTGTCAGATCAATGGTTATTATCCCCACCACCTCCACATTGTCTGCAAGAAGAAACTCACATGACATGCCACCACCATCCATTGTTTTGCTAGACACTTTCTTTTGTTTTGGGCATTTTAGACTATGAAGAGAGAGAGAGAGAGAGAGAGAGAGAGAGAGAGAGAGAGAGAGAGAGAGGCAGCACTCCGTTCCCTTTTGTTTAGTGTAGTTAAAAACTTTCCTTCTATAGTTGGGTTTTATATCATGTACCCCAAGGGAACATGTTAATAAACATTTAATCCCTCTCAATTTCCTCACGAGTCTTTTCTCCAATCGACACATGTATAGCTAGCTAGTTGAGATTTTTTTAAAAAAAATCGGAATTTAGGGTAATGCAAGGTGGCTTTAAGATGGGTATGTGACGGTCAACCTACTAAAAAAAGAGAGATAATTATGAAATTGAAGGTAGTTATGGAGCTTATGCTTCTTCACATGTGTCATGACAGCGAGCCTCCTGGCTCTTAAAATGAGTCATAGAATAGGATACTTCTTATAAGTAAAAAAAATAATCTTACTAAAAATAAAACAAACAAAAAGAAGAAGAAAGTTTAGCTAATTGAAAAAGAAAATCTCTATTCTCTCTCCTTGATTTGTTTGTTCTTTTAAAATTCTCTCTCCCCCGATATAATATGCCAAAGACTTCTTGATTTGATTGGTTTAATGTAGCCGTTGACACATTGCCTTGTATTTCATGATCAACTATATATTGCCTTGTAAATTACTACTTTTCAAGCATTCACACATGCTGCTTCTTCTATAATTGTGTGTACTACAGGTCCGCTAATCTAGTGCTCAACTTCTCTAAATATATCAATCTTGTCTTGTTGTTGCTTGTGAGAGGAACTGTTGAACAACTTCCTGATTTTTTTCGTTGATCCTGTGTAATATATGTAGAAATGATATGTCATTGTTTGAATTATATAATTTGGTCACTTATCTTGTCTTTGGGCTCTTCAGATTTACTAATGATGCTATGCGAATGTTGATTCAGTATAGTTTATTCTTTGAGTTGAATGATTTTCATTTTGAATGTGTATGGTGTTGATTACACGTTGGAAAAACATATGCTCTATTTCAAACAGGAAATAAACTAGTCAATAGAGATAGAAACATCTTCCTGAATTCTCTTTATCAGTATCATTTTATAGACCTCCTACTGGAAAACTCTTCCATTCCATTCCTTACAAATATGTCATATTGTCACTGTAGGGGCAGTCCTCATAACAATGGATATCTTGGATTCTTCGTATTGTGCCATCACAGTAAGCAACTTCTTTTATTTTTCATCTTTAGCATCAATTTATTCAGCTTCATAGATAGGCAGTGTATGAGCATTTAAAGAATAGATGTTGTACTGATTCACTGTTATTCTTGCACAGAGGGCATTGTGTGTCGATCTGTCGTCCCCAACCAGTTAACATGTCTTCAGACAGAAGCATATTAATAGTTAGACAATTGTCAGTGTACCGTACAAGCTTCTGTCAGTTCACACTAGGATATTGTATCTTAATCAACTCAATGGATCACTTGATAGTAAAGTTACCTCTCTCTTCATGTAGCCAACTAAATTGAAATGGTCTTGATCTCCTTGCTGAGTATTTTGATACTCATAATTTCTTCATAGAATTTTCCGGTTCTCTCTCGCTGTCTAGTAGCAGAGGATCAAATCATAAACTAGTATGTTCTCCATTTGTAATGTTATCCCTTATCTGGAGCATTACATGTAAACTTTTTCTCAATATGGTCTTGAATGTAAATGAGGCAATTGGTGCCCTCAGTTATATCCCAAAAACTTCTTTCCATATATCTCTTCCTCATCCATTTACCCAGTAGGGAAGTGTCACTTATAATTTCCACAAGAGCTTCATTGCACACCCCTCCTCGATATCTGTTCTATACATAAATATAAAACAGGGAATGTGCCAAGAGGCCCAGGACCAAGTGCACTAATTAGAAGAGACTTTGACAAAGAGGGTTTGATTCCTTTTTATGGCTTACATACACATAGGAACCATAAGAACACGATAGAATAAATTACCCATTGTACAAGAATTTTAATCGATATGAGAATTTTATATATGACAAATAGTTGGAAATGGGCTGATGTGACATATTATGTTGTCCTATTTCATTCCACCTTATGGTATATGTTTGAGCTACTACACACATGAAGACTGTACAGGTGTACCAAAGTAAAGAAATATATAGGATTTGATATTCTCTGTTCTCATGACATACATTAAGAAGCATTTAATGTTCCTTAACTGCCTTTACTTTTATAATTATCTCTCTTTTTAGTATTTTGTGTGGCTGCCACATACCCATTATAATACCAAATATCCTCATGCATTACATATCCTAACTAAATATATAAAGTCTCAACCAACTATACACGTGGCTATTGGAGAAAAAGACTAATGAAGAAAATTGAAGAGCATTAAATGCTTCTTGACATGTGTGGTGAGGGCACGACAGAAAAACAAAACACATATACACACTGTATCCACGTGTTACCCCTAACATAATTTTTCCTAAAACTTCCATATTCCGTAATTGTATCATGCCCGTACTTGCACCCGTGCAAGATAGATCCACACAAAAGATAATTGTTGAGAACATTTAAGTTTTATTATATATTTAAATTTTTTATTTTTTATTTTGAATTTTAAACTCTCGTGATTTTTTTCTTTGTGTATTTATGATGCTTTCGACAAATTTAGTTGTTTTGTATTGTTTGTCATCTTCTCATCATGCATACACATTGTATGATGTTACATATCCACTTACTAGGAATGTACCCATACCGAGTACGCCCTATTACTGAGTACTGGTTCTTCATGCATATTCATGGGTACATATGTAGCCAAATTTATATATATATTCATTTTTCGCTTTAGTTGAGTACTTTGTGGGTAATTTTCTAGTCCCACTTTAAGGGTTGGATATGACCTTATCGTCTAAAGTACCCTTTGGTTACTTTTGTTTTAAAAATCAACTTTTGTTGTTTTAACCTTAAGTACATAGTCTTTGACTAAAATTTATTTGATTACTATGGTGAAGAAATTTAGACTCTTAGTTTTAGTTGCACGCTCTACTCTAACTGATCGTCAATATCATGACCCTCTACGTCGGTCGGGTAGATGAGTGCTCTAGCTATGGTTCTCAATCAGTTGCTGAATATCTTGGTTTATCCTCCTCTAATATTTAAGTGCATGCCATATATCTATGGGAACTCGAACCTCTAACCCAATTTCTCAATCTTATGCCTTCAAGGCCACTTGGACGAATGTTATATATATATATATATATATATATATATATATATATATATATATATATATATGAGGAGTGCTCTAGAACCAGCCGGCTGATTTTGTATAATGAAACCTACCTATGTTATACATGTTGGATTGAAATTGAATGGTTGAGATTAGATGACTTAAAAAAGTGGTGGGGTCTACACCTTTTAATCTCAACCACTAAATTTCAATGCAACCCATGAAACATAAGTTGGTACCATAATACAAAACCAACCGGCTGATTTTGGAGCATTTTTGTATATATATATATATATATATATATATATATATATATAACATTCGTCCAAGTGGCCTTGAAGACATAAGATCGAAAAATTGGACTAGAGGTTCGAGTTCCCATATATATATATATATGGGACTTGGACGAATGTCAAGGCCACTTGGACGAATGTTATATATATATATATATATATATATATATATATATATATATGTTACTCAACGTACTTGTGCTTCCTAAACACCAACATTAATTGGTTAATATGAAGTTATAGCCTAACTAAGAGTGATAATCGTTTGGGAAGTTGTGAAATTTTTGTACAAAATGGGAGAGAAGAGACTAATTCACAAGTCATTGGAAAGCATACCATCTATAAAGCAATTATTGCATTGGTTTCTTCTAATAGGGATTAGTCAGTGTTGTAAAAATCCCTCTAGGCGGCCGACTAGTCCCCGACTAGTCGCTAGTCGGCCGCCGCCGACTCGACTAGAGGCTAGTCCCCGACTAGTCACTTGTCGGCCACCGTCGACTCGATTAGGGGCTGGTCCATCCAAAAATTAGCTAAATTGGTACTAGTCTGGGCTGCCGTCGACTTCGTCAAGACAGCCGTCGTCGACTCTTTACTTTGTCGCTGTCTTTTTCTATTTTTGAAAAAAGTGACCAGCCTACTCTTTTTTTATTTTTACTTTTGCTTTGTTATCTCTTTGCTACTGTTGTTGTGGCTCTTTTTTTAATTTTTGCTTGTTACTTTTTTTTGCTTTTGCTTGCTACTGCGGATGTAACTCTCCGTGCAAAATAGTAAGTTGTTAACATATTATTTAAATATTTATCGAAATAGAAATTTATGCAAAATAATGAATAAGAAAATGCACTGTAGTCTGCGATAATTAAAAGTTCAACAATTAACATATTATTTTTTAAAATATTTTTATAACATATTACATATATATATATATATATATATATATATATATATATTCATTAAAAATTCTAAACCGACTAATCCGACTAGTCCTCGAGTAGTCCAATTAATTCGTAGTTCCCACGAACCGACTAGCGGACGACTAGCGATTTTTACAACCTTGGGATTAGTCAATATGGATTTATGAAACATATTGTGGTTGTGATTTCAAAATCACAATCATGATGGTTTCAGAAAAAAATACATTGGTTTCAGAGTTTGTGTGATTTTGTCTATGATTATGAAACTACACATGTACTATGTTTCTATAATCAACATTTATTGCTTTCATCGAATTTCCATTATATATATGGAAAAAAATAAAGATAATTTGTTAATATAAATAATTTAAAGATTAATTGTGATTAAAACTATTGATCATGTTATCATAAAAACTGGGTACAAAGTGTAGAAATATATGGTTAGCTTGACGTCTTTATTAATGATTGATTATATTTTTTAAAAACTTCTAATTCGAAAAATATCTTCCTAATCCAATTGAAACCAAGGTTGTAAAAATCGCTAGTCGGCCGCTAGTCGGTTCGTGGGGATTAGGGATTAATCGGACTACTCGGGGACTAGTCGGATTAGTCGGTTTAGAATTTTTAATGAATATATATATATATATATATATATATATATATATATATATGTTATAAAAATATTTTAAAAAATAATATGTTAATTGTTGAACTTTTAATTATCGCAGACTACAGTGGCATAAATTTCTATTTCGATAAATATTTAAATAATATGTTAACTTACTATTTTGCACGGAGAGTTACAGCCGCAGTAGCAAGCAAAAGCAAAAAAAAGTAACAAGCAAAAATTAAAAAAAGAGCCACAACAACAGTAGCAAAGAGATAACAAAGCAAAAGTAAAAATAAAAAAAGAGTAGGCTAGTCACTTTTTTCAAAAATAGAAAAAGACAGCAACAAAGTAAAGAGTCGACGACGGCTGCCTTGACGAAGTCGATGGCAGCCCAGACTAGTACCAATTTAGCTAATTTTTGGATGGACCAGCCCCTAATCGAGTCGACGGTGGCCGACAAGTGACTAGTCGGGGACTAGCCCCTAGTCGAGTCGGCGGCGGCCGACTAGCGACTAGTCGGGGACTAGTCGGCCGCCTAGAGGGATTTTTACAACACTGATTGAAACATTAAAAAAAAATCAAAACTACTTAGCTCTATAACATAAAATAATTAAAATAAATATAACTAAAAGTATGGTGAAGCTATTGAGGACAATTAACAAACACCTTGATGATGTAATTTTGCACCATTTAGTTTTCATATTTCCATCGATTTTAATCGACAAAAACCATCCTATAATTTTTTTTATTGTTTCTTAATTGACAATGTCATATTGTTCAACAAAAGTTATCATTTCCTTGAAAGAAAAAAATCATAAAGAAGTACAACCAAAACCATATCAAAGTCCAATTTTTTTTTTTTTTTTACAAAAAAGGGTCTCATGTTCTTCTTGTCACGACAGTGATGGATTTACCAAATGTACTGCCTTTTGCACGCTATGGATGTAGAGGAGCATGTCGTGGATTGCAGGATTGCGGTTGTGTGGAAGGAGGACAAAGGCGGTCAATGGGAGGCTGCCTTGGATAAGAAAGGTCGTTGATCGGAGAGGCCATACTTTGACTTGCACCCTGGACTGGGCAGAGAAGCAGAGGGATATGAAAAACTTTAAAAGACAAGAATTAAGAGGATAAGAGGGTATTTTAAAATCACGTGATGCGTTACATTTGTACGAATCACGGACATAGCACGCACGACCGGTCGTAGAGCCTTCACTGGCAGACCGGGCCGGACGCAGGTGCCAGATCCTAAAAGTCGATTCGAACTCTTCTTTGGTGTCAAGGTAATAGCTATGAATAGTCATCGACTCCGGGGAAAGGGTAGAAGGATGGGACCGGCATTGCTCCGTCAGGCTTTCGCCAATTGCGGAAAATTCCCCACTGCTGCCTCCCCTAGGAGTCTGGGCCGTGACCTTTCTCAAGTTGTGGTTATAATGTTAAAAAAATTGAATAGTATACAATCCCATGTGATTTAAAACCTCCTCCACATATATAGTGATTATGGTATCACAATTGACTAACGGGTGGTGGTGAAATCCCGTTCTGAAATCCTAGTTAGAGAAGACCGCCAAATCAAGGACGAGGACACAGAAAAGATGTCGGATCCTACGGCTACACACGGATACGGACACGACACAGTATGGCCAGATCTGTCCTAAGTACAATAACGCTGAGTAGTAGAAATAAGAAATAAGAAAAAAAAGAAGGGATGTAGATCTATGGTAGAGAAGGAGGGACCTGGAGGGTTCTGGTTGCGAATTCGACGCCTATGGTGGACTTGGACTCGAGGCAGAACTCGTTGCGGGTGAACCGGGACAGGAGGTTGGATTTGCCCACCCCGGAATCCCCGATCAGCACCACCTTGAACAGGTAGTCGTACTCGTCCTCCGCTCTTCTCGCACCCATTCTTTTCTCTCTCCTCTCTCCCCTTTTCTTTTTCTTTCTTGTTTGTTATTATAGTTCTGTCCTATTCTCTCAGTTCACACACCTGTGATGGACTCATTTTAAATCATTCACAATTATTCGTTTGAAAATGGTCGTCCTGCCGTTCCTGCCCCCACTGTCCTTTGTGACAGATGTAACCAACGTTCAATTAAGAAGAAAAGTAGAGATTTTAATAAAATTCTCATTCAAAATTTGAAAACTATTATATACTTTTATTATTTTAAAAAACTAATTTTTTTTTAATAAATAATTAAAGAACTAAGATATACTTCCACTATTTTCATGGATTTTTTTTGACTGTTTCATACAAAAACAAAGACATCCCTTAGTTTTTTTTAATAGTGGAGGTATATGATAGTTTTCATATTTTGAATGAGGATATTTGCTAAAATATTCTTTAAAAAAAGTATGGCTAATTAGTGTTTAGTCCTGGATTTTATACCAACTTAGAGTTTAAGTAGTGACATGTCCCATTGAAAATTTGGATCCTGAATTTTTATTTTGGTTTCATTTTTTTTCCATTACACCCTGAACATGAATACAAGGGAAACAACCAATCACATGCTAGAAATGGGGATTTAATGGGAAAGAAAACAAAAGTAAAAAAAATTAGGCCCAAAATTTTCAATTGGACACATTAGGGCTTAAAGTCTAAGTTGGTATAAAATTCAGGGTCTAAACGCTAATTGGCCCAAAAGATTATTATATATCTCCTGAATTTTAAAAAAAATAATAATTAAGAAAAAATATATGTTATAAATTAAAATAGTGATTCTAGATCAAGGTGTCCGGTGGGCCGAGTCAGAAAGACCTCCATTACATCGGGTTTGATTAGGTTCGGTCCGGTCTTGATCTGGCTCGATTAACGCCAATATCGATCAGATTCGATCCAGCTATGGCTTGATTGTCGTCGGTTTCATTGGACTAGCTAGGCCAGGCCAGATTCTACGAAGGGTAAACCCAATCCTTTCACAACTCAAGTTGAGTCTGTTTGTAGCTTGGCTTACATGTCACGTTCCGATTCCGTAGAATCGGTAGTCGTCCCTCATGCGTGACGTTGTGCAAGCCTAAGTTGTACTCGCACAAGGCAGAGTTATAAAGTTATCCGAAAAAATAGAGTACACAGAAAAATTGAACACTTGCATAGAATAAAACTTTGCTTTACTAATAACGAACATCATTTACAGACTCTATTACAAGGGTTGTCATGCGGGCTTACAAATTAACTCAAAATAAACACTGATGAGATAGTCGTTCCATACATTACACCCCTTTATACAACCAAAACATTTCCTTGCACCTGGAATTGGGGAAAGTTGAGGCATTTCCGTTGGACTGGTGTAGGGTCTTCAAAAGTTAAGTAAGGCTTCAAAAGGACGTGTCGCCTTTAGGTTCTTGGCACACCTCTTTGGTTCGTAGCACCTGTGGAGGCGAGGGTTAGTACATTGTCATGTACTAATGAATGACTAATTAATTTCACGATCTCAATTGTTAAAGAAGTTATGTGAAGCATGTAATAGTTAAGTGATCTTTCTATCCATCTTAGTCAATTTCATGTGAGGAATTGATAGTGCATAGCATATGAAAACTACATTAAATCTTACCCATGAAATAGTCTCTGCACCTGAATAAAACTTACCATGTTCTTCCCTGTCAACCATATAACATTAGCTAAAACAGTGTTTATATGTGAAGTCACTAGCAATGTCAAGCCATCTTGAACTATAGCTGGGTTAGACGACGATCCTTTCAACGTAGGTAGTGAGCCCTTTTTGAAAGTTTCCCAATCACCCGTTCTGGTTATGCCAGTAGTGTTATCCCCATTCCTCCTAGGTTGAATCGGTTCCTTTGTCTAGGCAACCGTTCGAGGAACTAAATTCCTTGTGCACAAGTTGTCTATGACCGTGCAAGACTGTGAGACTCGTCTCATAGTATCGGTATTTATATACGGATACATATTTATTTTACTATATCTTGTACTTTTTTGGTTTTTGGAGCACTTTATTTTATTATTATCAAATTATAGATTTTTTTCCTTGACCAGCAAACAGCCGATATACTGGAGTATACTTATCACTTTTAGATATTTTCTATTGATATTTCATGAATAATGTGTTGATATTTTCATGAATAGTAATGATCATTATATTATCCAATGGATACTTGTTATTGAACGAACGAGATTGATAGATCGAGTTGTGGATCGTTGACGTGGCAGATCCGACAATTATGATTAATTTATCCTGTTTATAAATACCCCTTCAGTTTATTTCGATTTTTTCCTTTTTCCTTTCTCTCTATACTCTTTTTCTTTCTTCGTTTCCTCTCCATTTTTCTCGTGTGCTAGGACCTTGGTCTCAAGGTCTCAAAGTGTGATTTTTGAACCTCTTAGTGGTGGAGTAGAAGAGTTAGGCTGGGAGGTTGTTTAGGCAAGTATATCTTGTTGAATTACTGGACAGTATTGTTTTGATGTTGTTTTCGTTTCCTTAGTATTGATAGTTCATTATTACTAGTATATGTCGTACTAAATATGTTTCTCTCGAGATTTATGTCTTTTTGCCCATCTCGGAATGTGGTTTGAACTAGGTTTTGGTTTCCTGTAAAGTTTTGTTATTTTCTTAGTAGGAAAACTCTATATCGGAAACAATATATGTAGAAGTATTACAAAATTATAAAGGCCCACTCAGTCCAAATTGTATCAGGTCATGCGGCTAAGAGATAGCACACCGACTGGCGGCTCTCTATGCGGCTCCAAGGCGGTCCCTCTTCCTTTGATGCTTTGACCGTCCCGTACAAAGGCATCAATACATGTGTCACGACCCGCTTTCACTTTTGGAATGCGAGTACGTAGCCAAGTTCATCCTACACCGTAGCATCGACGATAATACATTGTCTATGATAACATGGTCCATAACAAGAACAATACACACATAAAATCCACAGCTAAACTTTTAAAATAAATCCAATAGGCTCAAATAATCTAAAGAAAGTCATCAAATAATCTACTATAACCCAGATAGTCTCAGGAACAAACCTGGTAATAGAAAAGTAAAATAGATAAACTAGAATCCTAAACTATGACCACTAACTAATGGGAAAGCATAAGAAAGAAACTATGCTAATTCACATCAATGCTAGAATCTGGTACGTCAGTAACGCTAATGTCGCCAACATACGAACCATAGACCTCATGACA
This sequence comes from Iris pallida, assembly GCA_029216955.1. Lineage (NCBI taxonomy): Eukaryota > Viridiplantae > Streptophyta > Magnoliopsida > Asparagales > Iridaceae > Iris > Iris pallida. The sequence continues at coordinate 23,077,440 of JANAVB010008599.1, forward strand.
GATGACGTCGTCTAAAACTGAAAAATAGTTATCCAGTCAGGACTGGAGCAAGATCACCGTAACACTACACTACATAATATGATATACAAGCATGAAATAATAACAGTAAAAGAAAGGATAACTATAGGCATGACACGATACGATAAGAAAAGTACAATCATAATAAGAAGACAATATGAAAGTAGACTCGATGGAAGAAGAACCATTGAACAGTAAGCAACAAGAAATCACGTGTACTATGTGTTTTAGAATACTAACTTTATGCATGTAGACGGTTTGGGTTATATGTCAATCCTACATGTGGTGTACGACTGATATTATTCAGGTTATATAGGAAGGGATTTATATAGGTAACGTAGACCACATGCATACTCATAGTATTGTCCCGCCCATAACTCACAAGAAAATATGGTCACTATATATAACAATACAGGTAAACATGATAAACATGTAATCATAATACAGTCATAGTGAACAAGTATAACAGATGGACATAAATAAGTAACCGAAGAAGGACTAACATTCGTGCACAAGTAATCAGTCATGGTGAAGCAAGAGCAACAACATAATGAAATATGAAGAAGTAAATAATGACACAAAGATACAACTATTGGAACTGGGGATTCCCAGGACCCTTACTTTAGTGTGCGTATTGATCGATAGAAAGTTAAACAAATTTAATACGTGTTCTAACCCTTCATAGGCGGAAACTAGGGTTCACGAATTATACCTGCGGCAGGAAGAAGACAAGTAGTTTCTGGCAATCTCGAGCGGACGACCCTAAGATCTTCTGCACGTATTCCTTTCTCGAGTTGTACGTCGTGTGAGCGACGATCTTCCAACCTTTTCTTCTCCTTGGCAGCCCTCTCTTTCTCTCCTTACGTGAATCACGAATTTAGAGAAAGCTTCAAATTTTTGATCCGTCATTTGGCGGCCAGAGAATAGAGGATATATATAGGCTACGGCAGGGACCATAAGAAGAAATTAGGGTCAGGCCTCCTAACGGATCTGGATATCCCGTGTTCAGCCCGAACACATAATCCAGTCCCATTAACAATAGTTCGGTCCACTAATGAGCTATTGTTGCACTACCTCCCTAATTCCAAATTATGTTTGTGGGCTCCTTTTATTATATGCTCGTTTGGCTCCCCATGTTAAGATATCGAATGTCTGTCAATCAAATTAAGTTACTGACAACTATATTGATTCGACATCTTTTATTCTTAAGTATGTTTGCCATTAAAAATCAAAGACAGGTATTACAGAAACACTGAAATTGATTATAAACTCGCTTGTACAAAGAAAATCCTAGAAAGAAATCCTAGGAAATAATCTAAGTACAATTGTTTAGTTTTTGATTCTGGGGGTGATGGTGGAGGCTCGAAAAAGTGCTATCAACTCTATCTTATTCCGTGGACTATCTGACGCAGTCTTTAGCTCTTGAAGAAATTACCTTTTTGAAGGTTGCCAGCCTTTTGCAGGGGTGTAGCACCCTACTATTTATAGTGGTATGTATGTAGAGCCGCATAGATGGCCTGTGGCTACGTGGCTCATTAGCACGTGAAGACCCACCCTTTGGCCGCCATCTGTCGATTTGTTATGATTTTGTTGTAGCAAATCTGGATAGTTAAGACTTGGTCAGCCTGCCACGTGTCCTGTCGCAGGAATCATTTTGAGCCGCATGAATCTCTTAGTTTTCGACCATGTGGGTGTAGAAGCATGGAAAAGTATAGTAATTCTTATGCGGCCCAGAATCAACATAAAACTCCATCCGGCTCAAAACTTGGGGAGTTTTTATGCAGCTCAAAATTCCTGAGAGCTTCATGCGGCTCAGAAAGCTTCATGAGGAGCCACGTGGCCTTATGCGGTTCGAAATAGGCCTATACAGCTAGCCATAATTACTCCGTGCAGCTGGCCATTAATGCTCTGACACAAAGTGACAGCTCTGACAGAAATAATGGCTCTGACATAAAAAAAAAGATGCGACATGCTTATAAAAAGATGAGAAAATCTTTATGATAGCTGGCATAGTCCACAAATTCCAAAAAAGTTCTTTATGCGGATCGCCTGTGTGACCTTTATGCGGCTCGGTTATGAGACCACCCTCATGCGGCTCGGTTATGAGGCCACCCTCATGCGGCTCGGTTATGAGGCCACCCTTATGTAGCTCGGTTGTGAGGCCACCCTCATGCGGCTCGATTGTGAGGCCACCCTTATGCGGCCCGGTTATGAGGCCACCCTCATGCGGCTCGGTTATGAGGCTACCTTCATACGGCTCGGTCATGGGGATAGTCCTTCATGCGGCTCAGCCAGGATGCACCATTCATGTGGCTCGCAACATAGCGGCAGTTGGGACACGTGGCAGAAGTTGACTAAGTCTTAAACAACTCGGATTTATTGCAACCAACAGATCATAACAGCCCAGATTTATTACAACAAACAAATCAAGATTAATCTTAACCAATCCCCAACTGCCCACTTCTTAAGACACAGTTACAAGGATGTGGCCCAAAATTTGTCACGTGGCTATACACCCCACTCCTCATGAGTTCCTATAAATAGCAAGGTGCCATTCCCTTGCAAAACACCTGGCAACTCCTACACTCTAGACCCCTGCATACAGAGAGAGAGCACTTCTTCACCATAGCCGAAGCTACGTTCGATCATCCAAGGAGTAAGGCAGAGTTGATAGCACTCTCCCGAGCCTCTACCGTCACCCCCCAGAAAAAAACAAAACAATTGTACTTAGATTGCTTTTCCTAGGTTTTGTTCCTAGGCTCTCTTTTGTACAAGCGAGTTTGTAATTGTGAATCAAAGTCCAGTCCTCCTATAAAACTGTTATGTTCTTCGATAATCAATGGCAAACACGATGGTAACTCTGCTGGGGACTAACTTCTCCACTACTGAGAAGTTGGTGATGCAATCGGACGCAGCCAAGCTCGGCTCCACGCAACAGATGCTGGTTGTTCGCTTCGACCAGCAAGCGTTTGAAGAGATGCTCTCTGACGGGAACGCTAGCCCGGTCCAGAAGCGAGCCGGCACGAAGAAGGCCCGCAGGGAGTGGAGGCCCAAAACTGCTGCTCCTCCCCAAGCTCTGGAAGAAGTGTTCTCTGCTGCCCAAGACGGCGGAGAAGACTCACATGCGGTCCCACTTCAGGCCATAGAGGACCCTGCTGTCCCCAAGTCTGGCAAAGGAAAGCACTACGATGCTGGACTTGCGGGAGCAAATGGGAACTCTGTGCGGTCCAAGAAGAAGCCGCCACTACAACAAAAATACCTTTTAATGACAGCTAAAAACCGTCATTAATGACAAACCATGATGCTTTTTTTCCAAAGCAAGCGTGATGAAAACGGGTGTTATAAATGTTTTTTAAAAGCATCATAAATAAAAACGTCATGAATATGATGAGTTTCTGCTACACTTATTTTCAGCGTAGTTTGAAAGCGTTATGAATAAATAATCTATATAGACTCAATTCAGCACATTTATAACGCTCAATTCTGCACATTTATATATTACTTTCCAAAAAATTATAGATCAATGCTCAATGTTGCTCAATTCAATTTCAAAATATTTATTTTGAACCATATTCACAAGAAAACATCTAAATGTTATAAAGTACCATTTAATCCATTTACAAATATACATAATATATATCACCATCTTCATTACATTTTTTCAAAATAGGACATCCAAATATATATATCAGAACCATTCCACAGCATATTTTCACATTCAACATCATTGTTCTCCTCAAGACCAGTCGGGGCTTCAATCACACTAAAAGCATTCCTTTGCAGCTTCACCTCTATGCCATTTGTTAGGACCTGCAATTCACCAGTCACAGAATTAATTACTGCTCAACTATTAATACAAGCAAAAAGGTTTTCTACTTCATTTGAGAGTTTCCAATATCTATGACAATGTGACCTTGTTAATTAACAAAATTTTGACTATGCTTCCTACAAGTTATTAGTGTCAGGCTCTACTGAGAGCCCATTAAGCGTAAGTAAATCAGGCCTATCACTGTATTCAGCTTTCTAGGATGATTTTCTTTGCAAACTCCAGTGTTATAGAAAGGAACCATGCAAGGAAAACTTAAGAGTAAAATAATTAAGATAGTAGAGCGATGCAGAAACTAAAAGCATGAATGTCGAAAGACGCCTATAAGATTTTACATTTATGAGCAACTCTCATGCAACATATTCTTTTTTTGATACTGAGGAGCAGTAAACTCACTCCTATGTGATGGTCATCAAAGAAACTGCCAACCAATTCCTCTATTGTAAGTTACAGTAAGAAAGCAATACACAGTAGGTATCTCAGTCCATGTGAAACAAAACCTGAACATTCACTAGCTTCACGGTCGATCTTCAAGCAGGCTTTGGCTCTGGATGCCCATAAAGATACTTTATGTTGCATCATGTCTCTATTGCTGGATCAATTCCATAATTTTCTTTTCATGAAGGGGTAGCAAATGAGGACTAATTTTCAAAATTACTACCCAGAGCATAATACTCGAAGAACTAGATTTTTTTTAGAGACATCAGAGCTGAACCCCTCTCTTACACAACCCCGGCCCCCCATGCACACCCCTGGCCTACAAACACTGACAGGATTTCTATGTTACCCTATGGGTCCAGTAACCATAAAGAATCAGGTTAATAATCAAGTAATATGGTTAGCTTAATGTACAGAAATTTTGTTGAAGCGAAAGTTCTCTTTGGTTACTGTGCAAATTTCATCAACAAACAGATTCAAAAAGAGCAACAATATGATGGCTTGAAAGCATAATGAAATGGATTCCTTTACCTTGAGCTGTCCAAGGTCAGAAGTAACATTCATTATCCTAGTTGTCTGCTCCAGCTGAAGAAGTAGAATGAGTGCCTCAGTTCCTCGCTTGATGCTGTAGTAGTTTATGTTCAGGCATTTCTCTGCCTCCTCGTAAGCCTCTCTTAGAACTTCCAGCACATCCATAGGGCTCAGTACTCTTCCCTGTACCATGCTTAAAACCAGGAAATCACTACGATGTAAACTAACCTTCAGCAACTAAAAACTGGAACTATTTCTTTATTACAATATTTTTTTTCAGGAAAAAAAAACAATATCCTTTTTTTAGAAACAGTAATCAATAGGTACAACAAATGATGGCTTTCATAGTAATTTTTTTTTTCAAAACACTGTTAACTAGAAAAATCATGTTTTGAAAACATTAGAAAGTGAAGTCGTGTTCTGAGAACAATGATTTTATCTAATGAAATCATCTTCTTAATGATTTTCTCTTTTTGTTTAGATGGATCTGATTTGTAGGTCATACCTATTTAATCTCGATTTTGTATGTACCAATTCCAGGATGAAGACCGACGACTGCCACTCGACTTCGAATTCGACCCCAATCCCAGTGGTAAATTTTCTCCTCTTACCAAATTTTTCCGTAATAAATTTGATTTTTGTTTGAGATATAAACTGGGGTACATTTTCTCTTTTTATCAAAATTTTCCATAAGAAATTTGATTTATAAGTTATTGGATTAATTTGATTTTCATTGATATTAGTTTTTTTTTACAGAGTGTCAGAGTCAGAATATGAGTGTCTGGTGATCATTATTTCGTAGAGGATTGATAGTTCTTGTACACAGTAATTGTTGTGCTAATTGTCATTATAATTATCATGGAAAAGTTAATTGAATTTAGAAATGTAGTTTCTTTCTACTCCCTTAGCTGGGAATTCTTGGTGGTTCCTGGTCAGATTGGCTGGCTTTATTAATCATTCATCCAGGTTTCTGGTCAATTTAGTATACCCAAAAATTTGTTGTTAGTGTTATTTTGGATATCTACACTTTTTTGAGACAAGTCTGGGTTAAAGTTTTATAGAAAATATGTATGTAGGCACAAATCCGATTTTTATTAATTACATGTCATCTTGTCGGAGTGACTTTCTCCGTTATTAATTACTGCATTATGTTGAAGATTCATGTTATCTTGCTGGAACATAGCTAGCCTTGGAACCTAATTCACTCTGAAAATCTCTTCGGCCTAATCACCAGACATTAACATTTCAATAAACTCAATATCTCTATATGACCAGGATTGATAGAATTGTTAGAAAGAGCTTAGGATGGTGAATGGGAGTGTGATGCTGGAATTTTTGGAGAATCTGAAGCTATTTCTCCTTCATGAATAAAACCTTTATGTCAAATTATTGTCCGAACATTTATGCTATAAATCTTTTATGTCAAACTATTGTCCAAACATTGATACTATAAATAATACTAGTTTAACCAAAAATGTGGCCTAATATGAAGATACACAAAAAATGTGGCCTATTTGCAGTTATATACCTTTCATTTTTATCAATTGCTTGGCGGAGTGATCTATGTTTGCTCACTGCACCAATAATAATTTCTACGTCGCTTTCAATGTTTCCATTTGTCCATTCCTGCAAATGAAATTAGAATGATGAAACAAAATTTAAAACATGGAAGATAGACAAAACTTCAAATTCTATAACATATTGCATATATACCTATACAATTGATGGATCGATACTCTGATATCATTGTTGATTCTGTAGTCTGTCCAAGGTTTTCCTTTGGCTTGGTGAAGCCGCTGCCATAGTTCCTCTGTAGCAAATGACATGAATGGAGTAGAAGCAAACCAATATCCAAACATAGCCAAAGAGCATCTCTAGATGCCTCTCTTTCAGATTTATACTGTGATTCCTTAAAAAAGTAGGGCTTAGTAGCTTAAATAAATACATGGCAAGGTTGAAATTGCCACCAAGAAATATACCGCAATTGATGCATCGGAGAATTTATATGCTTCCAGAAGAGGGACTCGGTCTCGAGCGGAGAAGAGGCGGTCGGCGCAAGCCTTCCAGAAGAGGGACTCGGTCTCGAGCGGGGTCAGAGTCGGCGCGAGCCTTCCAGAGGAGAGGAGCTTCTTGAGGTGGGAGCGCTCGAAGTGCTTGGCCTTGGACTCGAACTGGGGGAGGGTGTAGGTCTCGCCGCTCTGCCAGACGGGCTTCTGGACGGGGCGGGGGCGGCGGGGGCAGAAGCCGATCTGCTGCTGGCGCGTGGTGAAAGTGGGGGCGTCCAGCGTCGCCTGGTCCAGCGCCAGGCCGATCACCCTCTCCAGCCCCTGCCTGCACTCCCTGCTCGCCGCGGCGCCGGGGCCCTACAGGAGAACGCCGCCCTCTCCATTAGGACGACCCCGTGCAGTAGAGGGAGGCTTCTTCTCCGCAGAGCTCCCAGTGATTTCTGCTCGGACCCGATTTCTTCATCCTTTTCTTCTCAAAACCCTAACCCTAATTTTTTTTTTGGATGGAGAAAGGAAGAAAGAGAGTTGAAGTCTGTTAAGGAGAGAGACGACGAATGGTATTTCAAACATATTAATACATTTGCAAAATATTACAAGTTTGCCACCGCTCTAAACTATTAATGACGCTTTGTTTTATAAACGTCATAAAAAGCCCAGAATTAGTCAAAACCGTCATAGAAATAAAGGTATTTCGAATTTTGATAACGCTTAGGTATCAGGCGTCATCAATACGTCTTATCGAGCGTTATTAAAAGGGTTTTTTGTTGTAGTGCGCATAAGGGCGCCAGCCGCATGAAGGCTCATACGGCCACCAATCTCAGTCGCATGGAGAAGACTCATGCGGCTACCAATCCCAGCCGCATGGAGAAGGCACATGCGGCCACGAGCTCCAGCCGCATACAGAAAGCTCACGTGTCACGCCCCAGAACCAGAATACTGGATAGCGGGGGAATGACTCAGCCAGCTACGTATTATGGGTAGATGAATACCGTATAATATGATTAATGCTGTCTAAAAGACAAGGGGGTGCATACTACATGAAAGTCTCGCTATGGTCACTTCACATCTATTGTCTCAATCATTCAAACAAGAAACAGAAATAGAGAACATGTAAGATAAAGCAGTAAGGCGTCCCAAACGCTCAGTCAAAATGTTCTTGATATCTGACTTTACAAAACATAGCCAGATGATGTAGCAAAATGTGCACAATTGTTATCAGCTGCAGTATGACTTAATTACAATTATGTAAAAGTAGGTATAAGACAATCCGACTAACATGTCGGTGCCAAACGACAAAGTAAAAAGTAGATAACAAAACGGGCGGGGAAGTAAGAAACCCACTCGAGTCCTCCTGCGATCATCCCTCTAGTGTTGACCATCTTGGAGGTAGAAGTAAGCTGGATCCTCGGGGACTGGCTCTAAATCTGGCCATGCAAAACCAGAGAGGTTAGACCTCTAATAGCAAGTACCACAAGGAAGCACGACATGAGAACTAAAACCAGAAATAAGAGAGTATGATAATAGATCTCTGCTATATACTAGGACTCACACAACATCACGACACTTCGGACCAACCTCCCAACCAAACAAGGACAAAAGTTGGCCCGTCATGTCCTGACATTCTGATCATCTCAGTTAAGTAACATAGTAGGTACAGTGCGCAAACAAATCAATTTAAACGGCCAGGCAACTGCTACGGCTTGCTATTGTGAGTCCCAAGTTATCCTGGAATTATGCAATAAAGGATTTCTCAGTTCTTACTATGCACAAGCAATGCTAGTTTACCCAGTCAATCAATTACGCCAATCATGAATTAGACGAGTTCCAGCGGGACGCCCGTCATTAATATACAATACTCAATAGATAATATAACCAGATACCGCTCCCTGCCCGTATGACAGATTTACAGTATCTGTGGGGACCAACCGGCCTGTCGGGCACTACTAGTCCCAAGAGGGCTGCCATATAAGAACTCGGGAATCCATTCTCTCCATGCAATCATTATTTTATTTAGCTTAATAGTCTCTATGTTGAGTGAAGTACTATGCCGTGGATCATGGTCATTCAGAATGAGTACTTTCGTACGGGGTACGATATGCACAACTCTACAATGATACCAGTGCGGTCAGGTTGTAGGTCTTACATAGCGTAATACAACAATCAAAACTAACCACGGAGTAATTATGCCTTGACCATAAAGTACACATGTTGTTTTTGTAAGATAGATAAATAACTAAATAAATAAGTAATTTGAAGCCTGCATGTGCCTGTATGCCAATATTCGAGATTGGCTAATCGAGTACAATAGTTCATTATGAACGTGTCTCATTCATTTTATTCAATAAGACGACTAGCCAGTCTCTTAGTTCCAACTAGGAACGCATGATCAATTTTAGTCAAGATAACTATTATCATCAATGGTGACAAGGCATGAAAGTCAACTAATATTCAGTGGGGTCGAGTCTACAACTCCCAGGGTTTAATTCCAGTCAATCGGGGTATCTATAACTCAATTCACGACACATGGTACATCCCATGTAACAATCTATATTTAACAGAAATATTAACATATCATGATTATATCAATTTTATGCCAAAAGGCGTAAGGATATAAAATGGACGTTAAACATCTAATAAGATATCAATATACAGGGCTATAGAAGATCCAGGGTAAGCAGGCTACGCTCATGTCAGCCTACGCTCAAGTCAACGTACGCTCAGGTCAAGCTACGCTCAGGTCAAGCTACGCTCAGGTCAAGTCAGGCTAGCGTATGGAAGTCATACGCTCAAGTCAGGCTAGCGTATGGAAGTCGTACGCTCAAGTCAAGCTAGCGTATGGAAGTCATACGCTCAAGTCAAGCTAGCGTATGGAAGTCATACGCTCAAGTCAAGCTAGCGTATGGACTCGCCTACGCTCAAGTCAGGCTAGCATATGGAAGTCATACGCTCAAGTCAAGCTAGCATATGGAAGTCATACGCTCAAGTCAAGCTAGCGTATGGAAGTCATACGCTCAAGTCAAGCTAGCGTATGGAAGACATACGACTCCTTGTCACCCAAGTCAGCGTATGCAAGACATACGCTTCCAAAAGGCAGCGTATGAGATCCATACGCTTCCAAAAGGCAGCGTATGGGGACTGCGCTGCACTAAAGAGCACGAGCAACTCAGTGGCACAAGCTAAAAAGCTCGCGCACTGCTCACTGTCTTCTCCAAAACAGTAAGAACTCCATGGTTTGAACCCAAAGCTTCAAAAGTCCATAACTTTGTCAAAATAAGTCCAAATCCAACTTTGCAAAGGTCAAAATTGGGTAGAATAAAATTCTCCACAACATGGAACCATCAAAACTTGAAAACAAAGAAGTTTGATAGATCAAAACCACCAAATCCGAAAATAACTAATTTCTAGATCTATAAAGATTAAGACTTCGAAATAAAAAATGCCAAGTTCTAAACTCTCTTAGAATCACAAGGAAAAGAGAATGGAACCATAGAAATGGGTCCTCATGAAGAAGCAAGATGTACTTGCCTACGGTTTGGTAGGTGGAGGGAGTGATGATGAAGAAGAAGAAGAGTAATGGTGAAGTAAAAATAATAAAGAGAGAGAAAGGGGGGGTTGGCTTTAAATGAAAAGATGGTGGTAGGTGGGGGTGTTAGGTTTGGTTCATGATGAACCAACTAACTAAACCAAACCAAGCCGAACCCAAGTCTAGCTAAAGCAGAGAAATAAAAGCAGAAAGTAAAATACAGATAATTAATTAACATAAATTTAAAGGAATTTAAATACATGATAATACATGATAAATATTAAATAAATATATTTAAGCAGTACATGTATTAAAGATACGTATACTGGAAACGGGGAGTGACATCACGCAGCCACGAGCTCCAGCCGCATACAGAAAGCTCATGCGGCCGCCAATCTCAGCCGCATGAAGAATGCTTATGCGGCCAGTAAACCTAGCCACAGGGAACTGGCTTATGCGGCACCCAATCCCAGCCGTAAGCCATCCGCCCTATGCGGCTCAGGGTCGGTCTTCGATCGCCTCTCATGCGGGCCTGATCTCAGGGGCTCCAATGAGAATGTGCCAGAGATATGCGGCACAACATGGACTCTTCCTACTACGCACCCTCGGATGCTAGAGCGAAGAAGTCCAGGACAGTGCGGGCTCGTCGAGCTCAGACAGTTGTCCCCACTGCTGACCATCAGAGAACCCCGTTAACTTTTATGCGGGCCTCTGATAGAAAGTTGTACAGGACCACCCGTGTCCAGCCCCCGGCGGCCAACAGACAGGATGGCTCTCAAAAGACTCCCAACACTGATCGAGGGCAAGTACTCTTACTAGCCCCGCATCAGGGAACAAACATGATGCCTACACACTCGCGTGCTCGGGACGCCCGGGCCCACAAAGCGAGTGAAAAGGCTGACCGAGATATTATTGACTTGCGTGATGTGATCCTTCACAAATGCAAAGAAAAAGAGGAAATATTGGGGTGCAAAGAGTCCTTCCATGGACATCACTGTACTCAAGTCATCGTCAACTGCTGCTGCAACAAGACAGCAGCACAAGAGGACCGGCAGTCTGTCTTCTAACGACTGCAATAGCCAGGATCGGTCCTGCAACCAAGCTCAGAGGATGAGGCGCTTCCTTTTGCCTCCTATAACTCTGCCGGAAGGTCCCTACCGGCAAAGAAGGGAAGAAGATGAATGTGGCCAGCCCAAAAATCTCAATCGGCGCGGCCAAGAAGCTCTCATCCAAGGGGTTGACAATAGCCGCCACGGGAGGGGTGTTTTAGGGTACCTGTTCGAAGAAGAAATCCTCATCTCTTGGGGATTTGTCATCTACCTCCCTAGGGGTAGTTGAAGCTGGGGGTAGCACCCCTCCGAACGTCCACAACAATCTGGTGTTCCAAGGAGATGAACCAGGGAAAACAATCCCCTAACAGATGCAATAGACTCAGACGTCCCTGAGGGCATCCACGGGTGCCAAGATGAGGCAACCTCCTATGCAGGGGGTAGCACTTCCTCTGAGTCTGAACCAGAGGAGAATATCTCTACATACCCCCAATGACTTCTCTATCCAAGGGTATGATTCGGAGGGCACGTCTTCTACCGTTCCTTTCATTTCTTCTCATGTGAGGACGGTGTTCATGACTAATAATGATCAAGATGGTCCCAGTGATCGCCAATGCCTCGACACTCTTGAGGCCATACTTCATACCTTGGTCAAGTCAGTAGACGATATCAAGGTGGCCCTACCGGCTCTGCAAGGAAGGATGCCTGGCCAAACAAGTTTGGGTCTCGCTGTCAATGCGGACTCAAACACAACCGCACCAACCCCGGGCAAAAACCCTCCTCGAATGTCGGCTCCTACTGCTGCAGACGAGGCTAGGAAGGCAAGAAGAGAGGTCCAGGAGCTTCAGGCAATGTTTCATGCCCAAAAAATCTCTCAGGACCTCCGGATACGACAGCCGTATCCTGCTGCATGGAGAGATGTCCTCTTCCCACCACGGTATAAACCATTCAATATCAATTCGTATGATGGGAAGACCTCTGCAAGCCGGTACATCACCTACTTCAAAGTTATAACCAACCATTTGCTGCATGACGACGCCATCCTCATACGGTTGTTCATTGGGACATTGGAAGGGGTCGCCTTCGATTGGTACCGCAACTTGTCGGACAACTGCATCAACTCCTTCGCCGGCTTCAAAAATATGTTCTTGGAGAGGTTTTATGAGGTGGGACAAGACGTGACAATGTTAACCCTCATGGACGTTGTTCAAGGGGAGAAAGAGCTGACAAGGAACTATATCGAGCGGTTTCGCCAAACCGTGATAAAGTTGCCCTCCGGAAACCCGGACTCTTCTTTGATTGAAATTTGCCAAAAGAGGCTGCTCCCACGATCAGCCTCTGGATGGCGAAAGTTAATTCAAAGACTGGAAGGCCTTCATCATCAGTGCCACAAGCGCAGAAGCAAAGCTGAAGAAGGCTCGCCAACTGGGGTTGTATATCTCGGATGGGGAGGACAAGACCAAACGCCCAAACAACAACAACAACAACGACGGTGGTTCCTCTAACAACCGAGACACTAAAGGCAAACATGCTATGGTGGATGATACATCCTCGAAGCCTGAACCAAAGCCGGCAGAGAAGCAGTGGCCTCAGATGACCTACTCCTTCGAGGATAGTCATGTCAAGCCCATCTTTGACATGCTCTTGCAATGAGATAGAATTCAGCTCCCTCCACCGAGACGTGAACCTCGGCCTGCAGAGATGAAAAGCCCGAAGTACTGTTATTTCTATCGTTACATCCACCACGCTACTCAGGACTGCTTCCAATTGAAGCAGTACATCCAGAACCTCATCAATTCAAAGGCCATGTCCATTGATTTCGAGGAGGTAACCATGGCGGCCAACATGATGTCAGTCTAATTCAGCAGCTTTCCTCCAATAAAGACTCAAGATGGCGTGGTACCCATCCCTCGGGCAATAATAGAGGTCGCTAATCTTCCACCTCCCCGAGACCAGGCAACAGGGCTGGTGCCCCTAACCACGTCAAGAGGAGAGGTCATGTGGGTCTACCCAGACTTGGTGCCTGAGGTAACTCAGTCGGCATCACCCTCTACCGACAAGAAGAAGGGCGGGAAGGTTAAGTCCTGCCATACGATCTCAGTCAAAACTGAAGAGGCGACAGCTATCGTTACCCGATCCGGTGCACAAACTCAACCCCTACCGGGTAACTCAGCTGAAGATCGTCAGCCGGTCGCTGCTGAGGCTCCAGGACCTTTTCAGCCTCCGCCAGCTGACAAGTTTAAGCCAAAGGAGACCCGTTTTGACAAGCCGCTCTGAAAAGAGGTGCCTTAGGGGCTGGAGAGGCCCTATAATTTCGACATCCTGGCACAATTGGCCAACACACCAGCCAAGTTATCATTATACGAGCTCTTGAGGCTCTCCAAGGATGTTCGTGTCGCACTGAGCGAAGCACTCCAGAATGCCGACGCATATTTAGCTCAAATCAAGCTTACAGGAGAGAACTCCCCAGTGGATCTTCAAGACAGTGCTTGTACTGGAGCGATGCCCAACATCGTGTTTACTCTGCAGGATATGCTCATTAAGACCAACTTGCACGATCGTCCTCTATATTACACTGGATACGTCGGCGATGTCAAGGTGGATCGGATGCACATCGATCCCGATTCTTCCATAAGCATCATCTCGAAGAGCCTGCTTCACTTCCTGGGCATCCCTATGCATCGCCTGACACCTACCAGTACCGCCATCAGCGGTTTCAATTCAGGCAGAAGCTATTCGATTGGGAAGATTCGCTTGCAGTGCCAAATCGACGACCTTCAATCAGAAGTTACCTGCTATGTCATAGACGCAGATACTTCCTACAATATTCTCCTGGGGCGTCCTTGGATACACGATTACATGATCGTGCCTTCCATATTGCACCAGTGCTTCAAGTACGTCGACAAATACGATTTCGTAAGAACCGAATTTGTCGACATCGATCCTTTCGGAGGGCTTGAATCCTACTACTCGGATGCCTGCTTGTACGAGAAGTCGAAGAGGCACCTGGTCGAAAAAGATGCTCAAGCTCAAACTGAGGCAGCAAGTGGATCAGGAGAACCTCTGAAGATCCATCTCCAGGCCTGCAAACCAGGAAGGACTGCACCTCTTATAGCCACTCTGCATAAGGAAGTGACCAGTCTTACTGCACAGAAAGAACAAATGGTTATCCGACTCCCAAGGTCTAGCCAAGGGCCGAGACCCACTATGGAGCCGATGACAATCAGACTGCCAAGAGCCGATCAACGACAACCAGAGGAGATAAACCCTCCTGATAAGCCGATGGTCATTCGTCTTCCAAGGATAAAACGTCAACCCAGTACTGAGCCGAGGACTGTTAGTGAGCCACCGACCCCACGTACAATACCACCAGTGGGACCCTTGGTGATCAAGCTCCCTAGATCATCTTCCCAAGCTTCAATAACACAGGGGGTTGCTGAACAGGAGCTGGGGACAAACCGACAGCTCAGCACCAAGCTGGGGACCGCTAGCACACCGACGACTCCACGTCCTGCCCCACTAGCGGAACACTTGATGATCAGGCTGTCCAGGTCATCATTCCAGTCTTCGTTGATACAGGGGGTGGCTGAAGAGAAGATAGAGTTGGCCAAGTATATGGCCGCACACACTGATGTTCCTTCTACTGACGATGTAATTCCTCCTAAAAAGATACCTTATTTCATCAATAAAGGGTTATCTTTGAACTACCTCGATCTTGATAAGCTTCATATAATGTATGCGATGGAACACGGAATAGGCACCAAGTTACACACACAAGTAACCAATGTCTATACCACGAACCAACTTACCCCCGTGGAAGGCGCTTGCTTCATAGTCGAGGGAGAGGATCGTCTAATTATCTTCGGCCGAAAG
Organism: Iris pallida; assembly: GCA_029216955.1. Taxonomy (NCBI): domain Eukaryota; kingdom Viridiplantae; phylum Streptophyta; class Magnoliopsida; order Asparagales; family Iridaceae; genus Iris; species Iris pallida. The sequence goes on from JANAVB010008599.1 coordinate 23,092,704, forward strand.
AATGGTCAAGAGTCCTTCAGGCCAGAAGAAGTCGATCTCAATCCCGACACCGAAAGACTGCCGCTTTACCTGTATAGCTCCCGATCCAAGTACCTCATGCAAAAACAGGGGTATAATATAGAGACTACACCAGGCTTGAACTACGGCACCGGCCGGCGATCACCTTTGCAGTTGCCAGTCTCGGCTGGAAAATCGTAGGATTATTACAACAAGACCAGACACGGTCTAGGCTATGTTACACCTGCCACAACTCCCAAGAGCTCGGATGAGGAATGCGAATGGCATTCACATTCGACTGAATCACCCACTTCCGATTCAGATCTCAGCATTAGGGACATGCTCAGACAGACTTGGTCTGTCAATATAGCATTTGCCGACGCCTACGAAGAAGATGAAGACATACCTGAATTTCTTGAGTTAGAGCCTTGGGCCCAACAGCTAGATGCGCAATGGAAGAAGCGGTTCGAACAAAGAGAGCCTCCTACCAAAGATGAGGTCATGCAAGTTGACCTCGGCGATGAGTACTCTCCAAAACCAATCTTCATCAGCAAAAGTCTGACAGACGAAGAGCGGGAGTCGCTATTGCAACTCATCAGAGAATATATTGATGTGTTCACTTGGAGCTATGAAGATATGCCAGGGCTAAACTCCGAGGTTGTACTCCACAAACTCAACATTCGTCCGGACGCAAAGCCGGTCAAGCAATAGCAACGACGGTTCCGCCCAGACATCATGAACTCTTTCGAAGCTGAGGTCAACAAACTGATAGCCAGCGGCTTCATCCGTGAGGAACAACATCCAGACTGGGTAGCCAACATAGTACCAGTCCTCAAGAAGAATAGGAAGATCCGAATCTGCATCGACTTCCGGAATCTGAACGAGGCATGTCCTAAGGATGAGTTCCCCCTCCCTATTACAGACATAATGATTGACAACACCTGCGGCTTCGAGCGCATGTCATTCATGGATGGCTTCTCAGGGTACAACCAAATCAAGATGTTCCCTGACGACAAAAAGCATACATCATTCCGAACACCGATTGGCACATACTGCTACACAGTCATGCATTTTGGTTTAAAGAATGCTGGCACCACCTATCAACGAGCTATGAGTATCACCTTCAGAGATCACTTGCGAAAGACAGTGGAATGTTACGTCGACGATATCGCCGTCAAAATCCGCTCTAAGGAAGATCATCTGCATGATCTGAAGACAGTATTCGACCTGATACGAGCGCACAATTTGAAGATGAATATCATTACCTCCCAGGGTATCCATATAGACCCTGAAAAGACGAAGGCAATCATGGAGATGGGTCCCCCGAGAAATCTTCGTGAACTCAGAGACCTTCAAGGGAGGCTAGCTTACATCAGGAGGTTTATCTCTAACCTCTCCGGACGATGTCAACCATTCACACATCTCATGAAGAAAGGCGTCTCCTTTGTATGGAATGAAGAGTGTCAATGTGCCTTCGACAATATCAAAGAATATCTGTCGAACCCTCCAGTCCTGGTGGCCCCGGTTGCTGGAAAACCATTCCTGCTTTATGTGCGAGCGATGGAGCATTCCTTCGGTGCTCTACTAGCACAAAAAATGATGCAGGCCATGAACAAGCTATATACTACCTCAGCCGAATGATGATAGGGCCCGAGTATAGATACACTGCCGTGGAGAAGGAGTGCCTCGCTTTGGTGTTCGCCATTCAGAAGATGCGACACTATGTTACGGGACAAACCATACATGTGATATCACGAGTCAACCCTCTTAGGGTCCTCATGACTAAACCAGGTGCACTCAGCTCTCGTCTCGCTACCTGGACGATATTATTGTCTCCCTACTACATGATCTTCGTCCCGCAGAAGGCTGTTAAAGGTCAAGCTCTGGCAGACTTTTTAGCTGCCCATCTAGGTTCGGAGGCAACCAGAATATATGAAGAGATCCCAGATGAGGTCGCCAATTCAAATGTGGCTTCCCATGATACCATCTGGCGAATGTTCTTCGACGGCGCTTCAAGAACCGGGCCCAAGGGCAATATCATTGTTGGAGTCGGAGTGGTACTGATTTCTCCCTCCGGGTTAATGATCAATCGGGCGTACTCCCTCACGGAGCCTTGCTCAAACAACGTGGCCGAGTACAATGCCTTGGTTATCGGCCTTCGACTTGCGAAGGAACTGGGGGTAGAGTACCTGGAAGCATATGGCGACTCACAGTTAATCGTCAATCAGATTCGGGATTCATACGAAGTTCGCCATGAAGACATGATCCCCTACCATCAAATAGCGATTGACATTATTACGTCATTTGAAGGGTTCTTCATAGAACATGTTCCCAGACTCCAGAACATTGAAGCTAATGCCCTAGCAGGCCTTGCCGCTTCCCTAGCGGTTCCGAATCATGCTCATCACTTGGTTGACGTAATAGGCCATGAGCTGGTTTGTCCTAAGAACAACGTGCAATTTATTGCGAGTTACTCCGCTCAGGCGGTCAACAAAACACCAGACTTGAGGCATCCATTCATTGACTTCGTAGTCAATGGCATCTTGTCGGAGAATCCAAAAGAGGCCACTTCTATCAGAAGACGTTCCCTCAGATTCTGCTATGATACAGAGACAAAAATGCTGTATCGGCGATCCTATGATGGATTACTGCTTCGGTGTCTGTCAAATACAGAAGCCAAGGAAGCTGTACGTGAAGCTCACGATGGCGTCTGTGGGACCCATCAGCCTGGCCCGAAACTACAAGACCGCCTTCACCGGATGGGCTATTACTGGCCCACGATGGTAGCAGATGCGATAGACTATGCAAGAAAGTGCAAAGCCTGTCAAGTCCACGCAGATTTTATCCACCAACCATCCGAATTCTTACATCCGACGGTGGCATCCTGGCCATTCGAAGCATGGGGAATGGATATCATTGATCCAATCACTCCGCCTTCGTCCAGAGGACACCGCTTCATACTCGTAATTACAGACTACTTCTCCAAATGGACGAAAGCTATTTCGCTGGCAGAAGTAAAGACTTCAAACGTGATCAGCTTCGTCAAGCATCACATCATCTATCACTTCGGACTGCCTCGAAGGATCATCCACGACAATGGTCCGAAGTTCGCAAGCCATGTCTTCTATAGGTTTTGCGACAAACATCGAATCCAGAATGTTGTTTCAACACCGTATAACCCGGCGGCTAATGGTTTGGCTGAAGCATTGTCACAACCCGCTCCCGAATAATCGGACACGAGTCAGACACGCCCAGCCTTCGTCGTTAGACACGACGAAGTAAGCTGTACCAAGCTAGGGAAAACAAACCTGATAAACATGAAAGTATATAATCACATCATCTAAAAACGTATCCCAGAATGATCACCATAATCCACAATTCTATGTATATAAATATACGAGTCATCAAGAATGAAATGTACTATGAATTCTAAATCAATATCTAAAAGTAAGGCTAACAGTCTAATCCTGAAACCTCAAGCTAAGTCATGACCATCCTGCTCAGCTAAGATCCCGGGCTCTGGCCCATAAGGTAGAATGATAATCCTGCAAGTATACCTGCAACTTATCCAGTCAGGAGCGGAGCAAAGTACAGTTCTAGGTAATGAAACATGAACATTACATGAACAGAGTACAGGAGTACAGAAAATAAAATACAAGAATGAACATGAAAGTACAGAAAATGAGTACAGAAACTATAGTACATGAATATAAAGTACAGAAAACATGTAAAGTACAGGAAATGTAATGTACATGAATGAAACTATAATCCTGTAGTACCAGACATGAATGTGCACAATATCAAAATACATCTAGTCCATGTGACCGACTGGGGTGAGTACAGGAGCATGCACAGGAGTACATAAATATGGTACGACTTAAGACCCGCGTGCACAGTGCGAGGCCTAAGCTAGGTACATGAATATATAATAACCGGGATTGGTCACATGGCTAGTGTATTTCTCCATCCGACACTAATAAGTACAAGGACAAGGGTACAAGAATATAGGGGTACATGAATATCGTGCCATCACGTGTCACAAGAAAGGGTACAAGAATGTAAATGTACAAAACCGTAGAAAAGTACTTGCCTTTGCTCCGGAAAGATCGGGAATAGGGAGATAGTAATCTCAAAGTCCATCTGAAGTTAGGTACAAATTGGTTAGGGACAATTTATCATTGGCTAGATATTGCTAACTATCTATTTATCTAGGGATACCAAAGATCCAATTATATATACATATATATATATAACTATTTAACTTATACAAAATACTAGATATAAAAGAGTTTTAACAAAATAAGATTAGGTTATAAATGCGAATTAGAACTAGATTCATTATTTGAGAAATAACCCTATTATCCAAATAATACTTAGAAAAATGCTACTTGTCCTAACATATCAAAGTAGATATTAGTTAAACCAATATAATGATTTTTGAAAATAAAAATGAGAACCTTAGAAAATCATCAAATTCAACTCCATCCCATTCCAGACTCATCCCTATAGGTTACACAACAACCACGCTATAATAGTTCAGCCTGCTAAACTAGTCCCTCTTAACACCAGCCTAGTGTTAGAAGTCATCAATTTGGTTATATACAATCAACCAACTCAATGCCCAACACAAAACTCAACTCAGAAATTTATACACAAAAATCCAAATAGAATCCATTGTAAGATAATAATTCACAAGGAGTTAGGTTCCTACTCGACCAAACCCAGCTGACAAAGGCTGGCAAGTATTAAACTTAACCCAGCATCTAGCATCTCTACAGACACCCAAAACATCGCTAACTCTAAAAGTCACATAGGGAGATGACTATACAAGTACTAATTTGAGCCAACTTCAAAAGTATACACTATTAAGGAAAAGCAATCACATGCCTAGTAACCTCTATTCCTTTACTCAAGCATCTCAAACTCTAAGGACAACATTAGAGTAACCTGGCCTGTGAACATTGTATTAGCAATTGAAAAATAATACTCATAAAACTTAGCTAATACTCAAACAAGCCCAGCTCCTCACTCTCAAATACTGCTATATGCTTTCCGCAGTCCTCCATAAATATAAATAGGAACAAAAGTTTGGCAAGTAAAATCTACACTCCATAGTTCAATTCTAACAGCAAGTTAATCGGACTCAAGGTCCTCCCCAGTTGCAATTCGAAAATTTGAAAGGGAAATACAAAATCAATGAGAGAATATACAACTCAGTTTATACATAATAGTTTGGCCAGAAGAAAATACAATTGAAGAATCCAAATGGAAATGACACAACTATATTGCAAGGTCAAGATACTGTATAGCAGTTGAATTCCGCAGCTGCAGAGACAAAAGGATCGACACATCACTATTGCAAACCGTAAGCTAAGTCTCGAGTCCAAATCTCTACAACACCAGCTACTGAACTGGTCCAGCCCCTTCTAAGCTGTACTCGAACTCGCACCTGTACTCCTATACGAACAATGCCAACACAAACCTGACACGGACACCAGGTCACACACACACAACCGATCCTGCTACGGCCGACACAAACCACACCACTGACTAGCATCCAGATACACGCCAACACAATCCAGGCCACAACCGACCGATCCTGACCAACACATCCATATTCAAAGAATAGAAGTAAAGATTCAATAATTTCATAGAGTGATAGCATAATACCTCAAGGAAGGGGAAAACAGTAGAATCAAGAATACGTCCACGAGTCGGACACAATCTTCGGACTCAATAGCATTCAAGAGCTCCACTGCGGCAATTGAGCGAACAGGTCCAGATCATGAAAGAGAACAGTGCATCAGACCAATTGATACTCAACTCATAAGAATCTGCAAAAGGATTTGGGTCCAAGATACTTACCCAGGATTTGTATTCAAATCGATCAGCAGTAACTAGAATCGGTCTACCGTCCTTCGATCGATCCTTATTTCAAGGTACACTGTAATTTACCGAAATGATTCCCTGCTCAAATCCGAACCAGAAAGAAACCGGAACATCAATCAATCAAGAATTCCACAAAACTCTATTCCAGACTTAAAAGAGAGAAGGACCAAGGATCAAGTTGATCGAGTTTATCTCAATGTGAAAGCTCGATGGAGAACTCACCAGGAATTGAAGGAGTTTGTCGATTCACCGGAGAAGACGAGGTTGCTGAAAGGAGAATTCGTCAGAGTAGTAGTACTCGTGACACAGGAAAATTGTCTAGCTGCTGTCAGGACTTGATCCCTCCGTCGCCGTCGCCATTGGAACTTGTCTCGTTATTCGCCATCGCTATCGTCGGGAAAGAGCTTGACACGTCGTCGGGAGAACGTTGCCGCTGTGGTCAGACTCATCGTCGTGGTCGGAGGTTGGAAGACCGCCGGTCGCCACCGCCATCGTTTCTTTTCCGTCAGCGAGGAGGTGGCTAGGTCGAGAGAGTGTAGAGATTTGGGGAAAGAACTCTCGGAAGGGAGGAATAGTTTGGTGAAAATGAGCTGAGCTCTCTCTCTCTCTTCACCAATTGATTTTTAAAGAAAGAAAAGGCAACTTTGCAGAAAAACCCTTCCGCTACTATTCTTTTTTGTATAGGTCCTTCTACTAAGTAAATTTTATAGAAAAACCCTCCCCCTTTTCATTAATTCAAGAATTGATTAAAAATCAGTTAAGAATTTACATGGTAGACCCAAAGTTGTTGAAGAACAGTTTGGCAACTCTAGAGGAGGGTGAATAGAGTTTATATAGAAAAATAGCCAATTAAAATAACTCTTTCACCAACAATAAATAATCAGAGTAAAGTGCGGAAAATAAATGAAGAGCAGAAGAGCATACGCAAACACAGCGATTTTAACCTGGTTTCCCTCGTGGAGGACTAGTCCAGGCCTGAGAACTCTAGCTCAGGATTAAATCCACTATTTGTGAAATAGTAGTTTACAACCCGTGCCTTTTCTTCAGAAGAGCACGTCAACTTCTAATAGAGAATCGCAGTGGCGATTTGCTTGGAATTGTCCAAGCGACTTCTTCGACTCTTGCACAAGAATCCTAACTGAGAGATGCTGAGCACTCGAGACTTAGGAGGCTTGTGGCTAGTAGATGGGAAGGGTATGGCTTATTGAGCTTGTAGGAGAGAAGAGAAGAGAAGATTGAGTGAATTGAAATGAGAGAATTCATGCCCTATTTATAGTGTTTTTAGAGGCAGAATTCGGCCAGAATTCGGGTAGGGAAATTCAAAAATTTGGCCGTTGGACAGCTAGCAACCAGCTAACCCTAAAATTAGGGTTCCTGATTTCTAGGGGACAGAGTTCGGCCCGAACTCTGTGTGGAGGCAGAGTTCGGCCCGAACTCTGTCTCCAGAGCACAGAGTGGTCCTAAGTGGGACTTGTGGGCAATTTTATTTTGGTGGAGCTTGGGATTTTGGGTAGGCTTATAGACTAAGTTCCAAGAGCTCAGCATAACTCAGAGTACATACTTCTAGACTCAATAAAATGTAAAAGTACAGACTCGAAAATACACTGAGAGTCGGAAACTGAGCTGTTGTCTGTCCTGAACTGAATGCAGACGTCGTGTGTCGTATTGAATTTATACAGATATTATTTAGTCAATGTAGTCAATATTTGGTTGACTGTGACTTTGTGTCAACAATCTCCCCCATATTGATAATTGACAAAATAATAAATGTATATTTCAATATTCATACCTGGACACAGTTGGTTAAAACACAGCTCCCCCATAAACAATGCCGAGCTAGAATAAGATAGCTCCCCCGTAATCAGTGAACGGTGCCGGGCTAGAATCAATAGCTCTCCCCCGTAAATAATACATAGAACCTGTGGCCTGATAAAACTATTTTCCCAAAAGCAAACACAAGCACACAAATATACATATTTCTCCCCCTTTTGGCAGTTAGCAATATAAAGGATCATATAGACTGCATAAGGAAAAGCATGGGAATAGCAGTATAGATAATGAAAAGTAATCCAACCACACCAAGCAGAGAAGAAACAGTATAATACTAATAAAACAAGTCACTGACATAAAGTAGAACTACGAAAAATAGCATAAAATGTTATCCACCAACCAGCACATCATCAGGGTTTGAAGACATAAATCCAGTACATAAATCCATAACAAACTGAAATAACTAAAATCAAAAGGCAACTAAGACCATCAGCAGTGGCAGCAGCATATCAAGCCAGTCTCCATCATGGAGCACGAGAAGGTCCTGGAACATCTGAAGGACCATGGAATGAGCGACGAGGGTCCACAAAAGCATCATCAGGATCCATATACCTCATGACCCACGGATCGTCTATACGATGACCCGCGCGATCTGGATCCCGCTCAATAGGCACATGCAGATCAGGATGACGAGCAAGCGAATACCGCATATCATGCAGAGAGTTCCCAAGGGCACTGATCTGCAAGGTGGTACGGTAATCCTGCTGCGTCCAGCGATCATCCTCAATAGCAAAGCGATCGCGAAGCATAGTCTGAAGAGACTCAAGAGTGGCAGGAGGAGGAGGTGCAGCCTGACCAAGAGGAGGGGCGTCAGGCTCCTCATCAGCAGAGTGCTCAGATGACTCAGAAGCAGCGACAGGCTGAAGGCGTCGTGCTTTGGATAGAAAGGCAGGTGCAGGCAGGAACGGACAATCATGGATAGGAATGATGAAAGCACAAAAGACTAAAGGAAGATAGAGAGGATAAACCAAAGCTCTTGGTTTCTTCCGACAGTTGATCATCCAATCCATCATAGTTCGTGGAAAGTTGAATGGAATACGATAGTGGAGATGATATAAGGTGGAGATCTCAAGATAAGTGACTTCATCTGTTGAGCCAGCCTTGGGCAAGATAGTATTGAACACGATGCGATGAAGTTCATAAAAGTAGAGGGTGAGATGCTTGGCCTTTAGCTTGCGAGGACTTACGTTAGGAGCACATAAATCCTCCTTGAATCCTTCAAGGGAAGTATCGCCAACAAATTGAAGTTGACGTGCTTCCACAAGCTTGTCCCACACATCAAGATCCGGAAGAGCAAGAAAGTCTCCCAACTCAGAGTCATTGAAGGCAATGTTAATGCCAGCAACCCGGGAATAGATGTGGGTTGCATCGTGAGTCAGATTACAGTAAAACATTTGAATTGCACTATGGTAGATAACAGAATTTGAAGCAACAAGTTCATCCAAACAAAGATCACGGAATAATGACTCATATTGAGAAAATATAGTAAAATTTATGGGATGGCCCCCAAACACCGGACGAGTTCTAAAATCGCTAAACCATTCATTAGAGGCTTCTAGCGATACAAATAAATGATCGTCGTAAGTGTTAGGGTCATCAGGACGTGGCGGATTGAACAACGGATGAATGGGGTGTTGTTCAACTACTTGTTCAATCGGAGGAGGAGGAACCGAAGAGGAAGCACCCTCATGTCGAGTCCTTCTCCCTCGTTTGGACAAGCGAGATACCATTTGAAATAAAAGAGGAGAACTTGGAAATGATAGAAAAAGAGAGATATACCTGAAAAGAATACCAAACAGTTGAAGAGAATGTTGAAAAACTCCTTTCCCTTGATTTTGAGAAGAAATAGAGTCCTCTATATCAAGAACTAGGGTTAGGGTTTGGAAGGAAGAAGATGGAGGAGGTGGAGAAGAAGGAAATATGGGAGGAAAGAGAGGGAATCCCGAAATAAAGTAGGGCTTGGTCTTTGGTCGGGTGAAATATTGACCATTGGATTAGAATTGATCCAACGGCAGAGCCAGATCCCGACCCTGGAACCTAAGAACCGAACTCGGCCCGAACTCTGATAGGGGCAGAGTTCGGCCCGAGTTCTGGATCAATGGTCCAGAACTGAAAACAGGCAAAGAACATGAAGAAAATGTTTAAGAGTTAAACAAAAGGTAGTTGAGGTCAACAAAGAGTGTTGAATTTAAAAAATAGATAGAGAGGTACTCAGAAACCAGAATGAACTTTAGAAAATCTCAATTAGGCAATATTAAATCGAAAACGAGCCATATAATAAATAAGGACATATACTGTGGTTCAATAGTCCAAATTTGCCATGGGTTAGCTGCAGGGGCCGGATCCCAGCTAGCGGTAGTCCTGAGGACTAGTGCACCGTGTCGCTTAGGCTTTTACGCCTTGTTGTCAGAAGGACCCTTTCGGCTTGTACCCATACCAAATTCTTCGAAAAGGAATCACAATATACTCGATATTTACGCAGATGAGTTTCAATTTATAACTGCTTCATCTAAAATTCCAAGTTCACGACAAAGAAAATTGAAGCGCTCTTCGGATAGTGGCTTAGTAAAGAAATATGCCAGCTGATGATCAGTGTCAATAAATTCTAAGTTAATCGTGCCATTTTGCTGATGATCACGCAAAAAGTGGTGTCTGATCTCAATGTGTTTAGTGCGTGAGTGGCAGACAGGGTTCTTAGTCAAATTGATTGCACTAGTATTGTCACAGAATATAGGAATATGCATAAAAGATAACTTATAGTCTTCAAGGGTTTGCTTCATCCACAGAATTTGTGTACAACAACGCCCAGCTGCTATATATTCAGCTTCTGTTGTGGATAGTGCGACAGAGTTCTGCTTCTTGCTAAACCATGAGACTAAAGCCTTTCCTAATAAATGACACGTGCCGCTCGTACTTTTACGGTCGACCTTGCATCCAGCAAAGTCAGCATCAGAGTAACCGATGAGGTCAAATGATGTTGACTTGGGATACCATAGGCCCACTGTAACCGTACCCTTAAGGTATCGAAGGATACGCTTAACCGCGGTCATGTGAGATTCCTTAGGATTTGCTTGATATCTAGCACATAGGCAAACACTAAACATGATATCGGGGCGACTAGCAGTTAAATAAAGTAAGCTGCCTATCATACCTCGATACTTACGTTGATCAACGGGTTTGCCGCTCTCATCTGGTTCGAGTTTGGTTAAAGTAGCCATTGGAGTGCTGATTGGTTTGATGTTGTCAAGATCGAACTTCTTCAGCATGTCCTTGGTATACTTCGATTGACAGATGAAAGTTCCATTAGCCAGTTGTTTTACTTGCAGACCAAGAAAGTAGTTGAGCTCTCCCATCATGCTCATCTCAAATTCCGTCTGCATACACTTGGCAAATTCTTGACAAAGAGTTTCATCAGTAGACCCAAAAATAATATCATCAACATAAATCTGAATTAATAAAATAGTGTCTTTGAAAGATTTTATAAACAGTGTAGTGTCAATTTTCTCTTTTGAAAAACCTTTCTCAAGCAAGAAACTGCTTAGCCTTTCATACCAAGCTCTGGGGGCTTGTTTAAGGCCATAAAGCGCTTTCTTCAGCTTGAACACGTGGTCGAGAAATTTGTGATTTTCAAAGCCAGGGGGTTGTTTCACATAAACTTCCTCCTTGATAAAACCATTCAGGAAAGCACTTTTCACATCTATTTGAAATAATTTAAAGTTTTGAAAATTAGCAAAAGCACAAAGCATCCGAATGGATTCTAGTCTAGCAACAGGAGCATACGTCTCATCGTAGTCGATACCTTCCTCTTGGTTGTATCCTTGAGCTACTAGACGAGCTTTGTTACGTGTGACTGAACCATCTTCATTTACTTTGTTTCTAAAAACCCATTTAGTACCAATAATTGAGTGATTAACCGGTCTAGGAACGAGTTCCCATACTTGGCTTCTCTCGAATTGGTTGAGTTCTTCTTGCATAGCAGAAATCCAAAATTCATCATTAAAAGCTTCAGAAATGTTTTTAGGCTCTACTTGTGAAATGAAGGCAGTGCTAGCAACGGAGTCTCTTAGTGATGATCTAGTAGTTACTCCACGTGAAACTTCTCCTATAACTAAATTTTCTGGATGAGAAGGTTTGAAAGAGAATTTCTTAGGCAAACCCTCCAGAGAATTAGTTTCGGTTGAAGTATTCATTGGAGTAGAAGTTGATGGCTCAACGTCATCATCAAGAGTACTTGCTGCACTGTTGTCTTCATCAAAAGTCACATTTGTTGACTCTTCCACAATAAGTGAGCGTTTATTGAAAACTCTATATCCCTTACTCTTGGCGGCATAACCAAGGAAGATACCATCGTCAGCTTTGGCATCAAATTTGCCTAAGTTGTCTTTGGTGTTAAGGATAAAACATCTACAGCCAAAAACTTTAAAATAAGAAACATTGGGGGTTCTCCCAAACCAAAGCTCATAGGGTATTTTCTTCGTAATGGGACGAATAAGCACCCTATTCAAAATGTGGCATGCTGTACTTACAGCCTCTGCCCAAAAATATTTTGGAAGAGAAAATTTATTCAACATGACTCTAGCCATATCGCCAAGAGTCCTATTCTTCCGCTCCACAACACCATTTTGTTGAGGAGTTCTAGGACAAGAAAATTCATGATCAAAACCATTTGCATTACAAAAACTTTCAAAATCATAATTTACGAATTCGCCTCCATGATCACTTCGGATTCGAGTAATCATGTAGCCTTTTTCGTTTTGAACTTTCTTTACAAAAATTTTGAAAGCAGAAATAGCATCGCTCTTATTAGCGAGGAAGAAAACCCATGTAAATCTCGAAAAATCATCAACAATAACAAATGCATAAAGTTTGCCTCCAAGGCTAGCTATTCTACTAGGACCAAATAAATCCATATGAAGTAGTTGCAAGGGTCTAGTAGTACTTACAGAGTTGATAGAATGAAATGAGGATTTGGTTGCCTTGTTTAGTTCACATTCGGCACATACCGTATCCTTTTTGAACGAGATTTCAGGCAATCCTCTCACTAGCTTCTTGGTGGAAAGCCTGGATATAGCATCCATGTTGGCATGACCAAGACGCTGGTGCCAAAGTAGTCGTTCGTCTTTGTGGGCATATAGACATCTACCTGCATTGTTAGAATTTATAGAAAGATAGAAAATGTAGATGTTGTCCTCTCTTTTCCCTTCAAAAGCAATGTCTCCTGTTGACCTATCATAAATGTAGCAACTATTTTGTCCAAAGTTAATATCATATCCATGATCAGCAAGATGACTAATGCTGAGCAGGTTATGCTTTAACTCGGTCACTAGGCAGACATCCTTTATTACAGGAGAAGGAGGATGACCAATGATACCATTACCTATAATGTGCCCTTTGAGATTGTTACCGAAGGATACGTATCCTTCTCTCTTCATCGATAGTGATGCAAAAAGATTTGCGTCTCCCGTCATATGTCGCGAGCATCCACTATCGAGAATCCACTTACTTTCAGTTGAGGAGGGAAGGTCCACCTACATCAAGAGTAGATGTGACCTTTGGTACCCGAGTTCTTGAGGGTCCTGAAAAGTTAGTCTTTGGGAACCAAGCATATATTCTTTTATCTACAAGTCTTCTAACTCTGCACTGTGGTGAGATGTGTCCATGTAATCCACAATAAGTACAGATAGTATTTTTATTTATACTAGGAGCATGAGAATAATATCTATAAGCAACAGGATGAGGATGAACATGATGTGAAGAGTTAGCATGGTGAAGATGATTATGCATGGAATAAGTGGCATGTTGATGGTGTCTATGAGGCATAGAGTGATGGTATTGTCTATGATGTGTGACATGCTGATATTGTCTAGATGGCATGGCATGATGATTTTGTCTATATGGTATATGAGGATCTTGTCTATATGGCATTGCATGATGATTTTGTCTATATGGCATGGCATGATGCTTTTTATGTGTGGAGTGATGTTGATTGTGTCTTTGTGCATGATGAGTGTGTACTGAGTGAGAATTGTTCTTACGTGCACGTGGTTTGTGAAAGTTTGTGTATATAAAAGCATGGTTATGTGCTGCATGAGATTGACGTGGTTGACTAGCATGAGTGGTGTTGTGCCCATGTGATTGGGTTTGAGGTTGAACAACCTGTTTACCCAATTTGGTTTCTAATCTTTTAGAAACAGCTTGCAGTTCATCAACCTTAATATTTAAGCCATAAATCTTAGTCATGAAAATCTTGTGTCTACTCTTTTCTTCAGCAAGCAACGTGTTGAGAGTAGTGATTTCTTGAGTTTGTTGCTCAATACGTGCTTCAGCATCATGTAAGCTTAATTTAAGCTTGGATGCTTCATCAGTGTCATTTGTGGGTGATGTGTTTCTAACATTATCAAGAAGTAAAGAAATTCTTTGTATCTCATCTTCTAGACTTTTGATTTTGTCCTTGGCATGTTTATATTTACCGATGACCTTTTTATGATCATCGAGTAAATCAGTGAAAGCATCGCCAAGTTTATCAAAAGAGAAGTCATCCAGAGTTTCGTTAGATACCTTGTTAGAAGTTGCCATCAGGCACACATTTGCTGTATCTTGAGGAGAGTCCTTTTCTTCCTCAGAGTCACTTGCTTCACTTTCATGCCAGATACCTGTGTTGGCATATTTCTTTGATGAGTTCTTTTTGTAAGGCTTCTCATAGCGGTTGCTCTTCTTCAGGAATGGGCAGTCTTTTCGGACATGTCCAGTTTTCTTGCAACCGTAACAAGTTGGTTCTTTTTCATCATCTTCTTGAGATTCCTTCTTCCTTCGGTTGAAGCGAAGGAATTTCCTGAAGTTGCGAACCATGAGAGCTTGGTCTTCATCATCAGAATTATCTTCTTCGGTCTCATCATGATTAGCTCTTCGTTGATGAGCTTTAAGTGCGATCTCCCTGGTCTTCGGAGCAGGCTCTTCGAAGTCCTTGAGGTCAAGCTCGTGAGTCATAAGCTTACCCATCAAGGTCTCCATTGACATTGTTGTGAGATCGTTTCCTTCTATGATGGCTGTCACCTTAGGATTCCAAATCTTTGGTAGCCCTCTGAGCAGCTTACGAATCTTCTCGTGGTTTGAGTACTGCTTTCCAAGCGAAGATAGAGGATTGATGATGTCGAGGAATCTTGTGATCATTTGAGTGATCGTCTCACTTGGCTTCATCTTGAAGGCTTCGTATTCTTGAGTGAGACGGCTTATTTTAGATTCCTTGACCTGTGTGGTTCCTTCATGCGTCACTTCTAGAAGTCTCCATACTTCATGAGCAGTGGTGCATGTAGAGACCCTGTTGAACTCATTCCTGTCTATAGCACAGAATAAAGCATTAATAGCCCTAGCATCTAGACTTGCCTGTTTCTTCTCCTCGACAGAATATTTGTCGTGTGGTTTCTCAATGAGGTCACCATCGACAACTATCCTGGCGGGCTTTTTGTAACCGTCAGTGACGACAGTCCACAGGTCAAAGTCTAGAGACTTAAGATAGAAGCTCATCCTTGTTTTCCAATATGTGTAGTTAGTCCCATCAAATAGGGGAGGCCTATGAGTGGACTGACCTTCACCATGATTGGAAATCAAGGATTGTGTGGTTGCCATGGATCAGCTCTTAGGATGTTAGTCCTTGTAAAGAGAACAGAGCTCTGATACCAATTGAAGAACAGTTTGGCAACTCTAGAGGGGGTGAATAGAATTTATATAGAAAAATAGCCAATTAAAATAACTCTTTCACCAACAATAAATAATCAGAGTAAAGTGCGAAAAATAAATGAAGAGCAGAAGAGCATACGCAAACACAGCGATTTTAACCTGGTTTCCCTCGTGGAGGACTAGTCCAGGCCTGAGAACTCTAGCTCAGGATTAAATCCACTATTTGTGAAATAGTAGTTTACAACCCGTGCCTTTTCTTCAGAAGAGCACGTCAACTTCTAACAGAGAATCGCAGTGGCGATTTGCTTGGAATTGTCCAAGCGACTTCTTCGACTCTTGCACAAGAATCCTAACTGAGAGATGCTGAGCACTCGAGACTTAGGAGGCTTGTGGCTAGTAGATGGGAAGGGTATGGCTTATTGAGCTTGTAGAAGAGAAGAGAAGAGAAGATTGAGTGAATTGAAATGAGAGAATTCATGCCCTATTTATAGTGTTTTTAGAGGCAGAATTCGGCCAGAATTCGGGTAGGGAAATTCAAAAATTTGGCCGTTGGACAGCTAGCAACCAGCTAACCCTAAAATTAGGGTTCCTGATTTCTAGGGGACAGAGTTCGGCTCGAACTCTGTGTGGAGGCAGAGTTCGGCCCGAACTCTGTCTCCAGAGCACAGAGTGGTCCTAAGTGGGACTTGTGGGCAATTTTTGTTTTGGTGGAGCTTGGGATTTTGGGTAGGCTTATAGACTAAGTTCCAAGAGCTCAGCATAACTCAGAGTACATACTTCTAGACTCAATAAAATGTAAAAGTACAGACTCGAAAATACACTGAGAGTCGGAAACTGAGCTGTTGTCTGTCCTGAACTGAATGCAGACGTCGTGTGTCATATTGAATTTATACAGATATTATTTAGTCAATGTAGTCAATATTTGGTTGACTGTTACTTTGTGTCAACAGTTGTTACAACAACTTTTCAAATTTGAAAAGTGCTCCAAAATTAATTCCCTCCAAAACTAAATTACCAAATTTATAAATTAAAACTAATTTATTATTTAAAGCTAATAATATCAATTGTATAATTTTTAGAAATCAAATTATTTATTTTAAAAATTGGGAAGTGGAGTTACAAATCTCCCTCCCTTAAAAAAATTCCGTCCTCAAAATTCAGAGGACCAAAAACAAATCTCAGCAAATCACAAAGGTCCAAACACCAGTCATTTATTGAAAATAGAATTCCATAAAAACAGAGTACAATCAAATCAATCAAACAGAGTGGGATAGCGCTCCCGTATCTCGTCCTCGCGCTCCCATGTGGACTCTCCCGGAGAGTGGTGTCTCCACATGACGCGAATAAGAGAAATAGCCTGGTTCCGCAAGTGCTTCTCCCTCCGATCAAGGATCTCCACTAGCTGCTCCTCGTAGGTCAATCTCGGGCCCACCTCCAGCTCGGAATAGTCCACCACATGGCTCGGGTCTAGAATGTAACGTTGGAGCTGAGACACGTGGAAAACATCGTGCACTCCCTCCAAGCTAGCTGGAAGCGCTAGTTAATATGCCACATCGCCAATACGCGTCATCACGTCGAAAGGCCCGCTGAATCTCGGACTGAACCTTCCACCTTTGCTAAAACGAATGGTGCCTCTGGTCGGCGAGATTCTTCAGGAACACTCTGCTTCTAACTGCTAACTCCGGTGACCATCTGTTGTTGTCCGCCTAGTGCTTTTGTCGATCCATGATGCTCTAAGCCTTGAGTCCAAGTATACACAAGAAGTTTAGGATATCACGCTTTGACAAAGATCGAGGATCAAATAGTCACGAAGTGGAAGGAATTTTAATTACAACTCAGAGGAGCAAAATCATGAAGACACAACTATTAAGTATGATAAAAAAATTGATAGTTTTAACACAAGTGGCTAGCACAAGATAGAAAAATCATGGTCAGACAGACATGATTTAAGATCAAAATTTAGACAAGACACAAACGAAGTATGGAATCAAAATCTGGCAATGTATAATTTGAGGAAATCAATGATCTAACGATACAATACTAGAAGGTAATTAGCAAGGGTTGATTTGAGGAACGTACGAAATACTCAGGAGATATTAGTATCAAATTAGGGTGAACATGCAAGGATTTGTGATTCTCGAAAACCAATAATCATATGAAAAGGAAATATAGTCTCCAGAATATCCAAGAACATGTTGGTATCTGAAATCACTTTGCTTAGAATCCCTACCCCGCCAGTATGTATCTGACTGCAGTGGACTTTCGGCTCCGTGACTCAAATAACAATATGTCTCCGAATACTCTATCAACCTTATCCATTTTCTAACAATTATTGATGAAACAATCCAAGAGATCAAGATATGAAGAATATGACAAGTCTTGACAATACTCGAAAACCTATGGGTGTCTGAAATCACTTCAACTTAGAGTTTCTGCCTCGTCAGTGCACTACTGGCTGCAGTGAACCCTCAGCCTCCACAATCCAGCTAATGGCTGCAGCGCGCAACTGTCATGCCATAGTAGGTCATCGAATAGCCTCTCGACTTTATCCCTAGAAATTTTAAAAGAGTTCCAAGGAATTCAAAATGAGTTTCAATAGTCCAAGTCACGGAAATGGTGAAGTTACCTGACTGTTAGAATACAAGGATTTATTAGGTACTAAGAGACGGCAAGGGATCCCATCGGTAAGTATAAGAGGGTAACCAGAGAGATTTAAAATTTTAGACAGGGAACGATGTTTCAAATTATAATAGAATTTCAACTGATATCTGGAATGGTAACAAGATTCCACATATGGGGCACTATCCTGAAGGGATAACAGAGTCTCGAAGGATGAACTAAAGCAAGGTATTAGATAGGAGACAAGTTTCAAAATAAGAAATAAAATCCTGTACTGGAAACAAGGTTCAACAACATCTCAATTAACAACGAAACCTTAGACAAAATTTTGAAGGAAAAACAACCTCCCATAGGATAGAAGGTATCAATTAGAGAACCAATATCAACAAGGTCGTGATTAGAAAATAAAATCTCGACTAGAAAATCTCAACGAGGAAACAAGATTTTGAATAGTAACTAGAAAATAGGTTTCAATAGGAAATAAGGTATTGGATCGTAAATATGAAACAAACGAATCTCAACAGCAACAAAATCGTAAATAGAGAACAAGTCCCGAATAAAGTCAAGAATGGAAAATAGAATCTCAAATAAGCATCAATAGAAGCGAATGTTCAAATAAGGTTTCAGAATGATATTTCAAGTAGGAATAATTCTGGAATAGTACAAGTTCGATTTGCGAACAGAATATCAATAAACGAGTAGGAACAAGTATTCATGAAACAAGCAAAATCTTGGCTAAGAGACAAGATCGAAACAAAATAGTGGACCAACAACTCTCGACTAGAAAATCAAAGTCATGAATGAGGAAACAAGTCTCGAATAGAGTATGAGTCACAATCTTGAATAGTAAATGAATCTTCAAGAACCTTCAAAGGAATCTTCAACAATGTCCTGAATAGGACAAAACTTAACCAAAACTTCGAATGAGGAACAGGATTCCGAAATAAAATCTCAAGAAATGATTAATTATCAATTAACACGAAGTTTGATAAAGAAACAAAATTTACAAATAGGAGCCATCACTAGGAAACAAGGTCAGGAATGATGAATATGCAAACGGTATCGAATAATGAATTTCAAACAATTATCGATTTGTGGATCTGAAACAAGATTACCGAAACAGGAAATAATACCTCAAAGTAAGTTTCGACATCAATCAAGATTTCAAAAATAGAAAACAAGAAGTTTTGAAGAAATGATCTAGGTGCTAAGAGGATTTTAAGGAGAGGCTGGATTGCTAATCAAGATACATGGTTTTTCCAACCATGCAAAAGAAATCTTCTGTCTTCAATCTATCTTCAGTGTTTCCTCCAGGACTGGAATCACTTCAATCTTCTTCACTGTCCTGACGTAGACTGGTCCATATGGTAATTGTAGTGCCCCGCTCCGCGAAGGCACTAGATAGAAAGAAAGATCGGATTGCGGGCTCTGCAACAGAAGACGATTGATCTGGGTTAGTGGACGAAGTCTTATTTGCTGATTCGCTTACGCCTTAAGAATCTGAGTTTTTGATTGAATACTATTGTTAATAACAAGATGGTAAATCATTGAGTATGCTTTAAGAGAATTCACGTGTTGCCTCGCTAAGAAATGAATGTTACCTTGATAAAGAGAACCTTGTCATGCTAATAAGAAGATGGTAACCTTGTGTATGCTTATAAGAGATTTCACATTTGCCATGCTAAGAACCAGAAAAGAGTTAACCTGTATGCTAAGAAGAATTGTTGCATGCTAATAAGAAACGAACTGATGCCTATATGCTAAAAGTAGAGATTACTTGTATGCCCCGATATGCTTTCAAAGTAGAATGCCACGTTATATCTGCATAGAAATGTTATTATATTCCAGAGTTATAATTGCTTGTCACTCAAGATTTTCTAAATGCCAAACATGTACAGACGGACTTGTACATATTATAAAGAGATGAAACATCTAGGAGCTTCGGCTCTGTATCAAAGAAAAGAGAATCACACAGAGGGCACCCATGTGAAAATAGGTGTCGGTATGTTTAATGCAGAAGGCATCCATGTGAAAATGGGTGTCGGTATGTCTATACGCAGAGGGCATCCATGTGAAAATGGGTGTCGGTATGTTTAATGCAGAGGGCATCCATGTGAAAATGGGTGTCGGTATGTCTATACGCAGAGGGTATCCATGTGAAAATGGGTGTCAGTATATTTAATGCAGAGGGCATCCATGTGAAAATGGGTGTCGGTATGTCTATACGCAGAGGGCATCCATGTGAAAATGGGTGTCGGTATGTCTATACGCAGAGGGCATCCATCTGAAAATGGGTGTCGGTATGTTTATCACAGAGGGGCCCATGTGAAAATGGGTGCCGGTATGTTATCTGGGGGCTTCGGCTCTGTTATCTGGAAGCTCGACTCTGTTAGCAGCCTTAAATGAATAATTGCCAAAAGATCTAATGTGCCTCATGTAGCACCCAGTTTTCCAAATGAGGGTAATTTTGAAATTTCATGTTTATAATTATTTTAATAATGATATTTAATTTATGATATGATTTTTGGTGATTTTAAATCATTTTAAAATTATTTAAATCAATGACTTGTGGTTTTAACGTTTTGCTAGTGAAACCCTAGGGACTGTTTGACCTAGAGCCTAACCATGTGATTATGATATTTTAATGTCATTTTTGGCCTAAGGATATTTTTGCATTTGACCTTTTTGAATTATTTTAATATTATTTTATTATTTATGATATTGTTTTGGGGTTATTTGAGTCGGGTTCGAATTTTAACTCAATCCGACTTGAAACTGGGACCCGGGGGTAGTTTGACTCTAGTGGGACCCACACACTAGTTAGACATGGCCCACATGATATTAAATTTAGTCCACATGATAGAAATATTTTAGTTAGAGGTTAGACTAATTATTATGGATAAGGTTAGTGTGATTAGAGACTTTAGAATGACTAATTTAGCCCCAACCAATTAGCCCTTTCCTAATACTCATAGAATAGGTTAGTGGGGGCATTTTGGACCTTACCATAATAGGACAAATAGCCCCATATGGCCAGCCACTTTGGGAGAGGATAGGCTCAAGTTCATTTCATTATTCTCATCCACACTCTCTCTCTTGTTCTTTCCCAAATTCCTAGAGAGCAATCCCTAGCAATTTCTTCACCAAATCCTTCTATTTTGCCACCAAATCTTCTTCTTTCCTTCTCCATTCTAGCCAAGGAGGAAGCTACCCAAGTTTGGGAGGATTCGGAGCTCGTTCGTGTCCTTTTGGAATCTCTACGTGTCGGTGTCGCTCCGGGAAGGCTTTTCTTCGATTCGATCTACCGGGAGGTATAAATCCCTTCTCCTTTTCATTTACTCATACATATAGGTCTATTTTGAACCCATAGGAATGATCCCCATGGTTGTATCTCCATTTGTGTCCATTTCGTGTCCATTTGGAGGTCATAGGAGTGTCCTTTGTGTTATGGTTGTGTCCATGTAGGAAAATCCCAAATTTGGACACACTATGTGTTGTTGTTATGTATGAATGAATTATTACATGTTTAATCTCATATTTTTGTATTAGAGATGTGTTCTATAGTGTCTCATATATATATATTAGTGTAGAGAGTGAGTTCTTGATATATTATGTTATATACTTGGGTTTTCTAGATGAGATGTGCTCGTTCCTGTCCTGACTGGACCTGTTGATAAATTTTACAGATAGCCTGGAGGTTGCCTGCTAGCCTAGAGGAGACAGTAGAGATTGCATAGATAGCTAGGGTTTTTGCCTATAGTTTATTTCCAGTCATCTTGATTTGTATTTATGGATTACTGTATTTGGGTTTTGAGATGTATTCTGAGTTTGTATCTTAGACACTTAGACTTCTATCTATTGTATCTCTTTTTGATTTCATGTTTTATCTATCTTCCTTTATGCTCTACCTTAGATGTGATTGAGTTTACATTCTGCTATGTCACCCCCATTCGGGGAGTATAAACTGTTTAGTCTTATACTGTTAGATGCATTGAGACCTAGGACAGCGTTCTACCGCCGACACTGCGGCGTAGGCTGGGCGTTGTTACGTTCTCGTGCCCTAACTCTAGGGTGCGGGTCGTGACAAGTTTTTAGTGGTGGCCCATGCAGGTCGAGACTAAAAGTGTAGTGGTAATCGAACTAGAGTACCACTACAGCCTGCAGTAGGAATATGATATATTTTTGAAGGTACTCAATCACAGTTAGGAACCCTTGAGAGATTCCTGGGACGACCCTTGAGAATCTTGTTTAATTCCGATTTGAAAACTCTTTTTCCTTGATTTGATTTATCTTTACTTTCTGCTATTGAATTTGATTTTGATGGATTATTATTGAATTTGAGTTTGTATTTATTGATTTTGATGAAGATTGTGGAATTTTGAATCTTGATGTTAGCTATAGCATCCGAGTTTGTAGATATATGATTTGAAGGATTTTGTTCATTTCTGAATTTTGATGTTCGTTGATAAATTTAATTTTTTTTTTTGGTATTCATTGTTGATTTAATTTAATTTTTGGCAAGATGAAATTATATGGGCTAGGTCATCTAAGTTATGGAAATCTTGTCTTCTATAGTCACATTAGCCAGCATGGTGAGGACATATAGTCTGACTTTGGATATATTTCTCGCGTGTGGGAATTTAAGGTTTTCGCAGCCAAGCTAGCGGCATCGCAAAAATGTTAAATACTATGATTCTAGAGGTATGTGCATAAGTCAAGGACTTTGTAATTATCGTAGCCTTGCTTACTAGTATGACGAGGATTTAGAGCACCATGATTTTGGATAGACGCATATGATTATCAGATTGTACCTTAAATATTTTCGAACATGTTTTCACTACTTTTGTTCGGTGTTTCAAGAAAAAAAGAGAATTTTTGTTTTGCTTCTCATTATTTAACTTAGGAGTAGCTTTAGCTGTTTTATAAACCTTGTGTAACTTCTTACAAATTTATTTCTTCTTAATACAATAAATCAGTGATTTTGCTAGGCCTTATTTTGGATTTGATATTATAGCTCTGATTTCAAAATGGGTTCCTCTTTTAAACAGATAAGCAGAACAAATTCTTTTATCATTCTTTTTCTGTCAGTATTTTTATTACCATCATTCCTTGTCTTATATACCTGTCATGATTACATCAATTTCCTGTCTCATATATAATTCTGTCAGCTATACCTTGAAAACTCTTGAATTTTCATATCATTTTGCTTGAGAAATGTTGAGAGGTGACGTAAATCATCTAGTTCGGAAAAGATGTAATTGGTTATCACATGATGATTTTGTAGGAATCAAAATGTTGGATGTCAAATATGAAAAATTGAGAGGAAGATGTGGTAAAGGTTTAGAATGGAATCAAGTGATAAATGTTATCAATTTAGAAACAATCGCAGAAAATTTTGATTATGAGTAATTCAGGGATATATTTAAAAAAAACTAATGAGGATTTTCAAGGTCAACCTAGTTTTGAGAACTTAGAAAATCTTGGTTATTGATTCTGGAGAAACTTTTACTCTGAGGCTATATAGAAATTAGAAATAAAAAAGAAAATTTTATGGTATCCAATGATTATGCAAATTGAACTAGATATTGTAATAGGGTGACTAGAGACAGAGAGAACACAAGGATTTTACGTTATAGAAATTATTTTAGATGATTGGGAGAAAATTGTAGAATTCAAAAAAATATTTGAAGGTGAACGTTGAAGAAAATATGAAGGTTGATTTATAAATAAGAATAAATTTTGTGTGACATAGTGGTATTAGAGTTTAGTGAATACGAGACTTGATTTAAACAAGTCCAAGGATTCCATAAACTGGATTTAGAGGTTTCGGATCTAATTTAGAACGAGGTGAAATTTTTTTTGAAAACTTGATTAAATGGATAAGTGTTGATACCTAATTAAGAGGGATATGCTTCGTGGAAAATATTTTGGAAGTTTGGAATTTTGTCTATGGTGATCATGGTAAATGTTTAGATGACTGAAGGTTATAAAATTTTGATGATAGTTATATAGAGGTTGATTTTCATATTGGGACTTGTGGGAAAAAAATATGATTTGGCAAATGATAAACTGATAGTATTAGAGAGGGACGATTTGCTGACTTCATATGAAATCTTTTCCTGTTTTCTCTAAAAAGGTTTTTTCAATATCATTGAATCCTAGTTTCCTTAATCACGACCAAATCGACTTCGATTATCTTTTCTTATCACATTTATATCTTGGGTTGTACTTAATTGAATTAAATTTGATTGTGACCTGAATCTCCATCCTTGTATGCTCGATCTCAGACTTTGTTGAACCTGTCCTCCATATTGCCTAAATCTTGATTTCTCCAATTTGATCAACTTAGGTCGTATCGAGACTAAATATTCTCAATATGTATTGTGATTGGAATTTTCCATGGAATTGGCTTTCATTCCTTAACTTTAATTTTGATTTTCTTTTTCTGAACCCTTTAAAGATAATGGGTAGTTACTTTTCTTTATTTTTATGATAAGTACCAGTTTTTATATAGGATGGTAGACCGCCTTACAGTTTTGATGATTTGTTATTTCTGTATCTTTTCTCGTTTAGCACCCTAGATTGCTTGTGTGTTTTGATACCCTATGACCGTTTGGGTTAGCATGACTAGTATACCTAGATGAGACTTTCACTACCACCGTATGCCATGACCCTGGACGTTGTCCTTTTTGATGGTATGTTTTATTTAAGTTCTGGGACTTGATTATGGCGGTTTGACCTAGAAGGAGTATGGACATTTTAATTTCGAGGACAAAATTTTTCTAAGGTGGGTAGAGTTGTAGCACCCAGTTTTCCAAATGAGGATAATTTTGAAATTTTGTGTTTATAATTATTTTAATAATGATATTTAATTCTTGATATGATTTTTGGTGATTTTAAATCATTTTAAAATTATTTAAATCAATGACTTGTGGTTTTGACGTTTTGCTAGTGAAACCCTAGAGACTGTTTGACCTAGAGCCTAACCATGTGATTATGATATTTTAATGTCATTTTTGGCCTAAGAATATTTTTGCATTTGACCTCTTTGAATTATTTTGATATTATTTTATTATTTATGATATTGTTTTGGGGTTATTTGAGTCGGGTTCGAATTTCAACTCAATCCGACTTGAAACTGGGACCCGGGGGTAGTTTGACTCTAGTGGGACCCACGCACTAGTTAGGCATGGCCCACATGATATTAAATTTAGTCCACATGATAGAAATATTTTAGTTAGAGGTTATACTAATTATTATGGATAAGGTTAGTGTGATTAGAGACTTTAGAATGACTAATTTAGCCCCAACCAATTAGCCCTTTTCTAATACTCATAGAATAGGTTAGTGGGGGCATTTTGGACCTAATAGGACAAATAGCCCCATATGGCCAGCCACTTTGGGAGAGGATAGGCTCAAGTTCATTTCATTATTCTCATCCACACTCTCTCTCTTGTTCTTCCCCAAATTCCTAGAGAGCAATCCCTAGCAATTTCTCCACCAAATCCTTCCATTTTGTCACCAAATCTTCTTCTTTCCTTCTCCATTCTAGCCAAGGAGGAAGCTATATACCCAAGTTTGGGAGGATTCGGAGTTCGTTCGTGTCCTTTTGGAATCTCTACGTGTCGGTGTCGCTCCGGAAAGGCTTTTCTTCGATTCGATCTACCGGGAGGAATAAATCCCTTCTCCTTTTCATTACTTATGCATATAGGTCTATTTTGAACCCATAGAAATGACCCCCATGGTTGTATCTCCATTTGTGTCCATTTCGTGTCCATTTGGAGGTCATAGGAGTGTCCTTTGTGTTGTGGTTGTGTCCATGTGAGAAAATCCCAAATTTGGACACACTATGTGTTGTTGTTATGTATGAATGAATTATTACATGTTTAATCTCATATTTTTGTATTAGAGATGTGTTCTATAGTGTCTCATATATATATATTAGTGTAGAGAGTGAGTTCTTGATATATTATGTTATATACTTGTGTTCTTTTGTCTCAAACTACCCAAATCCGTCATGATTTTTATCCACGTTTTTAATTTCAGCCCTAACTTAGAAATGTCATAACTTCTAGCTCAAAGCTCGGTTTAATCTCCTGTTTTTTTTAAAAGAAGCGTATTGAAGTTAGCTTTCTAAAAACATGTATTAATAGGCCTAATTCTTTCTGTAACTTTCTGGAGAATTATTTGAGTGTCAGCTGTACGAAAGACAAACGCGTTCTCGGTGTTTTCGCGATTCCGGGAGTTTCCGGAAACGAAAACGCGATCCGTTTGAAGTTTCGGAAAGCTAACACATAGATCTATAATATACTTTAATCCTAGATTTTAATTCATGCTGAGATGGTACAGTATTGATTATTAGTAGGAGTTACTATTCGGTATATGCATTTTGTGCACCCTTGTGTGTAATATAATGTTCTATTTGATTTTGACCCATGTTAATGTATATACATTATGTAATTAAATAGAGAATGCAAGCATGAGTAAATGTTTAAATAAATGATGTATGAGGTGTAAGTATCCTATCTAATATAAGCATGTATAAGTATGACTTGTAATGAATATGTAGGTTCCATAGTATATAATGTATGGTGCATATAGTGGTGCAAGAGAATAAATAAATGATGAATGAATGTAAGCATGAATGTAATGTAATAATAGATGTAGTGTATGTAATATACAAGTTAATGAGATGTAATGTTCTATGTTAACACAAATCCTATATTACCTCATGTACCCCCTTACACTATGTTGACACTATCACACTTGACACATTGTTCACTTACACTTTGACACTCTTTGATATGTATACACTATGTATGCCCATTTAACCCTCACTTGCCCCTTTGCCATGTTCACATACACACACATAGCCGCTTAAATAAGTATTTATGAATATAGTTAACTTAGCTATGTATGTATATTATATATATGTTAGCATATTGTGTTGTAATATATAAGTTTATATAACCATTTGAAATGCCATGATTATAGACCTAATGTTGAATACCAATATATGCATGTGTATATGTGTAGACATATATAGCTTAAAGTAATAGATTACCTAGTGTATATCCAATATGAATTCTTGCCTATTTGAGTATTGAATAATTGCATGCTATATAGAGTTGGGTGTATGTTGGCTTGTATAGCCTTGTATTGATGTGTGCTTGCTAGGATAGTCTTGGTTAAGCCTAGTAAGACTTGCTGGGTTAGGACATGACCTAGTTTGACCTAGTTTGACTAGTGCAGTTGACCAGAGTTGACCAAGAGTTGACTTTGACCTAAATTGGTCTAGAAATCATGTAGATTGTATCATAAATATTATTTACCTTGTTTTAAACACATTATAACCTGTACTGCTCTATTTAGGACATTTGACTCTGGTGCAGACATCTGACATTATACTACTCTTTTCAGAGTATCAGGCGAGTACATTCTCTGATAGTTCTCTCATTTACTTGTCAATTACTGTATTTCAGTTCTAGTTAGTTGTATGCGATTCTCTGTTACAACATGTGTGAATATTTCTGGATTCATGTATACGACACACATTTATTTTCTGGCCTCTATTACTGGTATCATCATTTTCGGCTTCTATTACTGGAATCACCTGCTGGAATCATTTACTGGAATCATTTACTGGTATCATCATATTACTGGCCGGACTCATCTTGAATCATTGTGTCAGATTTCTGGATTCACTTGCTGGAAGAGGAAATACTAGAGTAAGACATGTAGACATACCCCATTTCTGGAATCACCCTTTTGCTGGAATCATACTGGAATGATAGCCATCTCACACCCGACCAGGTGTGTGATGTACCGGATTACCTATAGCCGTTTACATGTCGATCTCGGTATTTTAAAACACACTGCTAGAGTATAGGCTAGACTCACCCTGGAATCATTGATCACTATGACTGGAATCGTCCCTTACTGGATTCATCTTGTATGAGATTCATCCTGTACTGGACTTACATTGGAGTTACACTGGTCTACATTGTTGCCTGGACTTTATATCATATTACCCTGGTTCAGCTAGTTCTATTTTTACAGTCTTCATTGCTATGATTCTTCTCTTATTTAGTATTTACTTTTCTTGTACTTTATTTGTCTTCCTTACCATCACCTGAATATAAACTGCCATTTTTTATCAATACAACTGTCTATAACTGCTTTATAGTTCTTTGTCATTTACTTGAGTTTTCTAGATGAGATGTGCTCGTTCCTGTCCTGATTGGACCTGTTGATAAATTTTACAGATAGCCTGGAGGTTGCCTGCTAGCCTAGAGGAGACAGTAGAGGTTGCATAGATAGCTAGGATTTTTGCTTATAGTTTATTTCCAGTCATCTTGAGTTGTATTTATGGATTACTGTATTTGGGTTTTGAGATATATTCTGAGTTTGTATCTTAGACACTTAGACTTCTATCTGTTGTATCTCTTTTCGATTTCATGTTTTATCTATCTTCTTTTATGCTCTACCTTAGATGTGATTGAGTTTACATTCTGCTATGTCACCCCCATTCGGGGAGTATAAACTGTTTAGTCTTGTACTGTTAGATGCATTGAGACCTAGGACAGCGTTCTACCGTCGACACTGCGGCGTAGGCTGGACGTTGTTACGTTCTCGTGCCCTAACTCTTGGGTACGGGTCGTGACACCTCAAGAGTTTGGATCATATAGTAGAATGTTGGTTTTATCATGTTTATGTTAATCCTTATCTTGTACAGGGATGGACGGTCGGCTATTGTAAGAATCACTTAAAAGTGATACATATGTACTGCTTAAGTCTTGACATGTCGTGCTTGAAATGATTAGTCCCTTGTATGTTTGAGATGAACTGAAATGTTGGCTTTTCAAAGATGTGTTTTCAAAAGAATGTAAACTGACTCTGTATGCATGGAATGAACATAGGTAAAAGTAGCAAGATCACATCATAAGAAACATTTTCTCACTAATCGAACAGTGATCGTTTCAGACAAATGTAGCTCTTTGTTCACAATTCACCAGTATGCTGATATACTGACCCACCATCAGTCTGCATGTAGCTGTACTATGCATCGAGAATGATAGTCCGAAGCGATAACCCGTGCCTCATCCTCAGGAGCCAGAAATCAGAAGAGATGCCAAGAGATGACATCTGTTGCAAGAGTTGGTTTTGTATATAAAAGGATGTAATGTATGGGAACGGGATCATTGTAATCTGTAAAGTTCTGAGAGAATGTAACATTGTATCAGAGAGAATTGAGAGCTTGTAATCTGTTCAAATGAAATCAATAAAGAGAAATGTTCTTGTTACCATTGTGTTCGATGCTTGTATTCTGAAATATGTCCACTACTGCTTCAATTATCTGCGATACATTCTGCTGCGTATTGTCAACCTTGTCTATCTTGTCTTGTTCCAGGTCTTGGCCTTGTGCAAGCGCAACTTAGGCTTGCACGACATCACGCCTTAGCGAGGATGAACGGTCCCAAGGAGCCCGAAGCGAGGACGAAAGGACTCTGCGGGATCGGGGCGTGACAGAATGGTATCAGAGCAACACGATCCTCTGGCCAATTGATTCAATTGAATTCAAAGGTGTTCTCCTGATCAAAGTTTCCTTGCCTGCTTGATATCATCAATGAGATGAACGTTCCATACAATAAGTCCGTAAATATTTTTATGATGCCGGCATATGTTTTATCGATTTGATTGATTGAGATTGAAATGCTTGATTGAACAAGAGTTTTATATGATCTGAATTGTGATTTCATAGATTGATGATGGCGAAGGATGAAGACTATTGCTGCTAAGGATATCGTAAGTTTCTTCTTAAGTTTCGAGGACGAAACTTCTTTTCGGTGGATAATTATGTAGTGCCCCGCTCCGCGAAGGCACTAGATAGACAGAAAGATCGGATTGCAGGCTCTGCAACAGAAAACGATTGATCTGGGTTAGTGGACGAAGTCTCATTTGCTGATTCGCTTACGCCTTAAGAATCTGAGTTTTTGATTGAATACTATTGTTAATAACAAGATGGTAAATCATTGAGTATGCTTTAAGAGAATTCATATGTTGCCTCGCTAAGAAATGAATATTGCCTTGATAAAGAGAACCTTGTCATGCTAATAACAAGATGGTAACCTTGTGTATGCTTATAAGAGATTTCAAATTTGCCATGCTAAGAACCAGAAAAGAGTTAACCTGTATGCTAAGAAGAATTGTTGCATGCTAATAAAAAACGAACTAATGCCTATATGTTAAAAGTAGAGATTGCTTGTACGCCCCGAACATGTATGCTTTCAAGGTAGAATGCCATGTTATATCTGCATAGAAATGTTATTATATTCCAGAGTTATAATTGCTTGTCACTCAAGATTTTCTAAATGCCAAACTGTACAGACGGACTTGTACATATTATAAAGAGATGAAACATCTAGGAGCTTCGGCTCTGTATCAAAGAAAAGAGAATCACACAGAGGGCACCCATGTGAAAATGGGTGTCGGTATGTTTAATGCAGAGGGCATCCATATGAAAATGGGTGTTGGTATGTTTAATGCAGAGGGCATCCATGTGAAAATGGGTGTCGGTATGTCTATACGCAGAGGGCATCCATGTGAAAATGGATGTCGGTATGTTTAATGCAGAGGACATCCATGTGAAAATGGGTGTCGGTATGTCTATACGCAGAGGGCATCCATGTGAAAATGGGTGTCGGTATGTCTATACGCAGAGGGCATCCATATGAAAATGGGTGTCGGTATGTTTATCGCAGAGGGCCCCATGTGAAAATGGGTGCCGGTATGTTATCTGGGGGCTTCGGCTCTGTTATCTGAAAGCTCGACTCTGTTAGCAGCCTTAAATGAATAATTGCCAAAAGATCTAATGTGCCTCAAGAGTTTGGATCATATAGTAGAATGTTGGTTTTATCATGTTTATGCTAATCCTTGTATTGTGCAGGGATGGACGGTCGGCTATGGTAAGAATCACTTAAAAGTGATACATATGTACTGCTTAAGTCTTGACATGAATTGCTTGCAGAGATTTATCTATGCCATGAAATGCTATGTTCCACTAAAGAAAAGATAATGTATCATGCTTGTCATTGACCCTAACAGTTGCTCGAACAAAAGAAATGATATGCTCATGAAACATGCTGCGCACCGCACAAATGAATAGTCATCGTGCTTGAAATGATTAGTCCCTTGTATGCTTGAGATGAACTGAAATATTAGCTTTTCAAAGATGTGTTTTCAAAAGAATATAAACTGACTTTGTATGCATGGAATGAACATAGGTAAAAGTAGCAAGATCACATCATAAGAAACGTTTTCTCACTAATCGAACAGGGATCATTTCAGACAAATGTAGCTCTTTGTTCACAATTCACTAGTATACTGATATACTGACCCACCATCAGTCTGCATACAGGTGCACTATGCATCGAGAAGGATAGTCCGTGTCACGACCCACACCCACCGTGAGGGTACGAGTACGTAACAGCGCCCAGCCTACGCCGCAGTGTCGGCAGTAGAACACTGTTTTAGGTCATGAAATATAACTACATAATATGAATACTCTCTATAAGGAGGCCAACACAGAGATACAACTCAATCACAATCTAAGGTAGAATGTAACACGATGGAAATAGATAAGAAATCCTCAACTGAGGTACAGCAGAATGAAATAATAAAGTCTCATCAACTCTAAAATATACAACTCTGAAAATAAAGACAACAGCTAAGCATGAAAAGAATGAACAGTCTAAGCTATCTACACTAAACAAGGTATCATCCTGAGCAGCTGTCTGAACATCCCCATGGGTCCAGGTCGCGAGTGTCAACTAGGCAAACTCCAAGTAAGGGTGCAGGGTTCCTCATCATCCTCTGTAAAATTTTCAACAGGTCCAGTCAGGACGGAAGCGAGCACAAAACATCTCACGCAGTTCATATCATGTTAGAAAATATAAAGCATGCAATAGAGTAAGGTACATGAAACGCTGAAAGAAAGAAGTGTATGAAATACAGTAGAGATTTGATAGCAGGAAATATCTAAATATGATAAGTAAGAACTGTAAGCCAACTGTGATTTAGAGTATAATATGGTTATGTAAACGGTTTAGGAAAATACAATGGTAACTCCGTTGTACGTGGGTGTACAATAGACATATACAATAGTTATACAATATTGTACAATAGGATTTGAGTACATAACCAATTCTACTCCCTCTCTCCAATCAATGCACAATGATCCACTCCTGTTACGTTATCTTGCACAATAGTGTACAATGTTATACAATGGATGTACAATATTATACAATAGATGTACAATGTTATACAATGGATGTACAATATTATACAATAGATGTACAATGTTATACAATGGATGTACAATATTATACAATAGATGTACAATATTATACAATAGTTGTACAATGTTATACAATAGTGTACAATGGTCTATCCCTGGAACTCATGTGATAATGAGAGTACAATATGTACAATGAGTATACAAGGATATGGGTATTCAATAAATATAATTTGTAAGTAAAACGTACATCACAATATGTATTTATTGAGTACAAGGGAATAACATCCCAAAAGAAGATTCGTATAGTACCAATCCGTGATAACAACGTGTCAGCATCAAGTACAGTAATCTAGAGCAAGAATATAAATCCAGACAAGTATGAAACGGTCAGAGAATGTACTCGCCTCGTATCTGAATGTCTGAAATAAATGTACTGTCCGAGATAAGGTATCTGACTCCTAGTTAGAGCAACACAAGTCAAGATGTATACAGGGGATGATAATAGTAATCTATAATGCATCTGCATGCTGTCTAGGTCAAACTAGACTAAAGTCAACACTTGGTCAACTCTAGTCAACCACACTAGTCAACTAGGTCAAGCTAGGTCATGTCCTAACCCAGCAAGTCTTACTAGGCCTAACCAAGACTATTCTAGCAAGCACACATCAATACAAGGCTATACAAGCCAACATACACCCAACTCTATATAGCATGCAATTATTCAATACTCAAATAGGCAAGAATTCACATTGGATATACACTAGGTAATCTATTACTTTAAGCTATATATGTCTACACATATATACACATACATATATTGGTATTCATTATTAGGTCTATAATCATGGCATTTCAAATGGTTATATAAACTTATATATTACAACACAATATGCTAACATATATATAATATACATACATAACTAAGTTAACTATATTCATAAACACTTATTTAAGAGGCTATGTGTGTGTATGTGAACATGGCAAAGGGGCAAGTGAGAGTTAAATGGGCATACATAGTGTATACATATCAAAGAGTGTCAAAGTGTAAGTGAACAATGTGTCAAGTGTGATAGTGTCAACATAATGTAAGGGGGTATATGAGGTAATATAGGATTTGTGTTAACATAGAACATTACATCTCATTAACTTGTATATTACATATATTACATCTATTATTACATTACATTCATGCTTGCATTCATTCATCATTCATTTATTCTCTTGTACCACTATATGCACCATACATTACATACTATGGAACCTACATATTCATTACAAGCCATACTTATACATGCTTACATTAGATAGGATACTTACACCTCATACATCATTTATTTAAATATTTACTCATGCTTGCATTCTCTATTTAATTACATAATGTATATACATTAACATGGGTTAAAATTAAATAGAACATTATATTACACACAAGGGTGCACAAAATACATATGCTGAATAGTAACTCCTACTAATAATCAATACTGTACCATCTCAGCATGAATTAAAATCTAGGATTAAAGTATGTTATAGATCTATGTGTTAGCTTTCCGAAACTTCAAACGGATCGCATTTTTGTTTCCGGAAACTCCCCGAATCGCAAAAACACCGAGAACGTGTTTGTCTTTCGTACAGCTGACACTCAAATAATTCTCTAGAAAGTTACAGAAAGAAGTAGGCCTATTAATACATGTTTTTGGAAAGCTAACTTCAATACGCTTTTTTTAAAAAAACGGAAGATTAAACCGAGCTTTGAGCTAGAAGTTATGACATTTCTAAGTTAGGGCTGAAATTAAAAACGTGGATAAAAATTATGACGGATTTGGGTAGTTTGAGACAAAAGAACACAAGTATATAACATAATATATCAAGAACTCACTCTCTACACTAATATATATATATGAGACACTATAGAACACATCTCCAATACAAAAATATGAGATTAAACATGTAATAATTCATTCATACATAACAACAACACATAGTGTGTCCAAATTTGGGATTTTCCCACATGGACACAACCACAACACAAATGACACTCCTATGACCTCCAAATGGACACAAAATTGACAAAAATGGAGATACAACCATGGGGGTCATTCCTATGGGTTCAAAATAGACCTATATGTATGAGAAAATGAAAAGGAGAAGGGATTTATACCTCCCGGTAGATCGAATCGAAGAAAAGCCTTCCCGGAGCGACACCGACACGTAGAGATTCCAAAAGGACACGAACGAGCTCCGAATCCTCCCAAACTTGGGTAGCTTCCTCCTTGGCTAGAATGGAGAAGGAAAGAAGAAGATTTGGTGGCGAAATGGAAGGATTTGGTAGAGAAATTGCTAGGGATTGCTCTCTAGGAATTTGGGGAAGAACAAGAGAGAGTGTGGATGAGAATAATGAAATGAACTTGAGCCTATCCTCTCCCAAAGTGGTTGGACATATGGGGCTATTTGTCCTATTATGGTAAGGTCCAAAATGCCCCCACTAACCTATTCTATGAGTATTAGGAAAGGGCTAATTGGTTGGGGCTAAATTAGTCATTCTAAAGTCTCTAATCACACTAACCTTATCCATAATAATTAGTCTAACCTCTAACTAAAATATTTCTATCATGTGGGCCATGGCTAACTAATGTATGGGTCCACTAAAGTCAACACTACCCCCGGGTCCCCGTTTCAAGTCGGATTGAGCTGAAATTCGAACCCGACTCAAATAACCTCAAAACAATATCATAAATAATAAAATAAATTTCAACCCCAAAATAATATCATAAATAATAAAATAAATTTTAAAAATATTCAAAAATATAAAATAACAAAAATACCCATGTTTCTGAAAACTGGGGATGACAAATTCCTCGAAATTAAAACCAAACAATAGTAAAATGTCAAAATCACAAGTCATAATTTTAAATAGTTTTAAAATGATTAAAAATTACCAAAAATTATAATATAAAATAATTATCAATAAATAATAATTATAATTACAAAATTTCAAAATTACTCTCATCTGGAAAATTGGGTGTTACAATCCTACCCACCTTATAAAAATTTTGTCCTCGAAATTAAGATGATCGTACCCCTTTCTAGGTCAAACATAGTCAAGGGTCAATCACTAGTCAATTTCTCAACATCCAAGTACTTGGTCATCAACTGGTCAACTTCTTAGGGTTTTACCTATGCTAGCTATTTAGGTGTTGGCAACTAGAATTTAGCAAAAGAGAAACTCTATAATAGACTAGCTCTTAACTTTCCAATCCTATCAAGTCACCTATAACTAAATACCTACAAGCTAAGCACATGAATACCAAATACCACATATATATATATATATATATATATATATATATATATATATATATATATATATATATATGCTCAAGAACAACAACCCATCACATATATCCTAAGTATATCATCTATATATATACATGACTGATCAACCAAGGGTTAAGGCAGACTAAACTTATAAGGGTCTGAAACAATGCTTAGAACTAGGCTAAGGATGAATGGTCTGAATCAAGGGGATATGGTATCTAGTGAAGGGTCTGCACACTGCCTATAAAGGTGATCAACACAAAGGAACTCAACACGAAGGGAACTTAACTAAAATAGAAAACTGAACCAAGTATAGGCTAAACAACATGTTTATAACCCTGTACAACAATGGCCTATAGATACCAACTAACCTATATCCCATATGACAATATCATCTGCAATCTATCTTTGTAAATAGACCTCTCGGTCTTAGGTAAAACTACAACTATACTCAAAGGCAGGCTCTGGTCATGGGTGCCTCATTGGAAAATGTAAGGGAAAGTAGTAATAATCGTCAAGGATGTAAGGCATACTAACATCCTATGTATAACTGGTTGGTATTATAGATAACAGGAGAATTATCTGCAATGGGTTACTATTCTAATACCAATGCTAACTATCACCTCTAGGGTACAGACACTCTACAAGTCATCATACCATTATACTATGAAGGAACTACCTCTGAATAAGCTCTACAAAACTAAATATCCCTACTCCTAAGTCATTTATAACAATCAAAAGGGTATGATGTTTAAACCTTCTCAAGATACAATCTGTTAATCATATGCGTCTGTCCAAAATCATGTTGTCCAGAGTCTTCATCATGCTAGTGAGCAAGGCTACGATAATCACAGAGTCCTTGACTAAGGTACGTACCTCTAGGTTCATGGTATTTAAAGTTTTCGTACTGCCGCATGCGACGGCGAAAACCTTAAATTCCCATACCCGAGAATACATCCAAAATCTGACTACATGTCCTCACTATGCCAACTAACACGACTATCGAGGATTCTAGATCCCATGATTTAGGCGACCTAGCCCATATGATTTTCTCAGAAGAAAAAAAAACAACACAACAAAAGAGTAACATGACAAAAATAAATCAATCAACAAGGAACAGATGGAATCGGATTTCAAGGTAATTATAAAAGACAATTGCGGGAATGGAATTAAGAAGAACGAAACTTGCAGCAAGATCTCCAACGGTCTGTGCATCCTCGACTGTCCTGATGATAGTTCGCCCTGCTAGTTTCCCCTGGTCTGCTGCTGATGCTGCATGAATCACCGCTGATGAGAGAATCAGAAATGACGGAAGAAAATCTCTGTACAGATAGAGGTGCACCTCCAAATGTAGCAGAAATGCCAACCTGAGTCGGCACAACAGAAGCTGCGGTCTCGAGGCCCTGATGAACAGGACGAGAGGTGTCCAGCCTCTCGATAGTATCCTCCGTGAGATCGTGTCTTCATAACCATCATGAAGACAGATCAAAACAAGAAGCAATTTCTGAGAATGAAACAAAAAATCAAGGGAGGACAGTTTATATTCAAGGGAAATCAATAAGCAGCAATTGGATAAAAGGAATCTGATTAAGAGTTTTTCCAAATATGATTGAGTACCCCAAAAATATCCTAATCCTACTGCAGGCTGTAGTGATACTCTAGTTCGAATACCACTACATAAACTCGACCTGCATGGGCCACCACTAAAAACGTGTCACGACCCGCACCCACCATGAGGGTACGAGTACGTAACAGCGCCCAGCCTACGCCGCAGTGTCAGCGGTAGAACGCTGTTCTAGGTCTTGAACTATAACTACATAATATGAATACTCTCCATAAGGAGGCCAACACAGAGGTACAACTTAATCACAATCTAAGGTAGAATGTAACACGATAGAAATAGATAAGAAATCCTCAACTGAGGTACAGCAGAATGAAATAATAAAGTCTTATCAACTCTAAAATATACAACTCTAAAAATAAAGGCAACAGCTAAGCATGAAAAGAAGGAACAGTCTAAGCTATCTACACTAAACAAGGTATCATCTTGAGCAGCTGCCTGAACCTCCCCAGGGGTCCAGGTCGCGAGTGTCAACTAGGCAAACTCCAAGTAAGGGTGCAGGGTTACTCATCATCCTCTGTAAAATTTTCAACAGGTCCAGTCAGGACGGGAGCGAGCACAAAATATCTCACGCAGTTCATATCATGTTAGAAAATATAAAGCATGCAATAGAGTAAGGTACATGAAACGCTGAAAGAAAGAAGTGTATGAAAAATAGTAGAGATTTGATAGCAGAAAATATCTAAATATAAAAAGTAAGAACTGTAAGCCAACTGTGATTTAGAGTACAATATGGTTATGTAAACGGTCTAGGAAAATACAATGGTAACTCCGTTGTACGTGGGTGTATAATAGACATATACAATAGTTATACATTGTTGTACAATAGGATTTGAGTACATAACCAATTCTACTCCCCCTCCCCAATCAATATACAAGGATCCACTCCTGTTACGTTATCTTGCACAATAGTGTACAATGTTATACAATGGATGTACAATATTATACAATAGATGTACAATGTTATACAATGGATGTACAATATTATACAATAGATGTACAATGTTATACAATGGATGTACAATATTATACAATAGATGTACAATATTATACAATAGTTGTACAATATTATACAATAGTGTACAATGGTCTATCCCTGGAACTCATGTAATAATGAGAGTACAATATGCACAATGAGTATACAAGGATATGGGTATTCAATAAATACAATTTGTAAGTGAAACGTACATCACAATATGTATTTATTGAGTACAAGGGGATAACATCCCAAAAGAAGATCCGTATAGTACCAATCCGTGATAACAACGTATCAGCATCAAGTACAATAATCTAGAGCAAGAATGTAAATCCAGACAAGTATGAAACGGTCAGAGAATGTACTCGCCTCGTATCTGAATGTCTGAAGTAAATGTACTGTCCGAGATGAGGTATCTGACTCCTAGTTAGAGCAACACAAGTCAAGATGTATACAGGGGATGATAATAGTAATCTATAATGCATCTGCATGCTGTCTAGGTCAAACTAGACTAAAGTTAACACTTGGTCAACTCTAGTCAACCACACTAGTCAACTATGTCAAGCTAGGTCATGTCCTAACCCAGCAAGTCTTACTAGGCCTAACCAAGACTATCCTAGCAAGCACACATCAATACAAGGCTATACAAGCCAACATACACCCAACTCTATATAGCATGCAATTATTCAATACTCAAATAGGCAAGAATTCACATTGGATATACACTAGGTAATCTATTACTTTAAGCTATATATGTCTACACATATATACACATGCATATATTGGTATTCAACATTAGATCTATAATCATGGCATTTTAAATGGTTATATAAACTTATATATTACAACACAATATGCTAACATATATATAATATACATACATAGCTAAGTTAACTATATTCATAAATACTTATTTAAGAGGCTATGTGTGTGTATGTGAACATGGTAAAGGGGCAAGTGAGAGTTAAATGGACATACATAGTGTATATATATCAAAGAGTGTCAAAGTGTAAGTGAACAATGTGTCAAGTGTGATAGTGTCAACATAGTGTAAGGGGGTACATGAGGTAATATAGGATTTGTGTTAACATAGAATATTACATCTTATTAACTTGTATATTGCATACATTACATCTATTATTACATTATATTCATGCTTGCATTCATTCATCATTCATTTATTCTCTTGCACCACTATATGCACCATACATTACATACTATGGAACCTACATATTCATTACAAGCCATACTTATACATGCTTACATTAGATAGGATACTTACACCTCATACATCATTTATTTAAACATTTATTCATGCTTGCATTCTCTATTTAATTTCATAATGTATATACATTAATATGGGTTAAAATCAAATAGAATATTATATTACACACAAGGGTGCACAAAATACATATGCCGAATAGTAACTCCTACTAATAATCAATACTGTACCATCTCATCATGAATTAAAATCTAGGATTAAAGTATGTTATAGATCTATGTGTTAGCTTTCCGAAACTTCAAACGGATCGCGTTTTTGTTTCCGGAAACTCCCGGAATCGCGAAAACACTGAGAACGCATTTGTCTTTCGTATAGCTGACACTCAAATAATTCTCCAGAAAGTTACACAAAGAATTAGGCCAATTAATATATGTTTTTGGAAAGCTAACTTCAATACGCTTCTTTAAAAAAAACGGGAGATTAAACCGAGCTTTGAGCTAGAAGTTATGATATTTCTAAGTTAGGGCTAAAATTAAAAACGTGGATAAAAATCATGACGGATTTGGATAGTTTGAGACAAAAGAACACAAGTATATAACATAATATATCAAGAACTCACTCTCTACACTAATATATATATGAGACACTATAGAACACATCTCCAATACAAAAATATGAGATTAAACATGTAATAATTCATTCATACATAACAACAACACATAGTGTCCAAATTTGGGGTTTTCCCACATGGACACAACCACAACACAAAGGACACTCCTATGACCTCCAAATGGACACAAAATGGACAAAAATGGAGATAAAACCATAGGGATCATTCTTATGGGTTCAAAATAGACCTATATGCATGAGAAAATGAAAAGGAGAAGGGATTTATACCTCCCGGTAGATCGAATCGAAGAAAAGCCTTCCCGGAGCGACACCGACACGTAGAGATTCCAAAAGGACACGAACGAGCTCCGAATCCTCCCAAACTTGGGTAGCTTCCTCCTTGGCTAGAATGGAGAAGAAAAGAAGAATATTTGGTGGCAAAATGGAAGAATTTGGTAAAAAATTGCTAGGGATTGCTCTCTAGAAATTTGGGGAAGAACAAGAGAGAGAGTGTGGATGAGAATAATGAAATGAACTTGAGCCTATCCTCTCCCAAAGTGGCTGGACATATGGGGCTATTTGTCCTATTATGGTAAGGTCCAAAATGCCTCCACTAACCTATTCTATGAGTATTAGGAAAGGGCTAATTGGTTGGGGCTAAATTAGTCATTCTAAAGTCTCTAATCACACTAACCTTATCCATAATAATTAGTCTAATCTCTAACTAAAATATTTCTATCATGTGGGCCATGGCTAACTAATGTGTGGGTCCGCTAAAGTCAATACTACCCCCGGGTTCCCGTTTCAAGTCGGATTGAACTGAAATTCGAACCCGACTCAAATAACCTCGAAACAATATCATAAATAATAAAATAAATTTCAACCCCAAAATAATATCATAAATAATAAAATAAATTTTAAAAATATTTAAAAATATAAAATGACAAAAATACCCATGTTTCTGAAAACTGGGGATGACAAATTCCTCGAAATTAAAACCAACCAATAGTAAAATGTCAAAATCACAAGTCATAATTTTAAATAGTTTTAAAATAATTAAAAATCACCAAAAATTATAATATGAAATAATTATCAATAAATAATAATTATAATTACAAAATTTTAAAATTACCCTCATCTGGAAAATTGGGTGTTACAGTCCGAAGCGATAGCCCGTGCCTCATCCTCAGGAGCCAGAAATCAGAAGAGATGCCAAGAGATGACATCTGTTGCAAGAGTTGGTTTTGTATATAAAATAATGTAATGTATGGGAACGGGATCATTGTAATCTGTAAAGTTATGAGAGAATGTAATATTGTATCAGGGAGAATTAGGAGCTTATAATCTGTTCAAATAAAATCAATAATGAGAAATGTTCTTGTTACCATTGTGTTCGATGCTTGTATTCTGAAATATGTCCACTGCTACTTTAATTATCTGCGATACGTTCTGCTGCGTATTGTCAACCTTGTCTATCTTGTCTTGTTCCAGGTCTTGGCCTTGTGCAAGCGCAACTTAGGCTTGTACGGCATCACACCTTAGCGAGG
Source organism: Iris pallida (assembly GCA_029216955.1). NCBI lineage: Eukaryota > Viridiplantae > Streptophyta > Magnoliopsida > Asparagales > Iridaceae > Iris > Iris pallida. The sequence continues at coordinate 23,134,302 of JANAVB010008599.1, forward strand.
ACGAACGGTCCCAAGGAGCCCGAAGCGAGGACGAAAGGACTCTGCGGGATCGGGGAGTGACAGTAATGCTCCATATAGCTGCTGAATTTGGAGAGGCGGGTCCTTCTGCTGCGGTCCTGGTGCTCCTCGTGCTTGTCCTCGGGCAGTGTGATCAGCGGTCTCCAGCAGTCCTTGACTTGGTGGACAGGCGATTAGCAGTACAAGCATAGCCTTCGTCTTTTGCAGCACTCTTCGTAGTGGTGTCCTGAGCTGCGACAGGAATACAAATGATCGCCGACTGAATCTGAATCTGAATCTTCCGCTGGGCTGAAAAAGCGTCGTCTGAGTGTGTTGACGCTTTACGGATCCACATTAGTTGCTATCTTCATCATAAGTCTTCATGTTCCTCATGAGATTCAGCTTCCCGTTGGGTTCTATTGTCTGTGCTACATTCTGGATCTCCTGGCTAGTGGCTCCAATCTTTCAGAGGAGTCGGGTCCTCAGAGACTTGGTTGATTTTCAGTGGCTGCTCCAAATTCTCGATCTGCTCCTCGGTGCAAAATATGCGCTCGGTGTCAGAAAAGTCTAAGGGTCTGAGAGTCTGGAAGTCAGAAGTCCTGCTTGGCTCGGAGAGTGTATCCACAAATCTGGCTTGGAAAAATGATGGCCTGCTCTCTCTGGGTGTCAAGGAACTCTTGAAGCGTCTCCGTCAACTACGTACTACCCATGGGGATAGTAGGGCGATAGAAAGTGTGAGCTCGAAACCTTTAAGTGTAGATGGATCGACTGTTCCGGTGTTACGTGCTTAAACTATCTAAAAAACAGAAAACTGTTAAAATAATCTAGACCTAAATACAACAAGTGTTTATAGAATATCAATATACCTGATATACCTGATATACCCTTATTTCCTGATTTTTCTTATGCTGTGATCAAGTTTCCCTAGTGTAATCAAGTCTCCCAATAGTACACTAAGACCTAGGTACCATTAGGATAGACCTGCATGGGCCACCACTAAAAATATGTCACGACCCGCTCCCGAATAATCGGACACGAGTCGGACACGCCCAGCCTTCGTCGTTAGACACGACGAAGTAAGCTGTACAAAGCTAGGGAAAACTAACCAGATAAACATGGAAGTATATAATCACAGCATCTAAAAACGTATCCCAGAATGATCACCATAATCTACAATTCTATGTATATAAATGTACGAGTCATCAAGAATGAAATGTACTATGAATTCTAAATCAATATCTAAAAGTAAGGCTAACAGTCTAAACCTGAAACCTCAAGCTAAGTCATGACCATCCTGCTCAACTAAGATCCCGGGCTCTGGCCCATAAGGTAGAATGATAATCCTGCAAGTATACCTGTAACTTATCCAGTCAGGAGCGGAGCAAAGTACAGTTCTAGGTAATGAAACATGAACATGACATGAACAGAGTACATGAGTACAGGAAATAAAATACAAGAATGAACATGAAAGTACAGGAAATGAGTACAGGAACTATAGTACATGAATGTAAAGTACAGGAAATATGTAAAGTACAGGAAATGTAATGTACAGGAATGAAACTATAATCCTGTAGTACCAGACATGAATGTGCACAATATCAAAATACATCTAGTCCATGTGACCGGCTGGGGTGAGTACATGAGCATACACAGGAGTACATGAATATGGTACGACTTAGGACCCGTGTGCACAGTGCGAGGCCTAAGCTAGGTACAGGAATATATAGTAACCGGAATTGGTCACATGGCTAGTGTATTTCCCCACCCGATACTAATAAGTACAAGGACAAGGGTACAGGAATACATGGGTACATGAATATCGTGCCATCACGTGTCACAAGAAAGGGTACAAGAATGTAAATGTACAAAACCGTAGAAAAGTACTTGCCTTTGCTCCGGGAAGATCCGGAATAGGGAGATAGTAATCTCTAAGTCCATCTGAAGTTAGGTACAAATTGGTTAGGGACAATTTATCATTGGCTAGATATTGCTAACTATCTATTTATCTAGGGATACCAAAGATCCAATTATATAAACATATATATATATATATATATATATATATATATATATATATATATATATATATATATATATATATATATATATATATATATAAAACTATTTAACTTATACAAAATACTAGATATAAAAGAGTTTTAACAAAATAAGATTAGGTTATAAATGCGAATTAGAACTAGATTCATTATTTGAGAAATAACCCTATTATCCAAATAATACTTAGAAAAATGCTACTTGTCCTAACATATCAAAGTAGATATTAGTTAAACCAATATAATGATTTTTGAAAATAAAAATGAGAACCTTAGAAAATCATCAAATTCAACTCCATCCCATTCCAGACTCATCCCTATAGGTTACACAACAACCACGCTATAATAGTTCAGCCTGCTAAACCAGTCCCTCTTAACACAAGCCTAGTGTTAGTAGTCATCAATTTGGTTATATACAAACAACCAACTCAATGCCCAACACAAAACTCAACTCAGAAATTTATACACAAAAATCCAAATAGAACCCATTGTAAGATAATGATTCACAAGGAGTTAGGTTCCTACTCGACCAAACCCAGCTGACAAAGGCTGGCAAGTATTAAACTTAACCCAGCATCTAGCATCTCTACAGACACCCAAAACATCGCTAACTCTAAAAGTCACATAGGGAGATGACTATACAAGTACTAATTTGAGCCAACTTCAAAAGTATACACTATTAAGGAAAAGCAATCACATGCCTAGTAACCTCTATTCCTTTACTCAAGTATCTCAAACTCTAAGGACAACATTAGAGTAACCTGGCCTGTGAACATTGTATTAGCAATTGAAAAATAATACTCATAAAACTTAGCTAATACTCAAATAAGCCCAGCTCCTCACTCTCAAATACTGCTACATGCTTTCCGCAGTCCTCCATAAATATAAATAGGAACAAAAGTTTGGCAAGTAAAATCTACACTCCACAGTTCAATTCTAACAGCAAGTTAATCAGACTCAAGGTCCTCCCCAGTTGCAATTCGAAAATTTGAAAGGGAAATACAAAATCAATGAGAGAATATACAACTCAGTTTATACATAATAGTTTGGCCAGAAGAAAATACAATTGAAGAATCCAAATGGAAATGACACAACTATATTGCAAGGTTAAGCTACTGTATAGCAGTTGAATTCTGCAGCTGCAGAGACAAAAGGATCGACACATCGCTCTTACAAACCGTAAGCTAAGTCTCGAGTCCAAATCTCTACAACACCAGCTACTGAACTGGTCCAGCCCCTTCTAAGCTGTACTCGAACTCACACCCGTACTCCTATACGAACAATGCCAACACGAACCTGACACGGACACCAGGTCACACATACACAACCGATCCTGCTACGACCGACACAAACCACACCACTGACTAGCATCCGGATACATGCCAACACAATCCAGGCCACAACCGACCGATCCTGACCAACACATCCATACTCAAAGAATAGAAGTAAAGATTCAATAATTTCATAGAGTGATAGCATAATACCTCAAGGAAGGGGAAAACAGTGGAATCAAGAATACGTCTACGAGTCGGACACAATCTTCGGACTCAATAGCATTCAAGAGCTCCACTGCGGCAATTGAGCGAACAGGTCCAGATCATGAAAGAGAACAGTGCATCAGACCAATTGATACTCAACTCATAAGAATCTACAAAAGGATTTGGGTCTAAAATACTTACCCAGGATTTGTATTCCAATCGGTCAGCAGTAACTAGAATCGGTCTAACGTCCTTCGATCGATCCTTATTTCAAGGTATACTGTAATTTACCGAAACGATTCCCTGCTCAAATCCGAACTAGGAAGAAACTGGAACATCAATCAATCAAGAATTCCACAAAACTCTATTCCAGACTTAAAAGAGAGAAGGACCAAGGATCAAGTTGATCGAGTTTATCTCAATGTGAAAGCTCGATGGAGAACTCACCAGGAATTGAAGGAGTTTGTCGATTCACCGGAGAAGACGAGGTTGTTGAAAGGAGAATTCGTCGGAGTAGTAGTACTCGTGACACAGGAAAATTGTCTAGCTGCTGTCAGGACTTGATCCCCCCGTCGCCGTCGCCGTTGGAACTTGTCTTGTCATTCGCCATCGCTATCGTCGGGAAAGAGCTTGACACGTCGTCGGAAGAACGTTGCCGCTGTGGTCAGACTCATCGTCGTGGTCGGAGGTTGGAAGACCGCCGGTCGCCACCGCCATCGTTTCTCTTCCGTCAGCGAGGAGGTGGCTAGGTCGAGAGAGTGTAGAGATTTGGGGAAAGAACTCTCGGAAGGGAGGAATAGTTTGGTGAAAATGAGCTGAGCTCTCTCTCTCTTCACCAATTGATTTTTAAAGAAGGAAAAGGCAACTTTGCAGAAAAACCCTTCCGCTACTATTCTTTTTTGTATAGGTCCTTCCACTAAGTAAATTTTGTAGAAAAACCCTCCCCCTTTTCATTAATTCAAGAATTAATTAAAAATCAGTTAAGAATTCACATGGTGGACCCAAAGTTGTTACAACAACTTTTCAAATTTAAAAAGTGGTCCAAAATTAATTCCCTCCAAAACTAAATTACCAAATTTATAAATTAAAACTAATTTATTATTTAAAGCTAATAATATCAATTGTATAATTTTTAGAAATCAAATTATTTATTTTAAAAATCGGGAAGTGGAGTTACAAGCATTCAACAAAACAATAATCAAGCTTCTCAAGAAGTCCGTGTCCTCAAACAAACGCGACTGGAATAAAAAGCTTGGCGAATGCTTATGGGCGTACCGTACTACAGTTCGGACGGCCACTGGAAACACACTATTCTCTCTGGTATACGGCAGTGAAGCAGTTCTCCCATTGGAAACACAAATCCCCTCGCTCCGCGTCGCCCTTACTTACAGATTAACGACGGATGATAATTACCGTCGTCGACTGCAAGAATTAGAGGCCTTAGATGAGAAGCGTCTGCTAGTTCAACAACGAATCGAGCTTTACCAGGCGCACATCTCTGGAGCTTTCAACAAGAAAGTCAAACTGAGAACTTTCCAAGTAGGCGATCTCGTTTTGGCAGTTCGAAGGCCGATGATGATGACTCACAAAACCGCCAGCAAGTTCCAAACCAAATGGGAAGAACCATTTATCATTGAGGCCGTATTCTCCAATGGTGCATACCATCTCGCGAAGCAAAACAGAGACTTGCTCATGATGTCCATCAACGACAAGTTCTTGAAGAAGTATTATGTCTAAATGACACCCTCCAAATCAATCGGATTGTTGAGTTATGTACCCTTAGGTATCGCTGAACTTACACTCTGGTTACTACAAATGAAAATCATATTACATTTTCTGGGCAGCAAGTCATGTATGATCATACCTCTGAACTTCCTTCCCAGGAAAGCATCCTCCTCAAAATCTGCTACCCGCACTCTCAGTGCATAAAAAAGGGTAACAGGTCCACAAAATTCCCGAAACAACCACGTCGATGTCACCTCTGAGTTGTTTCTTTTCCATAAAAAATAAATCACCCCTACATAGAACTTCCACGTCTACATTACCTCTGAGTTGTTCTATGTATCCTTCGCTGAGTCCACTCCTGCCACGTCCTCATTACCTCTGAGTAGGAAGACTCCGCGGTAAAACCTCCATACTTACCACGTCCTCATCACCTCTGAGTAAGTATGTTGGTTTTCTCTCGACTTATTACTTGTACCCAAAACCAGGGTATGCCAAGGGTAATAGGCCCACAAATGTCCACAATTGACCACAAATGTCCACAGTTGACCACAAATGTCCGCAGTTGACCACAAATGTTGTACTAGGTCCTCTAGTGCATCCACATCTTTTCTCATCATCACATGCTTTTGGAGCCCAGCTGTTCCAGAGCATTCTCTCGCCCAATACCAAGAACTTCCCGGGCTACCTAGCCACGGATTTGTTCTAGGTATCTCTATCAAACTTATTATCCGTACCTAAAACCAAGGTACACCAAGGGTAATAGGTCCACAAAAAGTCCCCCAGTGGGGCAAATACCATATCGCCAAAGATACTATACAAACGCAATAAGCACCTCAAATAAAGGATGAGATAAGCATACTCATTTATTTAAAATCAAAATTACTACATTGTCTGGGACCACGTCCCTGTTGCAAAATGGGGAAACATAACAATGAAAGAAAGAAAGAGCCGATTATGGGTCGGCAACATACAGTTCTTTGAGCCGGTCCTTCAACTTGGCGGTCGACCGCTCGATCCTCAGCCTGGCCCGGCGCTCGGCCTCTTCAGTCAACTTCTCAGCATCCTCCAGATGTGCATGGGCCTGCCAGCGGTCTTCAAGCTTCTTCAGGGCAGACTCTAGAGCAGTAGAGGCTCGGGTGACTTGATCAGTCTTCCGGCAAATTAACTCCTTCTCTTGGCGGGAGGCATGGAGCTCTGATTCTAAAGAAGCTAGATTTAACTGAAGTTGGAGGATCTGCTCCTTGGTTTCGGCTATCTGGTGAGATGCGGCCTCTTCCCGAGCTTAGCAGTCCTCTCCCCTCCGGCTGAGTCGATCATACTTTAGATTCAGATCTTGAAGGTCCTTCAGTAAAGCCGGCTTGGACGTAGTCCGCACCGTCTTTACCTTCTCCATTGCTGTTGCAAGGAAGGCCCATTCCTGATCTATCGCTAATGGCATATCAACTTGCCTCAGTCCCTGAAGCTGAGTCATAAGTTTATCAGCTTCTATCAGTTTAGGTTCCAAGAGGTCGACGATCCCGGCCCCGCTCGGGAGTGTTTTGAGAAGTTCGATTTGGCCTCGGGCACACTGACGAGCCAATGTGAAATACGTCCCTCTTTCCAGGGCAGCATCGACCCCTCGCTTCAGATGGCGGTAGAAGCTATCAATCACATCCCTCGATGACTCGTCCAGAACTTCAGTGGAGGACAGAGTCAAAGGAAGAGTAGCTGGGAGAGCTGAAGACGGTCGCAGAGAAGACGTACCAGAACATGATGCCCCTATCACTAGAGATACAAGCTCCGAACGATAAGATGCCTGGACCCCAGTCATCTCCTCCTCCGTATTACGAAGGATCTGAAGACTCGGCAAGGCAGAAAGATCAACCTCCGGGGTTAAAGCCACGTCAACCGAGGAGGGTACAGGGACCATTTCTCTCCGCCCCGGTAGTTTCGCTACAAGTCCCCCTGAACTTGACCCGACGAGAGGGCCCTCGATCTGAGTTGAAGGAGGAGGAGGCATACTTTCTTCCACCAAATCCCCTCTGGTGACTTCTTCCTCGATGATGTTCGTCGTTGGCAGCGAAGGAGCAGGACTTGTATGTCCGGAGCAACCATCAATTAGCTTAACCCGAAGGATGTGAAGATAGAGCAAATGAACCTCCTCACTAGTCAAGACTTGACTTAGCTTACTAGGGGAGGGTTGCTGAAGCTGAGGCTCGCTCACAACCAATGTATCCTCCTCACCAGCGATATCTGAGCCGAATGCAGCTGGTTCCTCTGCCCCAGCCGCCCCGGAGGTGGACGCAATTGGGTTAACATCACCCGGCTGGAATTCAGTAACCTCGGGGATTGGCTCAGTAGAGTCCACATCGCCCTGGGTTGAGATGTCAGCAACGGGAGGAACCTCAACCGTCGCCGGGAGAACCTTGGCGAAAATAAGCTCGGCACTCATATCACTAATTAAAGTGGCTAGAGCCGGGTCGACCTCAGAGACAGTAGCCGGCTCTCGGGAGTCCACTTCTCCTAACGCCTACAAAAAAAGGAGAATGATCAGATTATATTTCAAAAAAATAAGAGCTAAAAAAGATGGTTGTAATTCGATTCACCTTCGAAACGACATCAACATCCTCGCTCATCTCCCTAATGATTGGCCCGTGAGGCTTGACCGCAGCCCATTTTTGAGAGTAAGTTATGCTGCCAACAGCGGACCCACGCCTGTTTTGCTTTCGTGAAGGACTAGGCACAACAGGCGGCTGGTCTGCCACCAAATCATCTGCAGGAGGAACATGCCAGTTCTCAGAGTCATCCTCCTCGTCTACGTTAGTAGACTCTGAGTCAGACACATCAACCGTCTTTCCCTTCTGGGTCCGAAACCCCTTCAGCTTTTCCTCCAAACCAGTACCAGTAATGAAGCTGGTACTGGGGTCAAAACCTGTTGGGGGCTTATTTACTGTAACATGGTATAAGGCCGTCATGTATAAAATATGTCCCAACTCGTTGGCATCGGGAACCGAGAAGGTGGCACGGGTATGAACCGTGCTGTAGTAGTGCCAGGCCCGGATGCCATCAAGGACGCTGTCCTCCAAACCCAGACAGGAGCTGGGATTGTCCAAGAATATCTGGCTGTACCCAAATTGTCGGGCAAATCGGCTGGGTAAGTAAGGCTCCAAGAAGACGGAGTTACGGTTACAATATACCAGATGTGCAGGACGAATGTTCTGTAACCACAAGAGCATCTTCTCGGGCAAGAATTTGGGAGACGCAGCACCATCGAGATACACGTCTCTGACTTCTTTGGCAGTAAAATAAAGAACATATATGAAAAAGGAGTATCTGTCCACCCGTGCCAGCACCCTCCTACAGGCCGACATGGTATCAAATTCCCAGGGCATCCGGCGATACTGGTAGATGAAAGCATCCTCAGCAGTCACATCGTCCTCTGGGCCCGGCCTCATCAAAGATGGGCAATGCATTAATAGCCACCCCATCAGATAATGGTAGGGCAGCTCAATTCGCTCAAAGTCCTTTGCCGTGTTACGAGCAAGGACTTTAGTCGAGAAAATGCGGAGGCCACGGTGAATGCTGCACACCATGGCGGGAAGTAGAGCTAGCCTGTCTCCGAAGACTAGCTTTACAGCGGGCAGTATCAGGTTTCAGCTGATCCTTTCAATAGTACCAGCACCTCCTGAAACCACACAGTTCCGTAGCCATACCATCAAGAATCCTGCCAGGAGGGCCTTATCGGACATCTTCTGGGTATCCTGATAGAAATAGCTAAAGGCGTCAGATTGGCTCCCGAATCTATCGCAAGTAGCTCTAACCCTCTTGGCGCTCGCCACCTGAGTTTGCACCTCCTCCCGGGTTCGAGGACTCCGAGGAGACACCCAGCCCGAGGCACCTAGTGTAAATAGATAGCTGAGCCAGCTCCTGGTATGAGGGAGATTTCCTTCGGAGCTGTCGTCCTTCTTCTTCGATATCTGCTGGCATGTGCTATGGTGGCATAGCAACTCCCGGTAGATAGCCACAAAGCCCGGGAACCGTTGCTCCAATTCCTTGAACTCTTCGTTCGTAGGGGTATACGCTTCAAAAGGATCATTTCCCTAAGGCAGCTTAGAGACTTCACGCATCTCGTGGAGAGCGAGCCCCATCTCCCCTCCAGGGGTAAAGAAGGTCCCTGTACGACGGTTGTACATCTCAAGAAGAGCTATGAACAACTTCTTGTTAATGGGCAAACCGTAACAGGTGCCCCGTACTGCATGGTAGATACCGATCTCGAGCAGGGGTTCCTTGTACGTCTGCAAGATCTACGAGGTCAAATTGATCCATGAAGGATGGGGGTGCATCCAGCTCAACAGCGATAGCCGGCCAATGGGGTAGGACCTCTTCTAGGCAATCTAGTTTATGAAGGTATCAGCCTGGAAGAACCAAAAGTTGGGACCCGGCACGTTTATAAAGCTGCCAGGGGCCAGCCCCATCACAGAGCGGCTGATCTGCACCTTTTCTATGACTACCGACTTTGATGTGTTATTATAGTGGATATCACCTATAAACATCCCCTGCTGGATCATGGTTAGGGAGTCCACCATTCTCCTTTCAATCGTCAGCATGTTGAACCAAGCCAACGGGAAGTGACGCTCCATCTGTGGTATGTGGATCGCCATCCCGTTAGAGAAAAAACTCCAACTTTCAGATAACTCTAGCACACTAGAGTTCTCTACAGTCAGGGCATCCCCGAAGAAGAACACAGGTTTTCGAAGCTCGCCCCCTATCTTCCCTGAGTTCATCATGGCAGTGAGATAGAAAAAGGACTGGTTGCTGATGAGCCTCAGCCTGTCCTCGGATTGATCCTTGGTGATTTGTTTTGTCACATAATCGACCACTTTGTCGAATCTCACACCCACAACAGATTGAGCTGGGCCCACCAAAAGCTCCCCTGAGGGATTGGTCGACAACTTTACTGAAAAAGACAAAAGAAAGAAGTCAGAAGATAGCCAGAGGAAAAAACCACTTAATGTTTCTGAGCTTATGCGGCTCTGATTAGGTGGGGCTTCATGCGGCCCAGTCTATAAGGAGCTTATGCGGCTCTGTTTGGTGGGTCTTCATGCAGCCCAGTTCATAAGAGCTTATGCGGCTCTGTTTGGTGGATCTTCATGCAGCCCAGTTCATAAGAGCTTATGCGGCTCTATTTGGTGGGTCTTCATGCGGCCCGGTTCATAAAGTGCTTATGCGGCCATGAGACGTCTCTCATGCGGCTCAGTCATGAAGCAACTCTCATGCGGTTCGGACATGAGGTATACCCCATGCGGCTCGGACATAAGACGTTCATGCGGCCCATATAGCACAGCATATGCGAATTCATCACACTGAACATAAGCAGTTCAATGAAGACGAAAAGAGCATTATATGCCAAAGGCCCGTGCATAAAACATGCGACATAGCCATTATGGTTAGGGTTCGAATCCATGCAGTTCTTCTCAACGCTATTACCGTTAATAGCAAGATGAACGTCGGGGTGAACTGAGATCGCTGACGAAGAGGCAACTCCTTTGCCCTTTGCTGCAGTATTGGAGGAAGCCTTGGAAGCCATTGATGATCGAAAGAGGAGAAGAGACGACGACTAGGGCACGAAAGCTTGAAAAAAGAAGAGAGTAAAGAATCTCTCTCTTCAAAAATCGCTCATATTTATAGGCTGAGATGGTGTGTGAACCGATAGACGCTTTAGATTTCGTGCTGCCTGGAAGATAAAGTCGACCCTTGGGATTCTATCCCCTTTCAGGCAAAAAAGAATGCTCAGAATCATCAAGGCAAATCTAAATATTTAATACCGACTCTTGGGATCCTATCCAAAAAATAGCTTTAAAAATCAAAACAAATAAAAAGTAGTTAATGAGACGCCTATGTGGCACGAAGACCATCATGCGGCCAGAAAAGTCTATGCGGCCAGAGAAGCCCATGCGGCCAGAGAAACTTATGCGACCAGAGAAGCCCATGCGGCCAGAGAAACCTATACGGCCAGAGAATCCTATACGGCCAGAAAAGTCTATACGACCAGAGAAGCCCATGCGGCCAGAGAAACCTATGCGGCCAGAGAAGTCCATGCGGCCAGAGAAATCTATACGGCCAGAGAATCCTATGCGACTAGAGAAGTCTATGCAGCATGAAGAGCTTATGCGGACATACCCATGCTTCTTATTCAAAGTATTTCAATTTTACAAATTGAAAACTTTGAAGGGGGTCTTATAGAAGCATGAAAAAGTATAGTAATTCTTATGCGGCCCAAAATCAACATGAAACTCCATGCGGCTCAAAACTTGGGGAATTTTTATGCGCCTCAAAATTCCTGAGAGCTTCATACGGCTCAGAAAGCTTCATGAGGAGCCACGTAGCCTTATACAGTTCGAAATAGGCCTATACAGCTGGCCATAATTACTCCGTGCAGCTGGCCATTAATGCTCTGACACAAAGTGACAGCTCTGACAGAAATAATGGCTCTGACATAAAGAAGAGACGTGACATGCTTATAAAAAAATGAGAAAATCTTTATGATAGCTGGCACAGTCCACAAATTCTAAGAAAGTTCTTTATGCGGATCGCCTGTGTGACCTTCATGTGGCTCGGTTATGAGACCACCCTCATGCGGCTCGGTTATGAGGCCACGCTCATGCGGCTCGGTTATGAGGCCACCCTCATTCGGCTCGGTTATGAGACTACGTACCCTCATGCGGCTCGGTTGTGAGGCCACCCTCATACGGCTCGGTTATGAGGCCACCCTCATACGGCTCGGTTATCAGGCCACCCTCATGCGGCTCGGTCATAGGGACAGTCCTTCATGCGGCTCAGCCAGGATGCACCATTCGTGTGGCTCGTAATATAGCGGCAGTTGGGACACGTGGCAGAAGCTGACTAAGTCTTAAACAACTCAGATTTATTGTAACCAACAGATCATAATAGTCTAAATTTATTGCAACAAATAAATCAAGATTAATCTTAACCAATCCCCAACTGTCCACTTCTCAAGGCACAGTTACAAGGATGTAGCCTAAAATTTGCCACGTGGCTGTACACCCCGCTCCTCATGAATTCCCATAAATAGCAAGGTGCCATTCCCTTGCAAAATACCTGGCAACTCCTACACTCTAGACCCCTGCATACAGAGAGAGCACTTCTTTACCAGAGCCGAAGCTACGTTCGATCGTCCAAGGAGGAAGGCAGAGTTGATAGCACTCTTCCGAGCCTCTACCATCACCTCCCAGAAAAAAATAATTGTACTTAGATTGCTTTTCCTAGGTTTTGTTCCTAGGCTCTCTTTTGTACAAGCGAGTTTGTAATTGTGAATCAAAGTCCAGTCCTCCTATAAAACTGTTCTGTTCTTCGATAATAAATGGCAAACAGTGGGGCCGCATGAGACTCATGCGACTTAAGTCGTAAACTTCCTTAGCCCACATATAGTTTAAGGATTTAAGCCGCATAGATTCTGTATTTTGGCCGCATAAAGCTCATGCGGCTTGGGTCACAGTCACCCTTGGCCGCATGAAGTTCGAAGACTTTGGGGCCGCATATATTTGAGCCACATAAGGTTCATACGGCTTAGGCGATACTTCTTCTGGCCGCATGAAAGCATATGAACCCTAATTTTAGTGACGTCTTACGTCTTATCTTGAGCCGCAGGAAGACTCCATCAGCCTGCCAGCTGTCACTGCTGTATTTAATTTTTTTGATTCGGTTGTGGATCTCTTTTCGAGATAAAGCCGATGGTTACTAGGGATAAAGTCCCCAAACGTCAACATTATCTTTAATGATCTCGAGAATCTAAGAGGCGCTCTTCAAGATAAAGCCGACGGTTATTTAAGGATCAAGTCCCCAAACGTCGTCATTATCTTAAATAATCTCGAGAACCGAAGAGGCACTTTTCAGCAACTCTATAAATAGGGGTCATTTGGAGAGAGATTTTTCTCTTTCACCTTCTTCTCCTTCGACTTTATCTGCTATGGCTCCAAAGGCTTCCAAGTCGACTGGTGCGACGGCCAAAGGAAGGGGACTTGCCTCTCCATCGAGAGCGGCATACGCTCCTTCCATTCATTCCGACGTGCAACTCCTTCTCAAGAGTAAAGACGGTGGAAAGACGACGACTGAAATTTTGAATAGCTATGTCGCATATTTCATGTGCAGGCCTGTCATATACTGCCTATGTGCTTTAAGCCTGGTCGATGCATGCCCGATCTCATTTGGACCGCATGTGTTCTGTATGATAGGGCCGCATGGGCTGGGCCGCATAACCGCTGCTCATTTCGAACTTGACTCGCATAAGTGCCTCAAGATTGATCTGCATGAACATTTTATGACTGAGCCGTATAAGTGCCCCATGATAGAGCCGCATGAGCATTTCATGACTGAGCCACATAAGTGCCTCATGATTGAGCCGCATGAGCATTTCATGACTGAGCCGTATAAGTGCCTCATGATTGAGCCACATGAGCACTTTATGATTGGGCCGTATGAATACTTATGACTGGGTCGCATGAGTATTTCATGACTGAGCCGCATAAATGCCTAATAGTTGAGCCGCATGAACACTTTATGACTGAACCGCATAAGTGCTTCATGACTTGAGCTGCATGAGTACTTTCATGAAGCCGACCTCATGACTTTGGACCGCATGAGTTCTGTTTTGGCTAGGCTGCATAACTGGCTAGATCGTATAACTAAAAAACAGAGTTCTTTGTTTTCTTTTTGGTGCTAAGTCCCCTTTTTTTCTATGTTTTGCAGGGATCTGGCTAGCGAACTTCTCCAGGACTGGTGTCGATGATAGAGTGAAAATACACCATTCTGACACATACATCAGACAGCTCAAAACTCCTCATGCTTTGGAAGAGTTTTTTCTGCGTCATTTTGGCTTACACATCAAACAACTCAGGACTCTTCATACTTCGGAAGAGTTTTTCCCAGGTGGTAGGAAGGGCCTTTATACCTCGGAGAGTTGGACGGTGGTCAGGCGTCGTTATGAACGTCCTGCCTTCACGGCTCTCCAAATAGTGATACCACCATCAGGGGTGATGTTTTGAAGGTGTGGTCCTTCGAGGAAGCGGGGCTAAGGCATCCGCAATACGGAGGGGAGGATAGCATGCTATATTTGCCCTCCTCCAGGCAGCTCCTTGGGGATTCAACATCCTTGTTTGCTTCTCAGCAGTAAAACATGACTTCTTTCGAGGGCCACAAAACTGCTTTTTGATGAAGACGAAGTGCTGTCAAACTAACCAAACTATGTATTGCTAGATTTTCCTTTCTTTGTTTTCTGCTGTCGATGTAGTCCTATGAATGTAACTGATTTTGAATAATCAGGGTATGTTCACTCCATTCTTTATTTATGGTATTTTTGTGGTGCTTGTACTAGAGGGCCTAATACATCATTTGTGTTTGATAAAGGACATCCCACTGGGGGATTTTTGTGGACATATTGCCCTTTTGTGCATTTGGAAATGCAAGCAAATAGATTTGAATGATATTTTGTGGACCTACTACTCTTTAGTACACCGATGGTGCGAGTAATAGATTAGGATAATTTTTATGGACTTATTACCCTTTTTGTGTACTGGCGATGCGAGTACTGATAATAAGTGGAGAGAAAACCGACATATTTACTCAGAGGTAATGAGGACGTGGTAAATATGGGTCTAAAGTAGGGCCTCCCTACTTAGAGGTAATGAGGACGTGGTAGGAGTAGGCCAAATGGGGATATACAGAATAACTCAGAGGTTCTATCAACGTGGAAGTTCTATGTATTGGGTGATTTGTTTGTGATGGACGGAAAAACAACTCAGAGGTAATATGGACATGGTTGTTTTTTTTCGTTGGAGAATTTTGTGGACCTATTACCCTTTTTGTGCACTGATGGTACAAGTAATAGATTAGGATAAGTTTTATGGACCTATTACCCTTCTGCGCACTGGTGGTGCGGGTAATAGATTTTGAGGCAAACTCTTGGTGGAGAACGATATTTAATGTGGAAGTTCATAGATGTGATCAGAAGATGAGATATGAATCCATTCGGAGCAGTCAGGGAGTAAGTTCAGTGGTACCTGAGGGTATATAACTCAACAATCTTTGAGATTTGAGGTCAGAGTGTAAGTTCAACAATACCAGAGGGTACATAACTCACAATCTGAGAGATAGTTGAAAGATGTCGTTTAGACATAATATTTCTTGAGGAACTTGCCGTTGATGGGCATCATGGACAAGTCTCAATTTTGTTTTACGAGACGGTATGCGCCGTTGGAGAATACGGTCTCGATGATGAACGGACCCTCCCATTTAGGCTGGAATTTGCCAGGGGTCTTGTGAGTCATGACCATTGGTCTGCGAATGGCCAAGACGAGATCGTCGACTTGGAATATTCTCTGTTTGACTTTTTTGTTAAAAGCCCGAAAGATGCGCGCTTGGCAGAGCTCTATGCTTTGTTGAGCTTGTAAACACTTCTCATCTAATTCTTCTAACTCTTGTAGCCGTCAGCGGTAGTTATTGTCCGATGTTAACCGGTAAGTAAGTGCCACTCGATCCGTTCAAATTCATCATAAAAATTTAAATCACTCTCATAAATCTCAAAGCAAAATTTTATCACGTTACTACTAACCCTTTCCAAAATTAACGTTTAAATTCAACTATTTAACTCATGAGTTCATAATTTACGAATCCATAAAAATTTCACAATCGATCAAAATTTTGCACTCTAAAATTTTCAAATAACTCATAATAAAACTCTTAGCATATTAAAAGCAATCTCAAAAATTAAGCTCAAGGCTCTCATCAATTTTAACTTCTATTCATGCTAAGTTATTCCAACAAAATCACAACTTTTAAATGGTAACTTCCTTTAATCAATCAAAATAACTTTCCATCACATCCTTCGAAATTCTCTCATAATTTTAATATTAGCAATCCCTCATTAAACTAAATTTTCAAATAATCTTATCAAAATTTTTTTTTACCAAAAATCTAAATAGATTTGTAAATCCTCAATCATAGGACATCATTTAAAATAAAAATTTCTCAAAAATAGTTTTTATTACTTTCAAATATTTTAAACCAAAATTCACCATCATTACTTCTACTTAAAATTTACTAAACACGAAAATCGCAAGTTGTACAACGCAAATTTAAATAATTTCTACGGCCATTTTTTTAAAAAGCTAAGATCATTTTCAAACCAAATTTATAATTGTGCAAAGGTGTATAACTATAATCCAATAAATCATAAAAACTCAAAATTTGAATAAATTTTATATCTGTTCCAAGATGTATATCTATCACCCAAAAATTATAAATATCATAATTCGAAAAGCAATTCAATTTTATACTTGTGCAAAGATTTATAACTATAACCCAATAAATCATAAATATCAAATCTCAAAAAGCCAATCAATTTCTTAAATCAATGGTATAAAAATTCTATCCTTTTTTTTGCAGTATCAATCCTATGGTGTTTACTATATTAGAAATATCAAGAATAAAACCTTCCTTGGTAGTATCCTACTTTATAAATTACTAATCATTAAATCATACTAAAAAAAAGCTTTTAACTCAATTAGTCTTAAATATATTCCAATTGCCAATATAACCATTCTAGCCATGTGTTTGACCTACGAGCTTATACTAGTGTAGTCATCTTCCTAGTTGATACTAAGCACGAAAATAAGAATCGACGATAGAAAGGAATCAAGCAAGATACAGTTCAAGGAGGTCGAACGAGATTTCGGAATTTGAAGCCAAGGGAAGAGATCAAGCTGTATGGATGAGATTCCTAAATTCTAATCCTATGTTGCAGGCTCACATCGGTACAATTACATAACCGAAGTGACAAACTCGACCTGCATGGGCCACCACAAAAACATGTAACGCCCCAGTCCCAAAATACGTAGGACTGAAACGTATTCATGCCAGCTGTATACATACGAAGTACATGGACCCTCGTATATATATACATAAGCTGTAAAATGCAGTAACCAAGGTACTAAATCTCATCCACAAAGATAAATATGATATAAAAGCAACTTTGAATTTGTCATGTATAAATCATTGGGCGGAGACAAATCCACTACCAACAAGTAAAGAAAAATACATGAAAAATACAATGAGTTTGGCGGGCGAAGCGAAGACGATCAAAGCGCAATCATCATTAAAAATTTTAGTGACAATCATGGCCACGGCTAGAACACCTGCGAAATACAAGAACACACACCTGGCGAGATAACCAGGTCCTCAGAGGGACGTAACAAGATACAATAAACATGCCATAAAAATACTGAATATAAAAGATGTCACAATCAAAGAAAGTGACAAGACTCAATAAGGTAATCTAACCATACTAAAGTGAACATGCAGTTGAGAACAAACCTTTCGTTGCATGAGCCCTGGCTGTAAATGGGATCTGGTATAGTCCCCACTTGGGCACCAGTGACCTAAGCGCATGACGTTCAAAAACGACAGTGGCCAACCTGAGAGGTTCATACCCGTATCTCCAGCGGAGCTTCCGGGTTACAAGGGAAGTGCAATCGAAGCCCATACGACAAGGAAATGTTCTCCCCACCCAATGTGCCTATCATGTCGTATCCACGACCATGTAATACTACTAACCGTCAAGTCTTCTAACATACAACTATTGACAGTTAGACCTAACGTACGTCCTGCACGCATCAGTGATCAGCCAACACACAAGTCCATACACTATATGCTACTCATAACTCACACATCTCGTGGCACAACAGTGTCAAAGTTTATACAATGTACTAAGCTAGTGGTAGTCCCTTAATTCTAAGTCCATATGCAATCAAAGGGTAAATAACAAGGTACAACTAATATCACTGAGCGGGCAGTAAATCAAGAACTGGAAATAAATGAACAGTAATATGTAATAAAAATGCAAACTGAATATAAACAATATAATGGCAAGGTATCTTGCCTGTTGTTACATCGGGTGTGCGATAATCTGACAAGTCCAGCTTGGTCCAATAGCCATAGTCATGGTGCAGAGGTCAAAGGTCGCGAGAAAATATGAAAGATGATCAGTCACAATCAGGATAATTGGGGGAAATTTGTGTGAAAAAATACATTTATTATTTCCTAAAAATACGTATAATACATAAAAACCATGTTTACTAGTAAAATAATTTATTTTTGACAAATATTTGAAAATATGGATAAATCGATTTAGGCTAAAACCGTAAGTTTACCAAAAATAGGATTTCTATGAAGATAACCTGTATCTTATTAGTAGAGATAATTATTGAAATACTCGAAATCATTTATAATTTCGAAAACCCTTTTTACTAGTTAAAATAATTTTTGGAAAATATTTGAAGGCAAACTGGTTTTGGACTAGTATCAAATAATGCAATTATTAATAATACTATTGACAAAAATATATTTCTAGAATTTCTAAAATAATACAATTATTAATACTGTAATTATACTACTAGTATTTTAAATAATATTAATAATAATACCCATACCATATATAGACAAAATATTATTTCTAATAATAATAAAACTGATAATAATAATAATAATAATAATAACAATAATAATAATAATAATAATAATAATAATAATAATAATAATAATAATAATAATAATAATAAAACTAATAATAGTTATAAAAATGAGAAAACCTAAAATTCTAATCAGACACTTAAACCCCCCCCAATTCGTACTGGAGAATGAGAGAGAGAGAGAGCGGGTGGGAAGGGGAACGGCTCACCGTGGGGTCTCGAGCGCTCGGCGGCGGCCAGCGCCGGGTCGGCGCGCTGGGCGGAGCAGCGTCGGCGCCGGGGGCGCGCTGCCCTAGAGATGGCGGAGTCGAACGGGAGGCGGTGAAGCGGCGCGACTGAGTCGAGGTCGGTGGCGAGGGGTTTCGGCGGACAGTGGAAGGAGGCGGCGGCCGTGAGTGCTCCTGATGGCACGGCGGAACTGTCACTCTGGAGGCGGCGGCTAGGGGCTGTGTGGAGGCGGATGGGGCACGATCGGCGGTCCTCGCCGGAGGGGATGGGAGCTGATGGCTCGGCGGCTCCGACGCGCGTTAGTCAGAGCGGTTGCCGGCGTTCCGCGGCTTGGTGGCCGACGGAGGAGGAAGAAGGGGCTTCGACAGTTTGGTTGGGTCACTGTGGGAGAGGCACGGGATACTGGAGCGGAGTACACGACGTCGCGTTCCTGATCGTACTGCCGGCCGAGGCGCGGCGTTGCGGGACCGAAGAAAGCGGAGGGCTCGGACAGGTTAGGGCTTCCTCCTCCTTTTTCTTCTGGTATTCTTGTGGTTTTGGTGGCGGTGATGTTTTGGCCGGGGAGGAGTCAGGGATTTGGTCGGAGATGGTGGGCTGTCGGTGGCGGCTGTAGGCGGGGTGATGGTCGGAGTTGCGACCGGGTGCGGGGATGGTGATGCGGTGGACGGATTTTGGGTGGTTGCGGGTGAGGGTACTGGTGCTGGCCGAGATGGCGATGAGGTGCTGACGTGGATGGTGGCAAAGGAGATGGTGTTGGGTTTGTCGGTATGGGGAGTCGGTAACGTGTCCTAAGAGACACGGGACGAGTCGGTGTCCGGAGCTGCCGGACGAGGAAATATTGTATTTGTATTGGTAGGGATTATAGTAGATGGGAGGCACGGACACGATGCACAATGGAGTAGAAATTGTGGTTGAGAATTATGGAGGAGTACCTCTCCTTATATAGGAGGTGGGAATTCCCAGTTGGATAAAGATTAAGATTTTTTTAAACCCAATAGATAATTCAATTTAAAACAATAATCAAATCCAAATTCAAATTAAATTCTAATTTAAAACTAGATAATCTAAACTTAATTTAAGTATAAATGCTATCCTTTAACTATTTAAATTAAATTCATAAAATTAAATCGAGATTTAAAATGGCCACAATAATTTTCCAATATATTTTCCAAAATACCAATAATAATAATTTTGAAAATGAAATTATATATATGAATTAAAATTCATGTACCTCATGTGCAAGAATATTTGCATAAAAATAGTTTTTCTAAATTGCCACTATTAAATAAGATAGCCTTTTATAATAAAATAATAAATTTTGGCCATCCTGATACGATACTTCTCACAATTTTAAGAAAATATAAATACAAATAATTATTATATATTAAAAATAAAATAAATGTTTTCCAAAAATATGTACGCTCGCACATATTCGTACTCGTCGAGCATTCACGAATAAACGTAATTTGTGCGCAATGTACAATACGACTACGCGGCGTATAAAAATTAAAATAGTACCAAAAATATATAGTAGAATTTTAGGGGTTTTACAAAAGACACCAAATTGCAATTCTTTGCCTGGATCCTATTTCTGGTAGGTTTCTTTTGGCAAGGTAGAGAGTTTGTCCAGTAACCCAAACCAACGCAGGATCGATTTTGAGAAAGACATAGGAAGAGAGGTACATGAGATCCTTTTCCATGATTCAAACCAGAGGCCTTTTGTAGATCATATCCCATTTTTTCCATGAGTTCACGAGACTGTGGACTATACAAATGGAAAGTTGGTTGGTATTTGGCTTCTGATTTTGACAATGTTGTCTCAGCAGGGGATGAAGAAGAAGGATTATCTGCTGTTGAGATGAAGTTAGTAGTTAGAGGTGGAAGATAATGTTCACCAAATGAAATTATGTGACATGATTTATTTTTAGTGGCCTTTTTAGACTTAGAAGAAGAAGATGGTGTTTCGAAGTCTGCCACTAAATCTGGATAGATCCATATAATCTCCCCTTTATCAGTAGACAGAGGAACAAGACCATCAGTTCGTGCAGGTGGAAGATTAACAATCTCGAGAGTAGTTCTCAGGATAGAGATGACACCGTCTTGCACAAGTTGAGCTGGAAAATCTCCAAACTGTAAGGAGATGACATTAGCCGTTACAATTTTCTCGTCTTGTTGGAGAGTGATTGCACCGAAATTGACCATCTCCTGAATTTTATCCTTGATTACATAGCATGCTCGAGTTGGATGTCCAATAAACCTGTGGTAAATACAATATTTAGGATGGTCAGTCTTACCAACTTTATCTGGCCATTTAGGTTCTGGCAGTTGGAGTTTATTGCTCTTGATGAGACAATCAAAGATACTCATTATATCATCTTCATCAAAAGAGTATTCTTCTTCTGGACGTGGTGCCCGTTGTGGTGGTGCTGTTGTGATAGATGTTGGCTGTTTACATTAATCGCTAGGGCTTCTTTACCTTTGAGGTTAATGGCCAAAGTCTCCTTGCTCTTGCGATTGTTCTGACGGCCACTATTATTTGGTGTAGCACGTTCATCTTTGTCAAGATTAGGCATTTGAATACCTAATTGCTTGAACTTGTTAGCGCTCTCTTCTGCTACTTTGGTGTTCATTATGAAGGAAGGTCAATCCTAGAATTGTGTTGATCCTGTCCATATGCTGATTATAGGCAACAGGTTTGATTTGCAAGTGTCTATAGTCAAAGCATCTGGGGTTCCGAGAGGCACTTTAAGTGCTTCACGGTGGAACTGTTCAATAAAACGTTTAGTAGTTTCATTATGTCATTGTTTTATTTTGATAAGAGCAGACATAGTCATGTCGTTTGTTTCCTCATAAAATTGTTCCAAGAATATTTGTTTGAAGCCAGCGAAAGAGGTTATATACCCATCTGGTAAACTACGATACCAGTCATATGCTGCACTAGCTAAACAGCTGGCAAATGCTCTAGTAAGAAGAACATCATTTGGTTGAAGTTGATCAATTATTACTTCAAAGTGATTGAGGTATTGACTTGGAGATGTGCTGCCATCAAACAGCATAATAGTAGGGGGTTTGTATTTAGGACAAAATTGGACCTCTTTCCATTCTATGGAATAGGACTGTTTGATCCTAAGCTTCTTTAGGCCATCATTCTGTTTGAAAGCTTCAAATTGAGTACGTAAATGTTTTACGGCCTTATTGGTATCTCCCGTTAATTATGGAGGAGTGGGTTGATTTGATATGTTAGGAGGGGGTACCGCATGATAAGTACCACCCCCGGTACCAGATTGACTTGGGATAGCCTGTGCAGGAATAGAAGCGGTGTCAGGAGATTGTACACCTAGATCAACATTGATGGGAGCTGATGTTGTTACAGGTTCCTGAGTAGGAATCAGATTCGCGATCGGTGGAACTTTATGTTGTGCGATAATCATAGCATGCATGCCTGTCATTATCTCAGCCATGTTCTTCAAACTAGCCTCCAAAGCAGCAATTTTCTGCTCTTGACTTGAAGAACTAGAAGTATCTTGATCTTCTGTGATGGCATAATCAGTCTTTTCTCTAGCCCTCAAAGACGAGCTAGTGGAAAGGATGGTCCTTTCAGAACATTCACTATCAGCATCAAAGTCATATAAAGAACTACCCCCAGAATAAGTGATAGGGATGTCTTTTTGACTGAAGGAATCTTGGTGAGAATCAAGAAGATTTCTTTGACCAATTGTGTCTTGGTCGAAAATAAGATTTCTTTGACCGATTATTTCTCGGCTTCTTGATCTAGTATATTGGTATACTCTTTCATCGGATTCATGAATCCGATCTAAGTACTGTTGGCTGGGATTGTGGGATGCATTACGTCTTGGACGTTTTCCACCCCAGTGCTTCAAGATGCCATGTTGACAAAAGCATAGAGTAGTTCATCTTCATCCATTATGATAGGTTTAGGAGTCTGAACATAGTTCAAACGGTCAAAGACAGACCACTTGGCCGATTGACAGCAGCATTTGATGACAACTTCATGGTGGTGATTGCAATAATATTCTTGTTGTTGGACCACCGCTGGGTGGGGT
Organism: Iris pallida; assembly: GCA_029216955.1. Lineage (NCBI taxonomy): Eukaryota > Viridiplantae > Streptophyta > Magnoliopsida > Asparagales > Iridaceae > Iris > Iris pallida. The sequence continues at coordinate 23,157,368 of JANAVB010008599.1, forward strand.
AGATTTGCAACCTTTCGCTTCTGTTTTAAGAGTTCACGGAGGTCACTAACAGAACGAGAAGAAGTTGCAGGAACGTAGTCCTTGATGATATGCGGGACATGGTTCCTATTCTTGAGGTGTCTCGTACCTTGAGTGTATAAGGACGTGCTAAGCTGGTTAGCATAAGTCACAGGATCTTTCACCTCAACATTCTTCCTCTGGTACAAGTTAGCAACTGGTACAAGTTGCCCTTGATACATTTTGTGTTTTTCCAAAGTTGACCCTGATTGGCACCTGTTGATATAGGTGCATAAGTCTGACAGGGGAGCTACTTGTGCATCTACTTGAGATACTAGTAATTTGCCTTATCGGGATCTTGAGATACATATGGTTGGTAGATCCTGTCCTAACCTCTTTGGAGTAGACATAATACCCTTTTGCGTGGAAAGTTTATTCTGAATAGAACCCATCTTTCTGACAGAGATCTTGTTGTCTCTATTAAGGAGAATAGAATTCCTATCTGAATTAGCGGTACTTTCCATCCAATCAACGACTCTAGCAGAATGAAGAAAAGCTAAAGAGCGTTTTCCTTAATTTAGTGATTTTTTACTAAACTTCTGGTTTGATGGCAAAGAGGGAACCACTAAACAGTGTTTCCCTTTACGTTGCGCCAATGCAAAAATATGCGCAGGTTGCGCCAGAGCAGGAACAGACCTAGGTTGTGCCAGGGAAGAAAAGACGAAAGGGCACTTTCCTTTGTTTTGGACAGTGGTGTGTCGAGATGAAGCCTCCTTCGATTTCAGAATCGAAAAAGTGGAGGAATTAGCCAAAAGATTGTTTCCCTTAGGTTGCGCCAAGGCAATAACGGGCACAAGTTGCGCAGAAGCAAGAACAGGTACAGTTTGTGCCAAGGAAGAAAAGGCCAAAGAGCACTTTCCCTTGTTTTGGACAGCAGTGTGTCGAGACAAAGTCTTCTTCGATTTCAGAATCAGAGAAGTGGAGGGATTAGCCAAAAGACTGTCTCCTTTAGGTTGCGCCAAGGCAGTGATGGGCGCAAGTTGTGTAGAGGCAGCAAGTTGTGCCATCGAGGACATAGGAGTCCAGACAGAGCGCACCTTGCTCTTAACAGCGGCAGTAGTGCGCTTGGCACCCCCAGCATTGATCATGGCCTCGTAGGCTGTCTGGTCGACTTGAACGACCAAGGTCATCTGCGTCTTGCCGATTTACGTGGTATCATATTGAGTTGTCACTTTCTCGTCGGAGGAGAAAGTCGTCCCCAGCAGAGTCACCATTTTGTTTGCAAAAATAAAATCTTAATACAAACTTAGAAAAGAGTACAAGAGTACAATTGATTTCTGGGGAAGTACAACTATAGGAATCTGATCAGAAGACGATCACTTTATCCCTTGGACGATGTGATATCAAAGACACAAGCCTCTGGAGGATACAACAGCACTTTAGCAAGAGATTATGATCATTCTTGATGCTTTGTGAATGATTTAAAACTATATTTGTAGAGTTCTTGAAATAACTGTTTAGCAGTTATTCTGGGTTGCGCACATTTCAGATTGCGCGCCTCATGTTCACTTGCGTGAACGGTTGCACTAATTGATATAGACGCATGGCATTATTTGATTGAGATGCACGTGGTCATGGGCAGTATAGTGGACACGTTCTGCGAAGTTAGTAGCTTGTGCGCCACATCATCCTGTCTTGAACACTATTTGATCACCTTACGCGAGCTTCATTAGGTTGTACGTGGTGCAATGTAGGAACTTGCGTGAGCGGTTACACCAACTGCTATAGACGCGTGGCATCATTTGATTGAGATGAGCGTGGTCATGTACAGTGTAGTGGGCACACTCTGTGAAGTTGGTGGTTTACGTGCCACATCATCCTACTTCTGAAATAAAAGTTGATCGGGTGGCACCAACTAGCCAGGTTGCGCACGGGCGCAACACAACGACTGGCACTGTTGACTGGGTCTTCTGTGCTGTACTGATTAATTCTTGTGCCACACAATGACTTGCACGAACCAGCTGTCAGCAATAATCATATGCTAACAAAATTTTCTCGAGCGCTGCATTGCGCGGGATTCGAATAGATTTTCCTTAATCTTCGTGCTGTCAGATGTCAGGCAATGATGATGTCGTTACAACTTCTCGAGGAAGTATGCCACGTGGCGCTCGCGCAACCTGTCTCATGCACAACCAGATGTTGGCACAACCTGATGATGCGCAACTCGATGGTTTGGCGCAACATAATGATTTGGCGCCATCTGATAATCGCACACTTTAATGGGTGGCACAACTTGATTTTTAGCCTCTACAGCTCTTATTTAGCTTGTGAATAGTAAATTAATAGAGGGTAACAGTACTCACGAATGGATTAGTCCTCTCAGAGAGAATAATATTTATTACAGGTGTTCACTGAGTTTAATCTTCTATCTCTTGTTTACTGCATTTATTTACACTATCTTATATCTGCCATAGTCTATAACTGCTATAATTTTTTAAGTAGTGATTATTTTCGATGCACAAGTATACACTCTATTCATCCCTTCTAGAGGTGCTCAATGTTTTAATGTTCCTAAAATTTGTATCAAATTAGGTTATATATATATAACACTCTAGAAAGTATATATGACAGCCATGAAATCAATATTCAATAGTGAAGGACAATCTACAAAAGACCCCCACTATTTGATGGAACGAACTACACTTATTGGAAAACATGAATGAGTTTCTTCCTTAAGTTTCTTGACTTTTATCTCTGATCTATAGTAATAGGCGATTATAAGAAACCGCTTAGAATAGTGATTGAGGGTGTACTTATAGACAAGCCATACGACAAATACACAGATCAAGAAAACACAAAGGCTAGTCTATATGCACGTGCCATCAATGCAATATTCTGTACAATTGACAAAACAGAGTTTAATCGTGTTTCTACCTATACTACATCTCATAAGATTTAGAAACTTCTTGAGGTGACTCATGAAGGTACTTCCTAAGTGAAGGAATCCAAAATCATCAGACTAACACAGGAGTATGAATCATTTAAGATGAAACCCGGCGAGTCAATTACACAGATGTTTACTCGTTTCCTAGATATTATTAATTTTTTGCAATCTCTTGGTAAGGATTACAGTAATCATGAGAAAATTAGGAAGGTACCACGGGCACTAACCAAAAATTAGAACCCGAAGGCAAATACGATCATTGGAAGAAACGATCTCACCACAATTAATCAGGAGACACTTATGGGCAAACTCATGACTCATGAGTTGGACTTGCAAGAATTTGAAGAAGCCTCTCCCGAAGAAAAGTCTATTGCCTTCAAAGCTCAAGCCAAAAGAGTCGTATGCAATGATTCCGATGAAGAATCATCCAGTGGCGATGAGCAAGTTGTAACTCCTCTTCCCAAAATTTTGTGATATATTTTTTATTTTTTATTTGATTAGTTTACATTTAAATTTTCTATAATCATAGGAGTTGTGACTAAGCCCACATGTGATTTATGACCATCTTGTGGTCACATGATCTCTAGATAGGTTTTATAAGCATGCTATAGCTATATTATATTTTCCTATGATTTTTAGACATTTTTAGATATTTATTTATTAATGATATATTTATTTTTATTGACTTTCATGAATTACTACAAGGTCATTTGGGACTATTTTGAGACGAGTTATTTTTATTTAGGTCCTAGGAGGTTAGAAATATTTTCTAGAATATTTTAGAATTTTTTTAGATTTTTCTGCAATTTTTGGGAATTTTTATATAATTAAAACCTATAAAAATTATATTTTATAGGCTTTGGGAATTTACTGTGAGGTCACATGATGATATTTTATGTTAAAAATATTTTATTTACATTCTAGACACTTAGAAATATTTTCTAGAATTTTTCTGGATTTTTCTGCAATTTATTTTGATTTATTTGGACTTAAAATTATTTTTAAATAATTTTCTGAATTAAATAATTAATTATCCAATAATTCATCCAGGGGGGCCTACCTGTCGGCGCCCAGGCTGAACCGCCTCTCTCTATCCTATATATATACTATTATATTCGAAACCCTAATAAAATTTCAGCCGCCTTTTTGAGAGAGAGTTCTAGTAGAGATCTCGACTTCCCGAAGCGATTTCTGCCAACTCCGGCATGCTTTCTGCCCAAAGTTTTTTTTTGGGATTTGTATCGAGGTAATAATTTTGAATATGTAATTTATTTTCATGTATATTATTCCTAAATTTCTGAAAAATTCGTAGAGTGTCGGTTGTCCGAAACTTGACACGTTTCGGTGTTTTCGAGATTTCGGGAGAACCAGAAATCGAAATCACGAACCGTTTGAAGTTTCGGAAAGCTAAAATAGATCTCTAATACATATATTTTTTCCAGAAATCAATTCGTTCATCTAGTATTTTAGTTAATCTGTTGAACTCAGAATTGATCGGTTGATCACCGTTTTGGTCACGATTAGCCATAACTGCGATATCTTTTGACCAAAGCGTGATTTTGTGGCACGATTGATTCCAGTACACTCGTGGCACTGAAATCTACCAAGGTGCACTTTCAAAATCTAGAGTTCACATCGTTTGACTAAATAGTCAATGGTACGCCTCGATTTGCGTGCCATGGTTCCCAAAATTGGAAACACGACTTTTGATGGTCAAACTTGCATGTTTAGATTATATTCAGATTATTATTAGGTTAAATTAGGTTTTTAAGTGAATTATTCCAGAATTATTTATTATTAGATTAGTAACCCAACTAGCCACTATTCCATGAATTTAGAACTAGAACATTAGAATTGATTTATAGTTTTCGTGCACGGTCCATGGTGCGATATGTGTTATAGGTTGACAGCTCCTAGATCGGCATCCCCTCATCCTCGACTTGTGACTATGGTTTGTGCAAGGACCACAGGCAAGATACATTGTCTCCCTCTACAGTTTATTTTCATGCTCATAGTTCATCTGTTTTAGTATGTTATATTTAGTTACCTTAGTTGCTATAGATTTATATGATACAATGTTTACTAGTTTATTGTCTTGCTTGTATATCAGTATTACTTGACTTGATAGCGTAGTTATACCAGGCTTGTCCATATTATGGTTCATGCTAGAGTTGTCCTTACCTGTGTCATGACTGAGTCGTACCGTGTCGTCACCTGTATCTTGACTGAGTCATGTCTACAAGTATGTGGAATTGAACTGCTATTTCCTTGTTTTGATTGCTTACAACCTGTAAAACCCCTATTTTTTAAATTATTTTTTTATTATTTTATTAGACTTCAAATTTAATTTATACAATTTATGATTTTTTCTTAATTATTAAAAATGACCTTAGCCGTTGTTGTGCTTTGAGCACAAGACGACCATGAATTTTGGCACGAAAGATGTAGCAGTGTGCTTTGACCGGTATATTATCCATGTCGTGGGAGGCCTAGCCATAGTTCAGTCCGAACTGGAAAAACCAGGCCGAGTTGTGAAATAACGCATTTAAAATATTTTATTTAGATATTATTTTATATATTAATTTTTAGATGACCCGGTTTGTCCAAACCAGTCCGAATTGGGCCCGAACCAATTTAAGCCCATGTAAGCATGTAGTGTGACCAAATGTGGCCATGTAGGCATATTTTATGTATATACAAATATTTTCTAAATTACTTTAGAATTTTATGTGCAATTTCTAATTATTTAATTATTCGTACTATTATTGGTATTTTATTATTAAATAATATCGTGCAATATTGTACAAATTTTTAGATCCGGATAAGGGTGTGCGGTATAAGTTCACCCATTGGAAAGATTTTATTAATTTATTTTTATTAAAATTTATTTTGCGAAGATTTAATAAACATGATTATTCTATACAGATATTATTATTTTTAGTTGATTTATTGCGATTTGAATTATATATATATGTAGATATGTTTAAATATATTAAATAATTGGGTAGTTAATATTTAATTTGGTATTTAAATTTTTAAATAAGATTTATGGTGGAAATTTATGGATATATGCATATATATATACATGGTTATAAATATATAGAAAAGGTATTAAAAGATTTAAGATAAAGAAAAGAAAAGATTTGAAAAAGAAAAAAAAATATATAACTAAGTGGTCGGCCCCACCATGTGGGAGCCGACCACATGCGCCCAAGCAACTAAATAGCAGCAGCAGCATGTTGCATACATGCGCCCACTCCAAGCATTAGCAGCACTTGCATTGGCCGAACCCCCCTATACACTTATATACATATATTTGACCCTCAAAAAAACAAAAAACCCTAATCTCCATCTCCTTCCTCCTTTTTCCTCCTCCTCCCTCTCCTCGGCGTGCGTGCCCAACCTCGCTGGAGCGACAGCCGCCTCCCGGTCGTCACGACGACAACAACCACAACAACAGTTTTCCACTTTAAGGTATACCACTTCCCCGATCGATATCTCCCTCATTTTAAATCTGTTTTTAGATCCGTAAATTCGTGTAGAAAGCCCACATGATCCTCTTCGAGATCCTCCAGGTGGATTTCGACATGGCCATCCAACTTGCTCGAAAAATCGAGACGAAGTTTGAGAAAAACCACTTTTCTGGAATATTAAAAACTGTTTTGAAACATCAACTTGTCGGCCACTTTTCGTTCTGTACTTTAAGATTTTGTAGAAACTAACTAAAGACAGTCAAAGACAACATAACCGAGATTGTAACGCACCTTCTGGAATCACTTTTCATCTAGAATGTAGAAAGTTACACGTTGTTAAAGTTTTTCGAAAAATTGTAATTTCTGTTTTCAAAAAAAGTAGAAAAACACCCGATACGGCGTGCGTTCCGACAAACCGGACGACATGGTCGCATACTATACGCATCGAAAGGCGCTTATGGATGTTATTGACACGTGGGAACTGACGGAACCCAATTTCGTTGCATGTGCGCTACGAAATCAGTGCGTATCCGTCGAGATACCCCCGTATCGACCCTTTGCAAATTAAGTCACAACCTTGTGTACACTCATCAAATCATGACGAAACTTGCGCCAATGGACTCGAAATATTTTTTTGGCCCTGTGAGCCAAGTTTGGTTCAATTTTGAGAAGGTTGATCGGGATGCCATTTTGGCGGGCCTACAATCCCACTCAACGGGCGATTTTGTGCATGGCCCACCGGAATCCAAAATTGGACATGCCGTTGGGTTCATCTCATCAAAATAAATCTGTAGACATGTAGTTTGATGACTTTAGAGACCGTAGATATTGGCACGCATTTCGGTACAAAGCGGGTCCAACGACGGACCTCGTTTTGGCCCAAAATTATGATTTTGCCCCTGTTCCAGAATTTAACTTTTGGACAGGCGTTTCCTTGGCATATCTTTTATTCCAAACTCGTTCGTGATGTTTGTTGCAGCATCCGGAGTCATCTGCGAGATTTGGCTTTTCTTGCTTCGTTTATTTGTCTGTTCGAGCTACTGGATTATTTTTTTTTGCACATAACCTCAGGCAAGATACCTTGCCATTATACTGTTTATATTCAGTTTAAATTTTATAACATATCACTGTTCATTTATTTCCAGTTCTTACTGTTCTTGATTTACCGTCTGCTCAGTGATATAAGATATACTTTATTATTATCCTTTGATTGCATGTGGACGTAGAGTTAAGAGACTACCGTTTGTAGTGTATTGCATATATCTTGACACAGTTGTACCACGAGGATGTGTGAGATGAGTAGCATGTAGAGGTTCTTGCATGTGGGCTGATCCCCCATGCGCATGCGTTAGGGCTAACTGCTAATAGAGGCATGTTAGGAGACTTAGCAGTTAGTAGAGGTATACGAGACATGGATGTGACTCTGTTAGGCATTGGATGGGAAGAACAGTTCCTTAACGTATGGGCCAAGTATGCACTTCCCTATTGCCGGTTATCTTCGCGGGAGATACGGTCCTGGATCCTGATACCTGATTTACTGCTGGCCTCTGACATCCGATGAATGTTATGCTTTGAGGTCCCTGGTATCCTGATGGGACCATACCTGAGATTACTGCTACTGAGTCAGAGTGCCCATGCGTTGAAGGTCTGTTCTTATTGCATAAACACATTAGAATAGTCAGGTAACCCTTGTCAAATGTCATATCATGTAACACCCTGTTTTCTGAAAATTAGGGATTATAAAAAAAAAATTAAAATTATTATTTTTATTATTAAATAATGGTGATTAGGGCATAATATGGTTTATAGTGTTTATTAGTGTGATTTAACCATTTTCTAAGTCATGCTAAGTCATGACTTATGACTTTGTGATTTTGGTTAGTATAACTTAGTGTAAACCCTAGTTTTCTCTAACCTAGAAGTTGCCATGACCATGATAGCTTAGCCATAGGCTTAGAATATCAAATTTGGGGTTTTTGACCAAAAGGGTATTTTGGTAATTTTCTAGATTTAATTTGTGATTATGTGATTTTAATATTATTTAATACTTGGTAGGTCTCATGATTAGTTCCTAACCTATCCTACCCTAAACTAGTAGTTAGCCCCTAACCTAGAATCATTAGGGTGATGTTTAGGTCATGGGTTAAAGTAGATAATATCTAGATATTTGCTTTATGGATATTTTGCACAAAACATGCAAAATATCACAACCCCTTTACCAAAAGTCCATGACTTAACCTAGAAGGAAGCCAAGGACACCCCCCCCCATGTCTTGGCCGGCCAAGGGGTACCCCCCTAGCTGGTACACACTCCTATATAACCCCTTGGATTAATTCATGAAGAAATTACATGAAATTTAATCCACAAAAATTCCCTTTCCTTTCAACTTTCATAACTTGAGCTATTTTGATCCAAATTGACTCTAGTCTCTTGCATTGGAACCCTACAACATCTAGGGAGCTAAGGGAAGCTAGAAATTCAGAATTTGGGAGCTTGGGCATCATCGAGTTGGAGATCACACAACCCCCCTTTTCATTGATTTCCTTGGAATTTCACCAATAGGTATTTTCTCACAAACCTAGTCAAATTCCTGTTTTTCTTTCATAATTGCATTCATATAGGAATAACAATACTGTGGGTAAAGTTTGGTGGGATTTTGATGTGTTTTGGTGTCCGTATCGGACACGTATCGTAGGGCTAAAAACCTTGTTTGGTGAAATGCCACAATGAACTTGTTTTTGTGTTTTTGTAGAACTAATTGCACTGTTGTGAAGCCCTAGACATGTAGGTCACGAACCCACTTGACTGAGCACATTTCTGTGCTGTGTCCGTGTCCAAATTGGACACGAACCGACCGCACGAGCCCCTCGTGCATGTCCTGCTACCCGACCTTTAGTGTGCACAGCACAGACCACTTGGACACGTGTAACTCGACACAGACGAGGGGGCATTGTCTGCGAACATGCCCCCAAAGTCTCGTGTGGTGTCGTGTCGTGTCGAGTGAGAAAACTCACTCGCACTGGACACGCACTGGTCGCGCACACACGCACAGACACCAACTTCGAGTGTCTCGTGTCGCACGGACACGACAAGATGACATCTCGTAGTGACACGGGCATGAAGCCCTATGCGTGGCGTACACGTGGACACGAGCACGTGGTGCTTCGTGTCCTGTGTCGCGTGTACGACGTGTGTAACCGCGTGCACGACGCAGTCATAACGTGCGTGTATCAGTCGTGTTTTCACGACTGATACGGTGTTTGTTTCGTGTCCACGCGTGTCGTGGACACGTGTCAGGCTGTGGGATGTGTAGCCCTATGTGTGGGCTACACGTATGCACGACCACGAGACGTGTCGTGTCTCGTGGTGTGTCCACGAGCTCCTGGAACGCGTGCACGACGCTGTTTTCGTGTGCACGTATCAGTGCTTACCCGATGGACTGTTTTGGGTGTTTGGACACGTGAAAATGTGTCGTGGTGTCGTGTCAGTGTCTTGGGATCCTAGTATATCTATGGGGCATTAGTTACCAACCGTTTGTTTCGAGTCTTAGCTCGATTTAGTATGGGTAATTCGATTTTCCCCATTTCAGTGCACTGTGCACAGTTCACAGTTTTGGTTTAATTCCAGTTTTTGGAAATCGAATTTCAATTCAATTTTGTTGATGTTTAATGTATTAGACTAGTGTATTTTAGTGTGTAGATGTGAAGTATACATGTATTTGAGGGTGTGGGTCGATTTTGGGGAGATTGGTTATGTGTGGGTGTAGTTATATATGTATATACACATATGTATGTATATGTGTTATGTATGTGTGTGTGTGGTTCTGGATTTGGTTCCAGAATTCCTGGAACAAAACCCCTCCTTCTCACTGTCTTTCATTCCCTCTCTCTCATTCAGTCTCTCTCTCTCTTTCTTCCCTCTCTATATATATATTATATATTTCTTCCCTCTCTATATATATATTATATATATATATGAGTTTATATATATATATATATATATATATATATATATATATATAGGTATATATATATATATTGATATATATATATATTTGTATTAGTTTTCATATAGTGATTATATATATATATATATATGTATGTGGGTTGTATTGTATATAGTATCCATATATGGGTATATGGGTAGTAGATAGATATATATCTACATATAGATATATACATATATATATGATTTCTAGTATAGGTTTATGTGAAACCTATGACACTGGCCTATGGCCTAGGATTATTGGCCTATGGTTGGGGCTAGCCCTAATGACCCAAAAAAAAACCCATGTTGACCCTTGTTGACTGAAAGTTGACCAAAGTCAACTTTAGGTCAAAGTTGACCTAGATCACCTAGAAATGACTAGGAATGACCTAAATCAACTAGTTTGACTAGTTTGACTAAAACCCTAACTAGTTTGACTAGTATTGACTTAACTTTGACTAGTTTGACTTTAGAGTTGACCAAGAGTTGACTTTTGACCAGATTGATCTAGAATCATGTAGTTTGCATAGTAGACATCATATTTACTATTTAGAACACATTGTGACTTGTGTTGCTCTGATCAGGAGCCAGACACCTCTCCTCAGACTGCATATTCTCTACAGACATTCATACAGCAGGCGAGTACATTCTCTGACCGTTTCATACTTGTTCAGGCTTTACTTCTCGCTCTAGATTACTTTACTTGTTGCTGTCACATTTGTAACACGGATTGGTACTATATGGATCTTTACATGAGATGTTATCCCCCTCGGGAGCATCGGGTACTTCATGTTATGTGTGTTTCACTATCATCATGTACTCCTATGCTTCCATCATTCATGTATACTCATGTGATCATGTACTCTCATGTTTCACTGAGCCTTCATGTACAACTTCACGTATACTCATTTATGAGCCTCATGTGAAGTAATCATGTATAATAACGTAACCTGTATAGATCCTTGTGTATTGATTGGGGAAACGGGGGAGTAGAAGTGGACATGTGAATAATTTCAAAGTAGTGTAATCATGTACAAACTCAGTAGTGTAATCATGTATAAATTCTAGCCATTCACATGCCTATCTTGTGCTCTATATCACTAGTCACTTATAGTTCTCTATATACAGTAGATATTTCATTACAGCTATCTCTTTTACAGCGTATATTTCCTTTCAGCAGTTCATGTATCTTACTCTATTGCCTGTATCGTATTTCCTAACCTGATATGCACTGTGTGAGATGTATTGTGCTCGTTCCCGTCCTGATTGGACCTGTTGAAAATATTACAGAGGATGAGGACGAGGCATGGGTGACTACCTATTACGGAGCAGGACTAGATGACACTTGTATCGAGGACCCTCAGCAGGTTCCACCTGCAGCTGAGGAGGATGTTCCAGTAGTCTAGACCAGTTTAGTCTAGGCAGTCTTTTCTATATCATTTTGTCTCACATTCTGAGTTGTATTTTGAGATGTGGAGATGTATAGACTCTTAGACTTATTGTATTATGAGTTGACATTCTGGATGTTGTGTATCTTAGACACTTAGTCTTATTTCATCTATGCTATGGTTCTCTTGAGTTACTATCTATCTGTTCTTCATTCTTCTACCTTAGATGTGATTGAGACTATATGTTGTGATGTTACCTCCATTCGGAGAGTATGAACTGTACAGGTACCTTTATACTGTTAGATGATTTACCTAAGACAGCGTTCTACCGCCGACACTGCGGCGTAGGCTGGACGTACCCACTTCTCGTGCCCTTACTCTAGGGTGCGGGTCATGACACGTTTTCAGTGGTGGCCCATGCAGGTCCAGTTTATGTGATGGTATTCGAACTAGAGTATCGCCACAGCCTGCAGTAGGAAATAGGATGTAGTTGAGGTACTCAATCACATTAGGAAAAACTCTTATCTAAATTCCTGCTATCTAAATTCTTGCTGATATTGTCTTTCTTTTGAAATAAACTGTCTCCTTTGACTATATCATTTCTTCTCTGTATTGATTTTCTTGTTGATCCGTCTTCAGGATGGTGGAGACACGATCGCAGCGTCTCGGTCCAGGTGACACCACTGAGAGGTCTGCCACCTCTCGTCCAGCTCACCAGGACCCGGGGACTGCAGCTCCCCTTACTCCAGCTCATGTGGGAGCTTCTGCCACGTTTGGGGGTGCACCTCTACTTATTCGGGGGACCATCCCAGCTACCCCAGACATGCCTCCCCCGCAGTTTCGTCAGCCTTAGTTTCAGCAGCACCAGCAGCACCAGCAGTACCAGCAGGAGTACCAGCAGCAGATGCCATCTGGATTTGTGGATGCTGCACAGATGTTTACATATTTCCAGCAGTTCCTCGAGTCGCAGCAGACCCTGCAGCAGCGTCAGACGACGGCATTTACCAGAGGCATTGATGATGTCCATCAGCTGGCTACAGCGACGATAGAGAGGTTGGCAGCCCAGCCGCAGGGAGGAGCAGGACCGCCGCGACAGCAGAGGATTCCTGGCATCCAGGAGTTCAAGAAGATGAACCCCAGGGACTTCTTAGGTACTGAGGGGATTCTTTTTGCGGATGACTGGATAGAGCACATCGAGGAGATCTTCCGATTGGCGGAGATACCAGCCGGACTCCAGGTGGAGGCAGCAGCTAGCCAGATGCGGGATCTTGCCCGTACCTGGTATCAGACGGATCCGAGAGAAGGTACTCCAGGGCAGTTATGGGGAGCTTTCAAGGAGCTCTTCAAGGGGAAGTTTTTCCCAGATCAGGCAGTCGGTGCTTTGGAGACACAGTTCGAGAACCTGGTTCAGGGGAACCAGACTGTAGAGGAGTACGCCGGTGAGTTTTGCCGGTTGAGCAGATTCGTGGAGGGCCTTAGCGAGGCAGCGAAGGCGAGGAGGTTCAGGAAAGGCTTGGTCAAGGAAGTCAAGTCCTTGACCAAGAGTGAGAGGAGTGCCACCTTTGAGGATATTCTAGCAGGAGCGATGGCAGCTGAGGATGATCTTGAGCTGAAGCTCAAGAGGGGCCGCGACACCCAGGGAGCTGGCAACAGTGGAGGACAGGCCAAGAGGCCTCATTTTCAGCACCAGCAGCAGAGGCCATTCCAGCAGCAGAGGCCGTTCCAGCAGGTGCAGCAGCCGAGGCACCAGCAGCAGGCACCCAGGCAGCAGGTCGTCACTTGCACTTTCTGCAAGAAGCAGGGTCATGGATGGAATGACTGCAGAAAGAGGCTTGGCAGGTGTCTAATATGTGGTGCTGGAGACCACCAGCTGAGAGAGTGTCCCATGTCTTCGGGACGACCAGTTCAGGGAGGCGGAGCCAAGGCTCCGGCAGGGCAGCAGAAGGGACCTTTGCCGACTCAGCAGCAGAGGTTCACCCAGCATCAGGCCAGGGGTGGACAGCAGGGGCGAGCCTATGCCATGGCAGCAGAGGATGCCGAGGTTACTGGAGAGCTGATAGCAGGTTCTATTCTTCTCGACTCTATTCCAGCTTATGCATTGTTCGATTCTGGGGCTTCCCATAGCTTTGTATCAGTATCTTTTGCGATTCAACATCATGTTATATCTGAATCGTTGCCTAGGACTTGCAAGATTACGACCGGGGGTGGCATTATCCTCGTTCGTGATATTTGCAAGGGACGGAGAGTAGTTTTGGGAGGCCGAGAGTTGGATGTGAGTTTGCTCGTAATGCCACTACCGAACTACGATATTGTACTCGGTATGGATTGGTTGAGCATACACCATGCCAGCATAGATTGCCGCGGGGGTAGAGTTCTGTTCAGAGTGCCAGGAGAGCCAGAGTTTGTATATTCCAGACGGCAGGCAGAGCAGACTTGTGGAGTTTTCTGTGGAGCTTCAGTCGAGGAGCAGCCAGCTCCACATCCATTGATTGTTGAGTTCATGGACGTGTTTCCAGAGGAATTGCCTGGGCTTCCACCAGACAGAGACGTTGAGTTCTCGATAGACTTGGTTCCAGGTACGGAACCCATTTCTCAGCACGTCTATCGGGTGAACAACAGCGAGCTGGTGGAATTGAAGAAACAGGTGGATGAGTTGCAGGACAAAGGCTTCATCCGCTCTAGTTCTTCACCTTGGGGTGCACCGGTACTCTTTGTACCGAAGAAGGATGGGTCGGTACGTATGTGTATCGACTACAGGGCACTCAATAGTCTGACGATCAAGAACAGATATCCACTGCCGCGGATCGACGATCTCTTCGATCAGTTGAGCGGAGCTCGGGTATTCTCGAAGATTGATCTGAGGTCAGGCTACCAGCAGGTAAAGGTGAAGAGGGAGGACATCCCGAAGACGGCGTTCAGGACGCGGTACGGCCAGTTCGAGTTTATGGTGATGCCGTTTGGGTTGACGAATGCTCCGGCGGTGTTCATGAACTTGATGAACAAGGTGTTCCACCAGTACTTAGATAAGTTCGTGGTGGTGTTCATCGACGACATCCTGGTGTACTCGAAGACCGAGGAGGAGCACGAGGAGCACTTGAGAGTGGTCCTGGAGACTCTCAGACAGGAGCAGCTTTACGGCAAGCTCTCGAAGTGCGAGTTCTTCCTCGACAGAGTTGACTTCCTGGGTCATGTAGTGACTGGAGATGGGATCTCAGTCGACCCGAGGAAGATATCAGCAGTTGAGGCTTGGGCAGCGCCGACGTCAGTGGCAGAGATCAGGAGCTTCCTAGGATTGGCAGGCTACTACAGGAGGTTCGTCCAGGATTTCTCCCGGGTTGCAGAGCCGTTGTCTAGGCTGACCCGGAAGGACACAGAGTTTCTCTGGTCAGAGGAGTGTCAGGCCGCTTTCGATGAGTTGAAGAAGCGGTTGACGACAGCCCCGATTCTGACATTGCCAGCAGGATCAGGCGGGTTCACTATCTACAGTGACGCCTCGGGGAAGGGTTTGGGTTGTGTCTTGCAGCAGCATGGGAAGGTGATTGCCTATGCTTCCAGGCAGTTACGACCCCATGAGAAGAACTACCCTACCCATAATTTAGAGTTGGCGGCAGTTATCTTTGCTCTGAAGCTGTGGAAACACTATTTGTACGGAGAGCGCGTGGAGATATTTACAGACCACAAGAGCTTGAAGTACGTGTTTACGCAGAAGGAGCTGAACATGAGGCAGCGCAGGTGGCTGGAGCTGATGAAGGACTTTGATATCCTTCTGCAGTATCACCCGGGGAAGGCCAACGTAGTTGCCGATGCTTTGAGCAGATATCCGACAGCTATGTGCTTGACGATGGATCGTCACTTGTTAGCGGACTTAGAGAGCCTTGGGATCGAGGTGATTGTGCCGGGAGTGCAGATGCAGATGTTGGGCCTCCAGATTCAGTCGGACTTGATTGATAGGATCAAGTCGGCTCAGTTCGATGATGTTTCTCTACGATGCATCAGGGAGCAGGTCAGACAGGGATTTGCGGACGATGAGTTCACTCTTGCAGGAGATGGCACATTGAGGCACGGTTCCAGACTGTGTGTGCCCAGTGGAGACTTTCGGGAGCAGGTTATGCAGGAGGCCCACCGTTCTCAGTACTCGATACATCCGGGAGCCAACAAGATGTATAGGGATCTGAGAGAGCATGTATGGTGGAGTGGGATGAAGCGCGAGGTAGCACACTTCGTAGCCAGGTGTTTGATCTGCCAGCAGGTCAAGGCGGAGAGGCAGAGGCCAGGAGGACTGTTGCGGCCATTGCCCATTCCGGAGTGGAAGTGGGAGCACATCACGATGGACTTTGTTTCGGGATTGCCGCGTACTCCAGGAGGGAAGGATGCGATTTGGGTCATCGTCGACAGGTTGACCAAATCGGCCCACTTTTTGCCATTCAAAGTGGGTTTGTCTACCGAGAAGCTGTCAGAGATGTATATGAGGCAGATAGTCAGACTTCATGGGATTCCAGTGAGCATTGTATCAGACCGGGACAGCCATTTCACTTCACATTTCTGGAGGAGCTTGCATATTAGCTTGGGCACTCAGCTCAAGTTTAGTACTGCATACCACCCGCAGACAGACGGACAGTCAGAGCGGACCATTCAGACACTGGAGGACATATTGAGGACTTGTGTACTGGACTTTGGAGGATCTTGGGAGAGTCACCTGCACTTAGTAGAGTTTGCATATAACAACAGTTTTCAGGCCAGCATCGAGATGTCCCCTTTCGAGGCACTGTACGGGCGTAGATGTCGTACACCCTTGTCTTGGGATGATGTAGGAGAGCAAGTTTTATTGGGGCCTGAGATGGTTGTAGATGCAGCAGAGAAGGTGAAGCTTATCAGAGATCGGCTTCGTGTGGCGCAGGACAGACATCGGCATTGGGCCGATAGCCACCGCAGACCTTTGGAGTTTGAGGTACAGTTTAGAGATAGGATTAGAATTAGGTTGTCTTGTTTGTGTTTTGTTAATCATATTTGTTTATCATAATTAAATTGAGACCTTGTTTGTGATTAGGTCGGAGACCAGGTATTCCTGAGGATATCTCCGACACGTGGCACGATACGTTTTGGTGGAGGTGGGAAGCTTAGCCCGCGTTTCATCGGCCCTTTCGTTATCAGCGGGAGAGTCGGAGACGTGTCTTACAGGCTAGACTTACCACCAGCATTGGTTGGAGTCCACAACGTATTTCACGTGTCGCAGTTGAGACGGTATGTGGCAGATCCTAGCCATGTACTTGATCATTCCGAGATCGAGGTTGGTCCTACTCTTCGTTATCCAGAGCAGCCTGTTGAGATTCTGGATCGACGGGAGAAGGCATTGAGGAACCAGACGATACCATTAGTTCGTGTCGCATGGAGGCATCATTCTCCAGGAGAGTCCACCTGGGAACGGGAGGATGAGATGCGCGAGCGATACCCTTATCTATTTGTACCTTGAGGTATGATTTCTATCCTTCTCATTTAGTTTCAGTTTCGTCTTTAAATTTCGAGGACGAAATTATTGTTAGGAGGGTAGACTTGTAACACCCTGTTTTCTAAAAATTAGGGATTATAAAAAAAAATTAAAATTATTATTTTTATTATTAAATAATGGTGATTAGGGCATGATATGGTTTATAGTGTTTATTAGTGTGATTTAACCATTTTCTAAGTCATGCTAAGTCATGACTTATGACTTTGTGATTTTGGTTAGTATAACTTAGTGTAAACCCTAGTTTTCTCTAACCTAGAAGTTGCCATGACCATGATAGCTTAGCCATAGGCTTAGAATATCAAATTTGGGGTTTTTGACCAAAAGGGTATTTTGGTAATTTTCTAGATTTAATTTGTGATTATGTGATTTTAATATTATTTAATACTTGGTAGGTCTCATGATTAGTTCCTAACCTATCCTACCCTAAACTAGTAGTTAGCCCCTAACCTAGAATCATTAGGGTGATGTTTAGGTCATGGGTTAAAGTAGATAATATCTAGATATTTGCTTTATGGATATTTTGCACAAAACATGCAAAATATCACAACCCCTTTACCAAAAGTCCATGACTTAACCTAGAAGGAAGCCAAGGACACCCCCCCCATGTCTTGGCCGGCCAAGGGGTACCCCCCTAGCTGGTACACACTCCTATATAACCCCTTGGATTAATTCATGAAGAAATTACATGAAATTTAATCCACAAAAATTCCCTTTCCTTTCAACTTTCATAACTTGAGCTATTTTGATCCAAATTGACTCTAGTCTCTTGCATTGGAACCCTACAACATCTAGGGAGCTAAGGGAAGCTAGAAATTCAGAATTTGGGAGCTTGGGCATCATCGAGTTGGAGATCACACAACCCCCCTTTTTATTGATTTCCTTGGAATTTCACCAATAGGTATTTTCTCACAAACCTAGTCAAATTCCTGTTTTTCTTTCATAATTGCATTCATATAGGAATAACAATACTGTGGGTAAAGTTTGGTGGGATTTTGATGTGTTTTGGTGTCCGTATCGGACACGTATCGTAGGGCTAAAAACCTTGTTTGGTGAAATGCCACAATGAACTTGTTTTTGTGCTTTTGTAGAACTAATTGCACTGTTGTGAAGCCCTAGACATGTAGGTCACGAACCCACTTGACTGAGCACATTTCTGTGCTGTGTCCGTGTCCAAATTGGACACGAACCGACCGCACGAGCCCCTCGTGCATGTCCTGCTACCCGACCTTTAGTGTGCACAGCACAGACCACTTGGACACGTGTAACTCGACACAGACGAGGGGGCATTGTCTGCGAACATGCCCCCAAAGTCTCGTGTGGTGTCGTGTCGTGTCGAGTGAGAAAACTCACTCGCACTGGACACGCACTGGTCGCGCACACACGCACAGACACCAACTTCGAGTGTCTCGTGTCGCACGGACACGACACGATGACATCTCGTAGTGATACGGGCATGAAGCCCTATGCGTGGCGTACACGTGGACACGAGCACGTGGTGCTTCGTGTCCTGTGTCGCGTGTACGACGCGTGTAACCGCGTGCACGACGCAGTCGTAACATGCGTGTATCAGTCGTGTTTTCACGACTGATACGGTGTTTGTTTCGTGTCCACGCGTGTCGTGGACACGTGTCAGGCTGTGGGATGTGTAGCCCTATGTGTGGGCTACACGTATGCACGACCACGAGACGTGTCGTGTCTCGTGGTGTGTCCACGAGCTCCTGGAACGCGTGCACGATGCTGTTTTCGTGTGCACGTATCAGTGCTTACCCGATGGACTGTTTTGGGTGTTTGGACACGTGAAAATGTGTCGTGGTGTCGTGTCAGTGTCTTGGGATCCTAGTATATCTATGGGACATTAGTTACCAACCGTTTGTTTCGAGTCTTAGCTCGATTTAGTATGGGTAATTCGATTTTCCCCATTTCAGTGCACTGTGCACAGTTCACAGTTTTGGTTTAATTCCAGTTTTTGGAAATCGAATTTCAATTCGATTTTGTTGATGTTTAATGTATTAGACTAGTGTATTTTAGTGTGTAGATGTGAAGTATACATGTATTTGAGGGTGTGGGTCGATTTTGGGGAGATTGGTTATGTGTGGGTGTAGTTATATATGTATATACACATATGTATGTATATGTGTTATGTATGTGTGTGTGTGGTTCTGGATTTGGTTCCAGAATTCCTGGAACAAAACCCCTCCTTCTCACTGTCTTTCATTCCCTCTCTCTCATTCAGTCTCTCTCTCTCTTTCTTCCCTCTCTATATATATATTATATATTTCTTCCCTCTCTATATATATATTATATATATATATGAGTTTATATATATATATATATATATATATATATAGGTATATATATATATATTGATATATATATATATTTGTATTAGTTTTCATATAGTGATTATATATATATATATGTATGTGGGTTGTATTGTATATAGTATCCATATATGGGTATATGGGTAGTAGATAGATATATATCTATATATAGATATATACATATATATATGATTTCTAGTATAGGTTTATGTGAAACCTATGACACTGGCCTATGGCCTAGGATTATTGGCCTATGGTTGGGGCTAGCCCTAATGACCCAAAAAAAAACCCATGTTGACCCTTGTTGACTGAAAGTTGACCAAAGTCAACTTTAGGTCAAAGTTGACCTAGATCACCTAGAAATGACTAGGAATGACCTAAATCAACTAGTTTGACTAGTTTGACTAAAACCCTAACTAGTTTGACTAGTATTGACTTAACTTTGACTAGTTTGACTTTAGAGTTGACCAAGAGTTGACTTTTGACCAGATTGATCTAGAATCATGTAGTTTGCATAGTAGACATCATATTTACTATTTAGAACACATTGTGACTTGTGTTGCTCTGATCAGGAGCCAGACACCTCTCCTCAGACTGCATATTCTCTACAGACATTCATACAGCAGGCGAGTACATTCTCTGACCGTTTCATACTTGTTCAGGCTTTACTTCTCGCTCTAGATTACTTTACTTGTTGCTGTCACATTTGTAACACGGATTGGTACTATATGGATCTTTACATGAGATGTTATCCCCCTCGGGAGCATCGGGTACTTCATGTTATGTGTGTTTCACTATCATCATGTACTCCTATGCTTCCATCATTCATGTATACTCATGTGATCATGTACT
The DNA here is from genome assembly GCA_029216955.1 of Iris pallida. Classification (NCBI taxonomy): domain Eukaryota; kingdom Viridiplantae; phylum Streptophyta; class Magnoliopsida; order Asparagales; family Iridaceae; genus Iris; species Iris pallida. The sequence continues at coordinate 23,177,836 of JANAVB010008599.1, forward strand.
CTCATATTTCACTGAGCCTTCATGTACAACTTCACGTATACTCATTTATGAGCCTCATGTGAAGTAATCATGTATAATAACGTAACCTGTATAGATCCTTGTGTATTGATTGGGGAAACGGGGGAGTAGAAGTGGACATGTGAATAATTCCAAAGTAGTGTAATCATGTACAAACTCAGTAGTGTAATCATGTATAAATTCTAGCCATTCACATGCCTATCTTGTGCTCTACATCACTAGTCACTTATAGTTCTCTATATACAGTAAATATTTCATTACAGCTATCTCTTTTACAGCGTATATTTCCTTTCAGCAGTTCATGTATCTTACTCTATTGCCTGTATCGTATTTCCTAACCTGATATGCACTGTGTGAGATGTATTGTGCTCGTTCCTGTCCTGATTGGACCTGTTGAAAATATTACAGAGGATGAGGACGAGGCATGGGTGACTACCTATTACGGAGCAGGACTAGATGACACTTGTATCGAGGACCCTCAGCAGGTTCCACCTGCAGCTGAGGAGGATGTTCCAGTAGTCTAGACCAGTTTAGTCTAGGCAGTCTTTTCTATATCATTTTGTCTCACATTCTGAGTTGTATTTTGAGATGTGGAGATGTATAGACTCTTAGACTTATTGTATTATGAGTTGACATTCTGGATGTTGTGTATCTTAGACACTTAGTCTTATTTCATCTATGCTATGGTTCTCTTGAGTTACTATCTATCTGTTCTTCATTCTTCTACCTTAGATGTGATTGAGACTATATGTTGTGATGTTACCTCCATTCGGAGAGTATGAACTGTACAGGTACCTTTATACTGTTAGATGATTTACCTAAGACAGCGTTCTACCGCTGACACTGCGGCGTAGGCTGGACGTACCCACTTCTCGTGCCCTTACTCTAGGGTGCGGGTCGTGACATATCACCCCGTCCCATTAGTAGCTTGGGACAATGTCTCATCGCGGCATAGTGTGCTACCCCTTGTCCTTGTTTGGTTGTAGGGGTAGTCCACTATTTCGATGATGAGTTATTGGATCTTGTTACGAGTGGGAATATTACTTTACTTGTGATTTATGACATGGTATATATATTCAGTTATGTGGCATGTTCTTTATGTATCTTTTTACGTCCCTCTGAGGACCTGGTTATCTCTCTAGGTGTGTGCTTCTGTGATATTGCATGTGTTCTAGCCGAGGTCGCGATCTTCTCTATTCATTCGGAGATGACGTGTCTTAGGACTTTCTTTGCTACTTCCGCCAAATCATTTCCGTTTTCATGTACATTTTTCCTTACTTGTTGGTAGTGGATTTGTCTCCGCCCAACGGATTGTACAAAGAATTATTACAGTTGATTATATGATATCTTTATTCTTTATTTGTGGATGAAATTAGATTACTCTTGGTTTACTGCATTTTACAGCTTATGTATTCATACGAGGTTTCCATATATTGGAGTATACTTCGTATGTATGCAGCTGGCATGGATACGTACCTAGTCCTAAGTATTTTGGGACTGGGGCGTTACACAAGCTGCGAGTCCACACACGGGGCGAGGGTTGTCCGTTGCACCTGCGAGTCCACACACGGGACAAGGGTGACTTGTCTTGAAACTGACCTGCGAGTCCACTTCGGGGCGAGGGTTGGTATTCTATTGATCTCTTGTTTACTTGTTCTTCCAGCAGTTCATTTATGCATAGTTGATCCCGTATCCGTGTTCATAGTTACCTGTCAGTAGCCACATGCCAGTCTCATGTCGAGTTCCTGTTTATACCCTGTTTATATTATTGCATGATTAAACTGTTAGATAGGCATGTTTATGTGTAACTTGCTATGTCCTCTGAGGACCTGATGATCTCTTCAGGTTTAGCGACTGCATGGAGTTAGTTAGCAGAGCGGGATGGTAGAGGGTTGCGATGTATGATACATGTATTTGCTTGTGATATTTCTTTATTATCCTCTCGTGCTTTATATTCCATGCCATGATATATTCTGCTTATTTTTATAGACTCATATCATTCTTGGAGTCTAATCGAACAATATGCTAATGGGCTGCAGACCATGACCCGTACTTGTTCATTCTTGTTTATATGATTCCTGTGGATTGAGATATAGTTAAGATTAGACATGATACCCTACTCTGGACAACTTATACGTACTCGAGTCGGGCTGGAGTCCGCTCGATACGTAGCTGGCTTGCTCACGAGCTCGCGTCCGAAAATCGGGTGCGGGTCGTGACACAAGTCCTGCTAGTCGGGAACTTCAAAAAATCCTTGAAGTTTGAAAGATCAAACCGAAAGAAGAAAGACGTACATGAGAGCAATGAAGAAGACACCATATGCTTCGGATACAAGAAGTCAGGACATATCAAGAAGGACTATCTATTGTCAAATAAAAGCAGTCCATATGATAGATCATGTACAACCCCTAAAATTTTACTATATTTTTTTAAAATTAATTTATTTTGTAGTGTTTTTTTAATTTTATTTAATATTGGAAAGTCGAGTACAAATACGTATAAGCGAGGAATATATTTTTTTTAATAAAAAAGTTTTAGTTTAAGTTTCTTATTTATAAAACAAGTATACTTTTCAAAAAATAGTATAGTGTAAATATTTGCGATAAAGTGCGTAGCATGACCTTTGCCAAACTTTATTTTTATTATATAAAGGCTATTTTAAATGGTCGTACAAATATAGATAATAAATTAGAAAATTATTTTTTAAATATTATAAATTGCATGCGAGTACATGAAATTCAATTCAGGTATATATTTTGAATTTTCAAAATTATTCTTATTAATTTATGAAAAAGGTATTTCAAATAGTTAAATATTTGTTGTAATTTTCGAAATTATTTATTATTGTTATTTTTAGAAAAGATATTTTGAATTTATTGTGGTAATTTAAACTTTGATTAGATTTTATTGATTTGATTTAAATAGTTTGATTAAAAGATGTGACTTAACTATATTTAGCTTAGATTTTGATTTACCTAGATTTAAATTTAGATTTAGATTTTATTGAGTAAGTTTTATTTCAATTTAAATTGGAAGTGAGATTATCTAGTGGGATTTAATTATTCTTATTCCTTATCCAAATAGGAATTTCCACACCCTATATTTAGAGAAGACTCCCTATTATTTTCCTCCATGAAAATTATTCCACAATTCTCTCCACCACAAACGTGAGTGCATCGTGTCGGTGTCCAATCTTTTTTGTGTCAGTCGTTATGGCCTCGGGTCCGACCCCTGGTGTCGGTTCACTATATTCAATTTTTTTACATATACAATTATTTTCACCGTGTCCGACAACCCTAGACCTCTACTCGTCCCCGTGTCACGTAGGACATGAATCCCCATATCCCATGTCATGTCTAACCCCGGATACGACGACCACATCAATCTAAACCCTAGCCCTAACCTTAGCCTACGACTCTCGGGCCGTCCCTCCTGTTGCTCGAGCTCCGCGGTGACCATCACCACCACCCCCGGCCACCCTTGCCCGAAATTCATCTACACCGGCACCTTTACCACACCCACCACCACTGCCGACCTTTTTGTGCTATTCTACTCTGCCGAGTCTCTTTCCAACCACCCCCTGCTTTTCTAGACCTAGCCGAACCCTCTTTTCTCCTCGGCTACCACCACCAAGGCAGCACTACCGTCGCCTACACCATACTACTGTCGGCCAACCTCGTCGGAACGCTACCATCACCAAAACCACCACCGCCCCCAACGCCATCCCGGCCACCCGCGTGCGCCCTTCAACTCCAGCCAGTGACCCCCATCATCACAACCACTTCCCACAGCCAAGCTTCAGAAACTACCACGGATAAAAATTCTACCCCCAAAACCAACACACATCCAAAACCACCATCGCGGCCACCGCTGCGGCAACCCACATCCGCCACCAGTGTCTCCCACCAGCACCCAGTTCCCCCAAACATCACAACTACTGCCATCCAAAAACTCCAAACGCAAAAACCAACACACCACTAGTCTCACCTGTCCGTCGCATCTCCCCGTCCAAGCCTGGTCGAGATCCCTGCCGTCCTCTGCGCATAGATACCTCGACGTCCATTCTCCGACCCTCGTCGTCGTCCAGCCCAACCAGCCTCGTCTCCTTCTTCTGGTCGCCATCCCGACCAGAGCGCCACCACCGCTGAGGCGTCTGGCCGCTCGAGCGCCCAAGCTGCACCCTCGTCGTTCGGCCAAGCTACCCGGGTGATCTCCTCACCTCCTCATTCTCGATCTTCCCGATCTATTCTCTCTGACTCTCCCCCTTTCTCTCTTCGTCTTCTTCCCCAACCTCTCTTTACCTCTCCTCTTCCTATCAGTCTCTACTTTTCCTCCCCTCTCTCCCAGAACGTCCCATCTGGCTTCCCTCCTCACTCTTTTTTTCTCCTTACTGAACTTGCTCTTCTCTTGAGACGAGAAGGTGAGGTGTTTCCAGTACCTTGATTTTTTATTTATTACTTTTAGATCAGAAGATATTTTACTTTTACTTATTTTTCTGTGCTTTTTTTTCTAACGCGTGCGGGCTCAGTATAATCGTGTGTCCCACGCACACGATTCTTGGCCTGTCGTATGGAACGACTTTTGGAGTGCGGACGTTGTCCGTTGGCCTTGTCATCATCGCCGTGCACACGCACCCCGCGCTCCAGAGCTCCGCTCAGCAGCACACCGTCTTTCGATGGCAGTTACTCAATACCTCGCTTTGCCCACGATGCCGAAGTGACGCCCTCGACGACCAAGGGTGACCGCCCGTACGACGGCCACTGATTCCTTGTCGCCTGCGACTATCGATTCCGCCCAGCCGCCCGTTCTATGTGCACGACGTGCATATTGGCGACGATCGCCGACGCCCTTACGATCGAGCATGCGATCGTTTATGGCGGACGTCTTCTCGTCGCCCTCAGCAGCGCCGCACGACGGGCCGCGTGGTCGGCATGTCGCTTATACCCGTGGGCGAATGGTACCGATTCTCCGATCCGTCGCACGACGACCGTGCACTGAGTTTGCTACACGGACGCCTCATTCTGCCCCACGCAGGCTCAGTTCGTAGCCCTATATCGTTAGGCCTCCGACGTTGTGGATGCCCCGCATCGCACAGGCTAACTCATCATCGCCCCAACAAAGTATAAGTACAGTATCAATATTTTACTAGGCGTATCTACTGTATAGTACTATTAAAATATTATATATATATATATATATATATATATATATATATATATATATATATATATATATATATTTTTATATATTATTACTGGATGGTAGCATTCTAATTTTGAGTTAGGCTTAGCTCTACAAATATTTTCAACCTTGGAAATTTTTACTATCTAGTTTGAAATTACTTTCTAAACCCTGAAGGTATATTAATTAATGATAAGTTATTTTGATCTACAAATTATAGTTTTGCTCTGAAATAATTCTCCTAGATTTTTAAGAATTATCTTAAACTATTTTAACTAACAAATATATATTTTAAGTATTATAAATACTTTTCTAAAATAGTATATGTATTATTCTCTCAAATTCCTTCGATTATCATCATTCCCATGACTAAATCCCTTTTTTTCTATTCCTTCGCCAATTTTGTACGTCCTCCTATCGACCCTAACTATTTTCATTATCCTGGACCCGATGGAACAATTTGTGCCATCATCATAGGCCTTCTTCCGTAGCTGTAACACTAAAATCAAATTTTGTGCCACCTTGATTATTGCACTACACCAGGCGTCGCTACCAGGCAAGATATCATATTTTGTATGTATTTGTTTATTATTTATTTTCTACAAAATAGACTTTGATACAATGTTACAATTAGATAGAATTATATTATTTAGTTCTATTTCTTGTTACTTATTATTTTATACACATTAAACTTAGATTTAAGGGACCTCCATAGTTTGTGTTACATTCATAGGCCTAGACACATTTGTTTTACGAAGTCGCGAGTCACATATAGAACTCAGACATGCATAGCTGGCTGGCCACTGGTACATATAAGCCGTGCGATAGGGTTAACTGCTAATAGTATTGCATGATTTGTTTGACTTAGCGGTTATAGAGGTTTTGTGTTATGAATGCCACATATAGGCATTGGGTGGAGAGGATATTTCCTTAGCATATGGGCTACTATATACTTTACCTTTGTGACCGTATGCTCCGTCGGAGACGCGGGTTGACGACCCTTTATTTTATTCTTGGCCACTGATGCTCTGCGAAGCGTTATGCTCCTACATCATTACTGGGCCCCTGATGCTCTGCGAAGCTAGGAAGCCCATGCGTTAGAGGTTGTTCTTAAACTACATTCACTTAGAATGGTTAGGCTGCCTTATTTGTTAGGTACTTTGGTTTGAGTACTTATATCTGATTGTGGCATGGAACAGTAACTTGTCGTAGACTAGTTTGCCACACCTTGTCCTTGTTTGGTTGTAGGTGTGGTTCACTGCTTCGATGAGAAGGTATTGAGCCATGTTGTGGTCCGGATACTATATTGGATTCATGGCTTAGAAAGATACTTTATCGTGGATTAGGGTGTCATCTCCTATCCTTGTTTGGTTGGGGGTATGGTATGCTAATTCAATGGTTGAGTATTGGACTATGTTATGATCCGATTTTACTTATTATTATTGAGCAGTTTATATTCAATTATATGGCATATTCTTCCTATATCTTGTTATGTCCCTCTAAGGACCTGGTGATTCCTCCAGGTGTGTGTTCTTGACTTTTCGTAGGTTTTCTAGCCAAGCCCATGTTCTTCTCTATTCCTTCGAAGATGATTGCTCTTGGATCGTCCATGCTACTCTTGCCAAATTATTTCTTTGTTATGTATTTTTTTTCTATTAGTTGGTAGTAGATTTGTCTTCACCCAACATCATATACAAACGACAAATTTTACTTAATTCTATAAAAGTTGTATCTTTATTTTGTGGATGACATTAGTCGTCATGGTTTTACTGCATTTTACAGGTTACGTATATTTATTATACGGCTAGCATCTCTATGTTCCTAGTCCTACATATTTTGGAACTAGAGCGTTACAGATCAAGATCAAGAAGGAAGGCTATAATAGGTTGAAAGTATGCAAACACGAGTATCTGGCACGAAAGTGAGGCCAGTCAGTCAAAGAAAGAGGACAAGCCCTGCAACACTTCTAATATCTATCTTATGGCATTTGATAAGGTATCTTCTAACCTTCTGTATGATAATTTTACTTTCGATGAATTAGAGACAGCTTTTAGCAAACTACTTGACGAACACAAAAATGTGTTAGACAAGTACAAGCAATCTCGCAAAGAGGTTAAGGCTTGCACAACCGAAGTCGTACGACTGTCTAATCTTCTTGAAGACATTAAAACGTCTGCTATCGATAACACGGATGAGATAGCCAAGCTCAAAGTAGACTATCATAAGGCTATCCTCACCATCGAAAAGAAAGAAAGAGACTATGTCAAAATGCAAGAGCTTTATGACATAGAGAAGAGACACTAAGTCAAAGAGCAAAGACTCATTGATATGACTGCTAGATATGAAGAGTCTTATGTGCTTTCTAAAAAGTTAGAAAACTAGTTAGGTAAACAGGTCATCCCTGTTACACAGCCTAAGGTTAGTCCTAATGCTAAGCATACAACTAAGAGGACTAAACTACAGAAAGCACGCAAGGAACACGCCAATCACAATTATGCTTTCACATATAGGTTTTCAAAGAAGACACAAAAGCATGTTAACACAGAAACGAAGAGCACACTTTCAAAACTTACTTGCACGTAATGTGGTACTCACGGGCACATATCACAGTATTGTCTAGCAAAGAAACTTGTTGACAATCAAACAATTGTTTGGATTCTTAAGACTAATCAGAAAGGACCCTCGAAGAAATGTGTATCTAAGAATTCATGTACTCGTTTTGTAGGTGGGCCCTCAACCCTCTCATGCTAGAAGTAAGTGGATCCTCGATAGCGGATGTTCGTGGCACATGACTGGTGATGCATCTTTGTTCGCTACGCTATCGACAAAGAAAGAAGGATGTGTTTCCTTCGACAATAACTTGAGAGGTGATATTATTAGTAACGGAACTGTTGGTTTGACTCCCTACCCAGTAATAAAAGACGTTTGTCTAGTTACAGAGTTGAAACATAGCCTACTGAGCATAAGTCACTTGGCAGATAATGTTTATGGCATCATCTTTGTAAAAGATAAATGTTTTATATGTGATTTGTCATCTGGTAATCCCGTATATGAAGGGAATGGGGAAGTCAACATTTATGTTTTCTTTTTGGAGAGTACTAACAATGTAGGAAAGTGCCTGATAGCCAATCAAGATAAAAGTTAGCTACGGCACATGAGGCTAGGACATGCCAATATGGACACCATCTCATGACTATGTGCCAAAAAGCTAGTAAAAGGACTTGTAATCACTGTTATCCAAATTTTGAAATTTTTTGAATTTGTGCATTTTCTATTTTTTTTGAATATTTCTGAATCTTTAAAAAAATGATAGTTTTAATATCGAGTATATTTTTTATCATAATATGCGATACTCTTGGTTGCTCATTGGTTTGTAAAAAAACTATTTTATGTGAGATTTCACCCTAATTGAATTTCTTGTCCATTTCAAGAAATCTATAAGTTATAAATATTTATTTTTATAGAAGGAAAATATTTGTCGAGTTATGATTTTCAAATAGAAATATTTTTATTGCTAATTATTTTAGTCTTAAAGGTTTTCGATAATTAGTTTGATTCTCCTCGTGTCGGGCTAAGACCATTTTGGTCCTAATCCTAGCCTACCAAGCCTAGACTTGGATTGTGGGCTACGAGTTTGATGGTTAGTCGCTAAATTGTCATTAGCTAATAACTAGTTAACAAGTTGTTAATATCTATATTTAGCGAGTGATTAATTAGTACTAAATAATTAAATGTTAATGGTTAGCAATTAAGGTTAGTAGTTAGTATTCCACTATTTATCTAATTCTATTATATTTATATTTTTTTTCTATTAGGGTTTTCCATACCCCTATATGTAATAGGGACTTCCCAATGTTACATAGAAATCCTAAACCCATAGAATTCACACACAGCCGCCATCCCCTCTTCCTCACTAAAGATTCCTGTACTCCCTGTCCCAAGCCAAAAGACCAACCCATGGCCAAGACTAGAACCACCACTCACGCGCAGTGGCCAGCCACCGGCCGGCCCAAGGCAATCCCAACCACTAGCCTCCCGACCTGGCCGACTTGGTCTTCCCCAAGCCATTGCTAGCCCGACACCGCCACCACCATACCAGCCTCTTGACTCCCACACACACTTCACTAGCACTACCACAACCGCCATTCTCTACCATGGCCTACCCCAGCCCCACCACAGAAAACCCCCTCTTTCCAAACCGGCTACCACCATCAAAGAAAGAAGGAGAAGAGATGAGAGGACCACTCATCGACCTGCCTAGCATGTCGTGGCCACCATCCTCTACCACCGCCTACTCGTCCCTCGCGGATCTCCAGATCTGAGCCGCCATCAATTTTCGGCGACGAGGTCAGCCCTTTCCGGCGCTGTCCAGCACCGCTCCCCTCCATAGCGCCTTCCGACACTAGAGTCCCCAACCCCAGCGGCGAGCCTCTCCCGATGACTGGGTGAGCGCCGCCTCTACCCCGACTTGGGTCCTGCCATCCCAGAACTTGGGAGTCGCATCCACCACCACCAGCGTCGTCGACTATGACTCGTCGTCGTCCCCTGACCTCCGGCGTTTGACTCGAACCTTTGGCACGCCACCGCGTCGGAGATTAGACGCCATGCCGAAGCCCCGCTGTGAGCTCCCCTTACCTTTTCTCCTATCTTCGATTTGAGTTTTAATTTAGAAAAAGACAATGGAGAGAGATGACCTGAGAACCCTTTTTTAAAAAAAACCCTTATTAGTTGTTAATGACTTTAATTAAGTTAATGGTAGGGATTAAAGTATTAGGCTGGGTTAAATCATTGGGTTTGGTTTATAATTAGAAATTGTTCCTAATTCTGCTAGGATAGGCCAAACCCAATCTGTTGGTTGTTTTAAATAAATTAATGGTATATATATATATATATTTTTAATGGTATATATATATATATATATATATATATATATATATATATATATTGTATAAGTATACGTATGTATATATGAGTACGAGTTATAGGTATATTTCTAAATTATTATTTTAGGCTAATAAAATTAATGGGGTTTTGATTATATCATTTATATATGTATATTTGAATATGTATTTTCTATATACTACATTTGAGTGTTACTTAAATATATATATGCATTTTTATTGATTTTATTATTATCAATACAATTATTTTTATTAATTGTATTACTTATTTCGAATTATATTATAATATAAAATAATATATAATTATCAAGTTTGACCAAAAACATATTTGAAAAAATGGGAGACTTAGTACTAAAATGATTTTTTTGGGGTTTTTAAAATATTATCTAAAAATATTTTATAGAATACAGTTCAAAATGTTATAAATGAATTTTTAAGAAAGTTGTATGTATTTAGCGACATTTTCCTTAAAATCTTAAATCACGACTATTATAGTCGTTTCCTATTCCTTAATTCGATTATCGTGTCGAATTCTAATTTTGGGCCTTTATATACTAAACTAGGCTATTTGTACTATTTTGGACTCAGTGGAACCACCTGTGCCGACGTTTGGGACCATCTTATGGAGTATAGCATCGTACTTATTCTGTGTTGACACGTTCGTGTTGTGCATGTTGACTCCAACCAAATTAAGGCGAGTACATTCTCTGATTGTTTTCATCATGATAGTATCTAAATTACCTGCTCTAGACTTCTTTACTTGATGCTGACACATTATTGCACGGATTGATACCAATAGATCTTATTAGGAGATGTTATCCCTTATCGGGTATATCGGGTATTTGATGTTCATGTAATTTATCATGTACATCGTGTACTTCGTGTATTCGTATTATTTATGTACTCTCATGTGCTCACATGTGCTTCATGTGCAAACTAACAATCATGTACATAACGTGTCATGATTAGATCCATGTGTATTGATTGGGGCGGGAGAGTAGAAGTAGTTATGTGATTAAATTCCTCTAGTATACTCATGTATATGTCGATTATACCTTCACGTGTAATCGAGTTACCGTAGAATACTCATGTACAACCTAAGCCAATCACATAACTGTCTTGTGCTCTAAATCACTTATATTTATCGTAGTTTAAATGTTCTCTATCTTATTCATGTACTCAGTTTTCTTATCTGCTCTAAAGAACGTGTAGGCAACTCTAGAGGGGGATGAATAGAGTTTGTGTCGATAATAACCAATTAAAAATTAACTCTATACCTAGTCCAGAAGCAACTCCGAAAAGAATATATAATCAGAGTTTTAATGCATAAATTTAAAAGAGATTAGAAAAGCATACGCAAACACACCAATTTAACCTGGTTTTCCTCGTGGAGGACTAGTCCAGGCCTCAAAACTCTCGCTCAAGATTGAAATCCACTATTTGTGAAATAAGGTACACACGTACCTTTACTCAGAAGAGCATGCCAACTTCTTACAGACGCGAGCTTTGGAAGTGCTTGCTACTTTGACTTCGCAAATGCAAAACTTGGAATTTTTAAAATGACTCTTTTTAACTCTTGCACAGAACTTCTAGCTGAATTGCAATGAGCGCATTGGGGCTTAGGAAGTTTTGTGGCTAGTAGATTAGAAGAGTAAGGCTTGGAGTTGTAGAGCTTAGAAGGCTTGAATATTTGAAGGTAAGAGATGATTTGAAATGAGAGAATTCAAGCTCTATTTATACTACTAAGGGGAGGCAGAGTTCGGCATGAATTCTATCTCAAGAATTCAAATTTTTGAACGTTGGACAACTTGTATCAAGTAGGCCTTAAAAATTAGGGTACTAAAAATCAGTTAACAGAGTTCAGCCCGAACTCTACCTTAGACAGAGTTCTGCCCGAACTCTGTATTCCCTGGGCCAGAAGCTCTATATGACTAGCATGGGTTTGGTTTGGTTTAGTTTGGTTAGGAATTGGGCTGTTTGTATGGTAGAGCTTGAAGAGATATGTCTAGGGGTTGAGATGACATAGTGCGACTCAACATTCACACTCTTCTAGACTTAATAAATTGAAAATTACAGACTTGGAACAAATAGGAAAACCAAGAGCCCTTTGATGACGCCTTTCTTCTGATATTTGAGCAGACCTGAAGATATCTTTTTCCTTGACAGCAGTCATCCAAAGATATACAGATCTAAAAATTTGAATACCTTTCGAAGGCTTCGCCCCAGAACCCCCAAGGGGGGCGCTGCCCTCTCGACCCCTGTCTGCTGACCAGGCAGCGGAACCCCCGATGCGAGGCCCCGAATAGGTCGCTAGGCGGTTCAGAGAAATCTTCTTTTATAATACCGTTTTTGGGCCATCATTAATTCTCCATTGCATGTCCTGGTTTGATCATGTTTGATCATGCTTGCTGCATGTCTACAAATAAATGTTAGGCGAGCAAAATAATATTTGCAGTACGATACAAGCATGGCAATATGATATAGAACAATTAGGATAATGCTAAGTTTAAGTAGTAACATGATAGTGAGTATATGAATATAAGTGACATCATTCTGTTAAACTTAATTGATTAGCCATATTCAAAAACACTATGTTATCATTGGGCTAACAATCTTCCCCTTTTTGATTATGGCAAATCGGTTAAGTTTAAGATAGATACGATAGATGCATGTATCACTAATAAACACATATTGTATGCTAACTTAAACTTATTTTTCTCCCTTTGACATGATCAAAAAATAAGCTCCCCCGTAATAAGAGATAAAAAGAATTCAAGTATAAGTAAAGGAGGAAGGCATAGACAATCATGATCAAGATATACCAAATGAGGAACAATGGGAGAGGTGTGTAAAGACAAGTATAGCAACTACATATCAAATGTACAGTACCAAAATAGAAAATAGCTTGTCAAAACATAAATAGTTGGTAAAACTAAAAGAATTTAAAAATAATCAATAGATAGTTTACCAACATGAAATCCAAGAAAGACAGCCAAAAATATAGTATGATATGAAATATTGCTCAAGTTTTGGAAGAAAATTATAAAAAAAGGATTTCAGTCAAAAATTATGGGATTAGATAATTGTAAATAATAGATAACAAAGAAGAAAGACACCAATTGAGATATTGAAATATATAAACTTGATATCAATTGAAATATATAAACTTGAAACATTGATCAATGAAACTATGATAGTCACAATTGTCAACAGATAAATAGTGGAACAAAATAAAGGAATAATCATTGTAAAATAGGGCAATTGATATAAAATGATCTCATTATTTGCAAATCTATTTGCTTATCCAAAATTCATGCATTTGAACTCAATTACCTTATCATGTTATATGAATGTCCTTTAGATAAACATGAAGGTAAAAAAAAATACTTGAGAAGGAGAAATTCAGTCGACTTGAATGCTCCTCCTCAAAGTAGTACCAATGTTGATATAAATCATGAGTTTTGAGTAGGTCCTCAACACGAAAAGCCAAATCAATTAAGCATACTAGGAAATCCAAATCAAGGAAAGCACAGTAGTCATTAAGTTAAGATATGAAAGTTAATATTAACAGGATGATCTATTTAACCTGTATAAGAGAGAGATAAAATAATAAAGATAATTGCATACTCTCATAAACCCTTCAAAATAAAAAAATATCACGACCTCAATGAGATATGAAATTGAAGAGAACATGGGTCCATGATAAACTAGGTATACGACATATTAATGGGTATAAATGAATTGAACCAATTTATTTGCTCCCCCTTAAAATATGCATATCTAGTTCCAAATCACTTATAGCATAAAATAGATAACTACAAGATCTAGGAATAAATCGACTATGGATTTCTTCCCCTTGCTCAATTCATATAAGTCTATAAAATCGTAATAAAATGAATAATGTCATCTTTAGTCAAGAAGATATCCACTTAATAGCTACTAAAGATGAAAAATCAAAAGAATATTCCATTTTAGCACATGTAATCAAAAGATGACATACACTACCCTATATAGAAGAATCTCATATTTAAATATGATAGATCAATGTATGTTACCTTTTAAGAAAAATGTCATCATGAAAACGAATAAAGTCAATTAAATCAATCATGATGAAAGTCAAAATATAGCTCAAAAATACAAAAAAATAGAACTCAAATATCATGTCCATGATTATCTAATTAGTAAATGATCAACCAATTTATTACTTTGCATAGACTATGTATGTTTTACCACATATGTACCCATCAACGGGTAATAATCCAACCATGCTAATACTAAATGAGAAAACATTGAAGTTCAAATAGCAAAGAGCATACGTGATAATCCATGAGTAGTCAATGTAGAGTAATAAATTAACTTGATAACCACATAATTAGATAATATAGGACTACTCAACCATTATGATCATTTATCAATTTAAGTAAACATGATCCAACGAATCTCATCAAGAGAAAATCCTAAATCCATATTTATAATAAAATCTTACAAATCGATAGAAAATATAGGAAAAAGTCAGTCTCATTTAAATTATTATATATTTAATCTAAAGGGATGTCATATGATAATACGATAAAATTATGACTCAAAGATGAGAGAAATCTATAAGATGTTTACCAATGACTAGTATGGAAGGAAGTTAAAGCGATGAATCACAAACCTCAATTGAAACAAGAAAAAAAAATTGTCAAACTAATTTTAGAGACCAAACATATGTATCTAAAATAGAATACAAACATCATCAAGAAAATTTATAAATCTTGTTTTTGTAAACTAGCATATCACATATAGATTGAAATTCAAGAAGATAGCTAGTAAATGAATTAGACTCTCATCAAGTAAAGGACAAAAGAGATGTTCACAAAAACACAATAGAACGTATCTTTTCGCCAAGTATTGAGATTAACCCAGGATAAAGAAATAATATATTGATCTAGAGAATACAAAATTATAGCCATTATAAAAGTGTATTCTCTAGAAATAGAAAATCTTAACGCAAAAGCTCAACTCATGGTAGCTAAAGACATAAGAAATATGATGTATCAATTACATCATTGGACAACAATATTTCAGAAGAAACATATGTCCAAGGAATGATCAAAGAAAGATCATTAAGATCAATAAAGCTAATTAAGAGCTAACGATAGTAAGAGACACAAAAGCTTTCATAGTGCACCATAGTAAAATATAAAGAAATTGACTAGAAAGTATGCACTAATTAAGGAGATAAAATTAACAAGCAAGGTAAAACACAAAATCATATGATCCTTAAAAGAACTTTCCTAAACAGTCATGAGCAAGATACTAATAAACATTTTCTCTCAATATCCTAACTTGAAGAAGTAAAACAAATTAATATCAGAAGTTAGGAATCATTTATATATATATATATATATATATATATATATATATATATATATATATATATATATATATATATATATATATTGTATATAATTAATTAGATATATATATATATATATATAATTTTTTTTATAGGAACACTAGAATTTTATTGATTTTGCATGAGTTCCAACTCAGGTTACAAAAGGAGCTTTAGAGCTCAAAATACATAGAGATTACTCCCGAGCTTGCGGAAGTTGAACATGAGAACATCGAACTATAGCCTTCTTAATCTGCCTCTTCACCTCAAACACGAGCTGCTGTCCCCCATAAGAGTATTGCTCATATCGCCACTTATTCTTGTTTTTCCATAGGACCCATACTATTGCTTCAACAACAATTTGTTTTAAATGTTTGCTACCTCTCGTCCACATTGCTTTCATCCTGTCATCGATAGCTCCAGAAGAATTCTGAACCCGAAGCACCCCAGTAAAATGAGTCCATACATCTCTCACCAAATCCCCCTCCGATAGAATATGATTTGAAGTCTCCATTGTCGGCTGCACACAGCAATGACAAGATGATGCCAGGTGAAAACCAAGTTTTTGAATAACATCATCTGTCGGAAGTCTACGCCATAGCACACGTCATAGGAGGACCAACCATTTAACAGGAATATACGATCCCCAAATCTGAGCGTATCTTTCATTAACCTCTGAACTTGTCCTGATGCAATTCCAAGCTGAGGTTATCGAAAACAAACCTAATCTGCCAGGTGACCAAACAAAATTTTCCATATCATCCTGTATCTGCGAATCAATATGGATATCCCCCATATCTCGACCCTTGAGAATTCGTTTCCATATGTGAGAAGAACTTAGTGAGACAGTAACAAGAGATGGATAAGAATAGGAAAAATATTTCGCCTTCATGAACTTTACCCAAAGCGAATTAGAAGTTCTAACTTTTTACCAAAGTTTAACAGTTAGAGCGTTCAGAACATCTTTGTAGCCGTCGTATACCCAAACCACCTTCCTCAATTGGATTGGTTACCTTCGTCCAAGCGACCCACGCTCGTTTGTCACAACCGAGCTTAGAACCCCATAGGAAGCTCTGAAACATGTCTTCAACTCTTTTGATAACACTAATTGGAGGATTACAAGCAGCCAATGTGTAGACAGGTATAGATGTTGAGACCGACTTGAGCAAAATGAGTCTCCCTCCCATCGATAATGCCTTATTATGCCACCCACTAATTTTGTATCTAATCTTCGATACAAGATCATCAAACATAGCAGCATTGCGAGCCCCCACAGTCATAGGAGATCCAAAATATGTCATAGGCAAACTGTGGACAATGAAACCGAAAGAATTCCTGATATCTTTAACTCTCTCCTCAGATATAAGCTTAGATAAGTTATACCCGATTTCTCTACATTCACCTTCTGGCCCGATACCTGTTCATATTGCCCAATCACTGTCATCATCTTCTGTAGGGATTTATTATCTCCTCTTGAGAATAACAGTATATCATCCGCATAGGCTAAATGTGTAATGATCGGGCATCCACTTGGAGAATATATATATATATATATATTATATATATATACATACATACATGTGTATAAAAATATATAATTACATATATATGTGTGTGTGTGTACGTATATATATATATATATTTTTTTATATATGTTTGTATATATATATATTAGGTGCTTCTATTAGGTGCTTCTACTGCTTCAAAAAAAAAATATATATTAGGTGCTTCTACTGCTTCGATTAGGCGAAGACTTTGGTATCCAAATATAATATATAAATATATATTAGGTGTCTTCGCCTAATATTTATATATATATGTGTGTGTGTGTGTGTGTGTGTGTGTGTGTGTGTGTGTTGTGTGTGTGTGTGTGTGTGTGTGTGTGTGTGTGTGTGTGAATATTAGGCGAAGACTTTGGTATCCAAATAAACTTGGATCCATATTTGTTAGCTTTAGGGACTCTTATACTATTTACACTAGCATTGGTATAAAAGCTTCTACAAATAGGACAAGTTAAACTCATATGTCCAATGCGAGAGCAATAGAAGCACCTAATACTAGTGTGTGTACATGTATTGGAATGAGCATGATTATGAACATGTGACATGCTAGAATGATGAATATCTCTAGAGTGAGCATGATTATGAACATATGACATGCTAGAATGATGAATATCTCTAGAGTGAGCATGATTATGAACATGTGACAAGCTAAAATGATGAATATCTCTAGAGTGAGCATGCATGGATTTGGTCTTAAGAATATCATGTTCTAATAGCAAATTATCTTGCATACAAGTAAGAGAATCAAATTTAGTTTTTTTTTCAAATATAGCAATTTTAGAAATAAAATCATCATTTTGTTTCTTTAAAGACTCAATAGAAGTATCATGCAACTGATGTAGCCCATGTGTTTGCTTCTTAAGATCTTCTAATGACGAGGGAAGAGATTTTATTTTTAAAATTAAAGGATCATTCAAATTCTTTAAAGAAACACACGATGAGTTTTGAGAGTCAAGTCTAGATAATAAATCATTGCTTTCATTTCTCAAAAACTCATTAGATTCTTCTAAATGAATGACCTTTTCAAAAAGTTCTTCATTTGTAGAATGAAAGTCCTCAAGAATCTCTAAGAATTGTCTAGCCATAGCTTTCTACTTAGAGCATTTCTTGCATTTAGAAGAAATATGATTGTCCATGCTACTAGAAGTAAAACCCTCTTTATCTTAGGAGGAGGAATACGGTGCCATACACAAATAAATAAGGATCTACTCTAAGGATGTTAAGTATAACAATAGAGTCCTTGCTCTGATACCAATTGAAGAACATATAGGCAACTCTAGAGGGGGGTGAATAGAGTTTGTGTCAATAATAACCAATTAAAAATTAACTCTATACCTAGTCCAGAAGCACCTACCAACAGAATACATAATCAGAGTAGTAATGCGGAAATTTAAGAAAGATTAGAAGAGCATATGCAAACACAGCGATTTAATCTTGTTTCCCTCGTGGAGGGCTAGTCCATGCTAGAGAACTCTTGCTCAGGATTGAAATCCACTATTTGTGAAATAGCGTACATACGTGCCTTTTATAGAAGCATAAAAAATATAAGGCTATGTACCCTACATGAAGAAGAAGAATACTATGCGCCCACAGGACAAAAGGAGCTATGCGCCCACATAACCAAAGGGAGGCTATGAGCCCATATAACTAAAGGGAGGCTATGCGCCCACATGATCAAAGAGGGGCTATGCATCCATATTATTTTCATGCAGATCAAACATGCACCCAAGTGTGGGCGCATAAACTTGCTCCTGCACTATGCGCCCAATACAGCAGATCCCTACGACTCAGTCAATATCTACGATCAGTCGTACACCGAAGCATGCGGCCACGTCAGTCTCCACGAGCAATCGTGCACTGAAGCATGCGGCCACGTCAACCCCATAATCAACCCATGATCATCCAGTGTCCATGTGCCTACACCCTATGCACCCAAAGGGGTGTTATGCACCCACAGTGAAATCAGTATATTTTCTATCTGTGGGTACATACCAGTCATTTTTGTGCAAAGCGATTATAAATAGGGGTCTCATGCCTCTTAAAAAACACAGAACGAAGAGCATTTCAAGAGCCAAATTGCTGCCCTTCTTGCCAGTGAGCTGAGAGTTAGAAATTTTCTTAGGTTTTCTTCCACTTTTTAATCGGAGTGTCAACGGAATAAAGGAGCAACTGCCGCTTGATCTCCATCATCCCATTCCCCAGAATTCTTTTTGTACTCGGGGATCCTCAGTGTAGGATCTCTCAGGCGTACTCAATTTGTGGTGCCTTGCGCCAATAAAAAAGATAGCATTTCTTCTTCTTTTTTGTGTGTGTCCACAAAAATGGCGACTTTGCTGGGGACTACCTTTTCCTTTGACGAGAAGGTGGTGATGCAATATGATACCGATAAAGTGGGGAGCACTCAGAAGATGTTGATCGTAAAGTTCGATCAGTAGGCGTTCGAAGAGATGCTTTCGAGGGATGGCTCTACTTCCTCAACATCAGCAAAGCGAAACAAGTCCCACAAGACTTGGCTTCCGATGGCTCACGCTGCACATCCTGGCAGTGTCGTAGAAGATATGCAACCAAAGGGGAACACCATCATGGGGGAGCATAACCTTTCCACGGGAGCTCCCAATACGAAGAAGGCACATACCGTTCTGGGTTCTACTAGTCCAGCGATTTCCCTCTTATGCAGCCAACAACAGAGTGTTTAACATTCAAGACTTGGCAAAGGAAAACATTACGATGCCAAGAATCAAAGTATTCGACGCTCTGGACAAACTCAGCGAGGCTCTCAAACGAAGAAGAAAAACTGGGAGAAAACATCATTGTTTTCCAAAGCATGCGCCTAGAGCTATGTGTCCAAGAAAGCATATGGGCGCATAACTCTGGCCAGAGGACTTCTGTCTTCGACAGGTTATGTGCCAAGGGCCATGCGCCTAGAGCTATGTGCCTAGGCTCTGAAGTCCCATTCTATGCGCCCACATCCAGAAGGATCAGACATGCTGCCAGGACTTCAGAAAAGCATGCGCCCTTGGGCATGCTCCAGGGCCATGCACCTAGAGCTATGCGCCCTGGCTCTGATGACCTGTTCTATGCGCCCACATACAGGAAGGCTAGGCATGCTGCCTGGACTTCAGGAAAGCATGCGCCCAAGGGCATGCTCTAGGGTCTAAGCGCCCACAGCAAAAAGGCAAACCCCATCGCGTATAGTACGGGGTTGTCTTCAAGATCATCACAGAACTTAGGTGTGGGGGTTGCCACTACAAATAAACTATATCCGAATGCACCAACTCCCCTTACAAAACCATATGCAAATCTCGACGATGCATGTGACATGGGTTTTAGGGCAAAACTCCCTTTCGCCAATTTACGCGACATGATAAATCATAAGCGTAAAGCGAGGGAGGATACTGCAATTCATGGAGTACATCCGTGCACCAGTATTGTCATCAACTGTTGCTGCTCCAAAGCAATGAAGGTGACTCTGAGGCAGTCCGTGTTTCGACGACTGCAGCGCTCTAATGATGAAAAGCTGCTATGTGTTTCATCCAATATAGCTTCATGGGAGTCCCAATCAAAGAAGGTGGACCACTAACCCAACTTTTTCTTTCAGTTCTGTGAACAGAAGAAGAAGAAGTCTGCCAACAAACAGCCAGCAAGCTGTTACATCTGAAGGTGTCTATTTGGGTACTCGGTCAAGGACGAGATTCCTTACAGATGACGAGGACTTCCAAGCTGGGGGTGATATTCCTTTAGCTGGGGGTAGTATTCCCTCAGAATCAGAAGCAAACGACCTTCATACCTGGGGTAGCCTCCCAGATGACGAGGATTCTTTGAGTCCGATGGTGACTATGTACCTCCCTTGCTTGAAGATGAGGGCCTTTTCAACTCAGAGACAGACAGTATCAGCACCAGTTGTACTGTCTCCTCTATTCATCCTCGCATGTTATCTGCATACATGTCGGATAGAGAGAGACCTGAAGAAGCCAGTGATCAGACCAACAAGCGGCTAGAAAGTGTCACGACCCGCACCTAGTGTAGGGGCACAAAAAGTGGGTACGTCTAGCCTACGCCGCAGTGTCGGCGGTAGAACGCTGTCCTAGGTCACTATTACAAACTAAATATAATATGATATACTCTCCGAACGGAGGACAAATCACATAAGGTACAACTCAATCACAAATCTAGAGATGAAAATAGCACGATATGATAAATATGAAATCTCAAAGAAGAACATACAAACAGAAATAAAATCTAAGTGTCTAAACGACACAACATCACAAATATCCAGAAATAATACAACTCTAAAGTCTTTACAAATAACATAATGAAAATAAGATAAAGCCTAGCTAATTTAGTCTAAGCAGTAGGGATGATGTCCTCAGCTAGAGATGTATCCTCCTGCGGGTCCAACTCATAGGTGTCGTCTAGATAGGCTCCATAGTAGGTTGGGTAGAAGTCCTCAGTATCATCTGTAATATTTTCAACAGGTCCAGTCAGGACAGGAGCGAGCACAGTACATCTCACGCAGTTCGTAACATGGCAGAAAATATAAAGCATGCAAAAGAGTGAGATACATGAACTGTAAGAAGATGTACATAAAAATAAAAGATATTTGTAAAATGGAAATATATACATAATAAGTATGAACTGTAAGTGACTAGTGATTTAGAGCACAATATGGTTATGTAAACAAGTTAGGTTTATACAATAAAATAGGGCTTCATTATACACGAGGGTACAATGGACATATATAATATTTTATACAATAGGGGATTTGATCGCATAACCATTTCCTACTCACCCTCCCCAATCAATACACAAGGATCCAGTCAAGTTATGTTATTGCACACGAAGTATAGTTGTACACGATGATCATGTGAGCACATAAGAGTACACGGTTTCATACGATTTATACACGAATAACATGAACACAAGGAGTACACGATGCCCATGATAAAGTACACGAACACGAAATACCCGATGTTTCCTATAAAGGGAAAACATCGCACGAAAGATTCATATAGTACTAATCCGTGATAACAATCGTGATAGCATCAAGCAAAGTGATTAGATCAAGAATATAAGTCATAACAAGTATGAAACAATCAAAGAATGTACTCGCCTGCGATCTGAATGTCTGTGAGAATACATTGTCCGAAACGAGGTAACTGAGTCCTATTTAGAGCAACACAAGTCATGATGTATACAAAAGGATTATAATTGAAGTGTACAATGCATCTACATAATTTTTAGGTCAATCTAGGTCAAAGTTAACTTTTGGTCAACTTTGGGTCACGCCAAGTCAACAACTAGTCAAACTAGGTCAACAACAAGGCTATCTAGGTCAACTGGTCAAACTTAGGCTATCAAGGGTCAATTTGGTCAATGGTCAATAATTGGTCAACTTTAGGGTTTGGTCAACTAAGTCAATCTTAGTCAACTAAGTCAAACTCTAGTCAAGCTAGGTCAATTGGTCAAATATTGACTCAATGTTGACTTTTGGTCAACAGTCTAGTCAACTTGAACTATTTGGTCAAACTAGTCTATCTAGGTATCCCTATATAACATCACTATATATATACTACCCTAAATATATATATACAAGTCTCTCAAAGCATATATATTACATTATATATATATAAGATAGACCCTCTACTTCAACCCATAACCTATAGGTTTCATATAGAGATATTTCTAATACAATACCTCTCTAACTCTCTAACGCACGATACCCAAAATCTGAGTTTCTCAACTCTACTCCTCACATACTAACTCAAACTTTAACTCAACTCTAGCTCACGTACTCCACTCTCACACTCATCAACCAAGTCAACTCACCCTCACTTAACTCACTCATGGCCTAAAGGCCAAGTAACACTCACACTCTAATACACAACTAACTAATCCTTAACTAACCTCACACTCACCCTCACTATGCTCTAACACCTAACTCACATAACTGGGTTCAAGGGCTGCCTAGTGCAGCCCCTACTGTTGCACTGTTGGATAACAACATGCCAAGCCATGCCAAGAAAGGCCAAGCCAATCTCAGGCAAGCCAAGGCCAAGTCCTGGCAACCAACTCACTCCCAAAGCCCACGGTTCATAACCTATGCATAACATTATTCAAACAAGGGAAGGCAGAGACTGTTGGACTGAGACCAACTGCTCATTCTCAGTTTTATACTGTATTTTAAACTTAGGTATCATAACATTTACAAGCTCAAAATCAGTGTTAACATTACACAGTTGAATAACATGTTCCAGAAATCAGCCTTGAACTCAAAATCCATTTTCGAACTTGAAACCCATTTTCCAATATCTGTACAACAGAGCAAAACCATAACAAAAACTAGTTTCAATTATAACTCAATCTCAAAATTCAATTTCAATTTTATGAAGTATCAGAAATATGACAGTTTTGATTCTAAATCCCAAATCCTATACCAAATCAATTCAAAACCAAATACAGGTACATACAGAGGTGAGTCACATGTACTCGTGTCTGAGGGGTCTATTCGTGTACATACAGTTGAGAATCGTGTCAAATTCGTGTCCCAAAACCTGGTCGAACACAGTGTCAGAGACAGAGCAGTGCACTGTCTCGTGCACGTGTGTTGAGTCACAAGGGACACGATACACACAACCAAAAGTGTCATGCACGTGTCCACTGATAGTCTAGGTCTAGGGCTAGGGTCAGGGTAGCCTGACATGAGTCCAAGTGTCCTCGTGTCCACGCACGAAGTGCGTATCAGAGGAGGAATTTCGTGTGTGCACAGTGTATATAAAATCAGTGCGATCGAGTTTTCTCTCGAACCACTCGATAATATCTCACAAAACTTGGTCAGCCTAGTGTCAGACATATGTCCTACATGTCCACCAAGTTTCAACTCTCCATGTGTCGTGTCGTGTCCTACGTGAGCCCCGAACAGCAGGGGAGCCGTACGATGTGTCGTGCAGCATCCCCGTATCTAAATACGTGTCCAAAACAGAGAAAAAATTGACTCAGTCGATTAGGGTTGTGATCTACACACTAAGGGCTACATATATATGAAAATAGTTTCACAAATGGTGAACAAATGACTGGTTTAAGCATTTCATCAAACACCTATTCACAAACACCGGTACGTGTCCGATATGCATACCCAATAGACACAGATTCCTACCAATCTTGAGGGACAACTAGGGTATACCTAAATGAATGCAACTATGGAAAGAAATCAGGAATTCATTAGGGTTTGTAGTGTTCTACCTATTGAGAGTTTAAACTCAATGAAAAGGCTCCTAAGTGAGTTGTTCCCTCCACAAGCTATGGCCAAATCCTCTTTAAATCCTTACTAGCAAGCCCCCACTAACCTCCTCTACTATTGTGAATCTCGATGCTAGAGAGTAGCCTCAATTTGGGATCAATTTGGATAAAGGGGGAGAATTTTATGGAAGAACAATTTGGGATTTCTTTGTAGGTGTTAAAAGAGGCAAGGGGCTACTAAATGATACTTTATAGGAGGGAGAATTACTACTTATGGCTGCCACAATAGAAATTAGGGTTAGGTTTAGATGTAGATGGGTGGCTAAGGCTTCTCCACCAAATTTCAAGTCCTCTTATTAGTTTAATTTAGTCCTAAGGCTTTCTTTCTACAAATATCCTAAGGAAAAAATATCCTACTTAGAAATATCTAGATATTGCTAATCTTGTCACTTAGTAGGATGTCCTAATCAAGATTCTAAGCTCATGGCTAATCTAGATTAGGCTAAGATTCTAGGTCAAGTCTCAACTAAACAAATAACACATAATTAATTAATCAAAATTTATTTTCATTAAAAGTCAAAAATGACCAAAATATCCTTAGGCTAAAAAGTGGTAATTTGAAATTCTAATCACATGACTAGGCTCCTATGGTTATGCATAGTCTCTAGGCTTAGCAATTCTAGGGTTACACTAGTTAACCATCAAAATCACATTTTAATATTTTAAATAGTTTTAAATTAATTAAAACTCACTAAAAATTATAACATGAATTAAATCCTAATATTGAATAATCAAATTATAAAAGTTCAAAATTACTCTCATTTTAGAAACGTGGGTGTTACAAGTCTACCCCCTTGGAAGAATTTCGTTCTCGAAATTTAGGTTGGTCGTACTCCTTCTATGTCAAACCCCCAATCAATCAAAGTCTCTAAATCATACAATCCGATAATCATATGCATCTGTCCAAAATTATGATACTCAAAATCTTCATCAAACTAGTAAGCAAGGCTACAATATATCATAGAGTCTCCAATTAAGGTACATACCTCTAGAATCATGGTATTTAAAATTTTTGCATTACCGCATGCTTGGCTGCAAAAATATTAAATTCCTACACCCGAGAAATACGTCCAAAATCAGACAATATGTCCTCACCATGTCCGCTAATATGACTGTAGAAGATTCTAGATCCCATAACTGAGGTGACCTAGTCCATACGACTTATCTTGGTAGAAATCAATTCATCATTAAATACTAAGCATCCAATTTATCAATAAGCAGAAGAAGGTAGACAGTAACTGTCGGAATCGAATTCGGAATCGAATTTTAAGATAGTTTATAACGAGGCAAAGGTAGGAATGGAATCGAAAAAGAACAGAACCTGCAAGCATCCTTCCTGCTGTCTGTGCATCCTCGACTATCATGGCGAAATCTCGCCCCTGCTGGCCTCCTTCTCTGGCCTGCTGCTGATGCTGGACAACCCTCTGCTGTCCTGTCGGAGCTCTAGGTCATGCTGCTACTTGAGCTAATGGTGTCAGGTTCTTCGGACACTCCCTACACTGATGTTCTGTTGAACCATAAAGTAAACACATACCCAGCCTCTTCCTGCAGTCGTTCCACCAATGACCTGCCTTCTTACAGAAGTTGTACATAGCATCCTGTTGCTGTCTGGGTGCCTACTGGAAATAGGTATATCCCGAATCTTGAAGTTACTGCTGAACAGGCCTCTGTTGTTACTGCTGAATCTGTACATGAGGCCTCTTGGCCGAACCTCCGCTGCCACTAGCTCCATGAAAGTCCCGACCTCTCTTCAGTTTCAGTCCTAGGTCATCCCTCTACCGCCATGGCTCCTGCTAGGATCTTCACAAAAGTAGCATCCCGATCACTCTTGGTCAAGGACCGGACCTTCCTGATCAAACCTCTACGGAACTTCCTCGCCTTCGTCATCTCGCTCAGATCCTCAATAAATCTGCTCAGACAGCAGAACTCTCCTGGATACTCCTCGACTGTTTGGTTCCCCTAAACCAGACTCTCGAGCTGATGCTCTATGCCTCCCAGTGCTACGTTTGGGAAGAACTGCTCCTTGAACAGCTTCTTAAAGGCTGCCCAAGTCTGTCCCTCGGTTCCCACTCTGGGGTCTGTTTGGTACCATGTCCTGGCAAGGTCCTGCATTTGACTGCCAACTGCCTCTATCTGAAGTCGGGCTGGTATCTCCACTAGCCAGAATATCTTCTCGATATGCTTGATCCAATCATCAGCATATAGGATCCCCTATGTTCCTCGAAAGTCCTTAGGACGCATCTTCTAGAAATCCTGGATGCCTGGTGTCCGCTGTTGATATTGCTGGATCTGGCCTTCCTGTGGCTGTGCAGTCACCCGCTCCACGGTCGTCTTGACCAGCTGGAAGGCATCGTCTATGCCCAGATGAAAGTTAGTAGTCTGGCGCTGCTGCTGCTGCTGATGTGACTCCAAGATCTGCTCTACTAAGGAAAAGAGGTGTGCAGCGTCAACCAATCCCGCAGGTGGCTGCTGCTGCGGCTGAAGCACTTCAGGAATAACTGGGGTCGACCTCTAAACAGATAGAGGAATAAGGGAAGCTACGGTCTCAGGAATCTGATGAGCCGGACGAGAGGTGGCAGACCTCTCGGCAGTATCCTTATAGTCGGGGCCATGAGATCGTATCTCCATAACTATCCTGAAGACAGACCAAACAAAGAAATCAATTACTGAGAAGGAAGCGATATAATCAAAGGAGGACAGTTTATTTCAAAGGAAATCAATTTTTAGTAAGAATTTTAGAAGACAAGAATTTAGATAATTTTTTTTCCTAAATATGATTGAGTTCCTCAAAACTTATATCCTACTGCAGGCTGTAGTGATACTCTAGTTTGAGTACCACTACGAAATCGTACTAGTTGCGACTCTCGAGACTTGCATGGGCCACCATTAAAAATTTGTCACGACTCGCACCCAGTGTAGGGGCACGAAAAGTGGGTACGTCCAGCCTACGCCGCAGTGTCGGCGGTAGAACGTTGTCCTAGGTCACTATTACAAACTAAATATAATATGATATAATCTCCAAACGAAGGACAAATCATATAAGGTACAACTCAATCACAAATCTAGAGATGGAAATAGCACGATATGATAAATATAAAATCTCAAAGAAGAACATACAAACAGAAGGAAATTCTAAGTGTCTAAACGACACAACATTACAAACATCCAGAAATAATACAACTCTAAAGTTAATACATATGACATAATAAAAATAAGATAAAGCCTAGCTAATCTAGTCTAAGCGGTAGGGATGACGTCCTCAGCTAGAGCTGGATCCTCCTGTGGGTCCAACTCACAGGTGTCGTCTAGATGGGCTCCATAGTAGGTTGGGTAGAAGTCATCGGTATCATCTGTAATATTTTCAACAGGTCCAGTCAGGACAGGAGTGAGCACAGTACATCCTACGCAATTTATAACATGGCAAAAAATATAAAGCATGCAAAAGAGTAAGATACATGAACTGCAAGAAGATGTACATAAAAACAAGAGATATTTGTAAACTGGAAATATATACAAGATAAGTATGAACTGTAAGTGACTAGTGATTTAGAGCAAAATATGGTTATGTAAACAGAGTAGGTTTATACAATAAAATGGGACTCCATTATACACGAGGGTACAATGGACATATACAATATTTTATACAATAGGGGATTTAATCGCATAACCATTTCCTACTTACCCTCCCCAATCAATACACAAGGATCCAGTCAAGTTATGTTATTGCACACAAAGTATAGTGGCACACGATGATCATGTGAGCACAGTATAGGAACGAAATCGTAAAGCAAAATACTCTAGAGGGGGGGGGGGGGGTGAATAGAGTAGGCAGCGGAATATTGCTAATTAAAAACTCGTTAGCAGTTAGATCACAGATATAAAAATAATCACAAAATAAATGACACTAATAAAAAGGTGATCAGAAGGCAAACGCAAATACCGAGATTTATACTGGTTTCCCTCTTGTGAGGACTAGTCCAGTCGGAGGAACTCTAGCTTCCAGTTGAATCCACTATTGGAAAATCCCGTAAGTTTTTATACGAAGTCCTTGCAACTTCTACAGACACGAGCTTTGATACGAAGAACTCGACCAACTTCAATTGTGAAGAGTTGTATCTTCAATCAAGCCTCTGATTATAATCACTCTGAAACTTCTAGACCGTACCGTACTGGAAAATCGACTAGAGGATTGTAACTGGCTTGGGATTTGAAAATGGAAGCTTTTTAGAACTCTTTGAAAGAAATGTAAGCTTTAGAAGAGAAGAGATTGAAAGTGAATTGGTGATTTGAAATGATCGAAATCCTTCTCTATTTATAGTTTTTCTAAAGGTAGAATTCTGACAGAATTCGGGCAGAATTCGGACAGAACTCTTTGTAACAAACCGCAACTGAAGGGAGACCAAGTTCAAAATCAAACGTTCACATAACGTTCAACTTGGCCGAACTCTGGCCGAACTCTGGCTGAGTTCTGCTAGGGTTCTGCCAGTTGATTTTGAGAAAATTAATTTTGGCTTTTTGAAAAGTCCTTCAGAAGTTTTTTTTTGTAAAAATGATATTTTTCAAAAACATAGGTCATTTTTAAAAGGATAGGGTAATTTTGAAAAACGATTTCGGACAGCCTATTTGCCAGTACGACTTGGTGTAGAATGTATTCCTAGACTCAGTAAAATGAAAAATTATATTACTTTGAAGGAAATACATTCTGAATGGCAAACAGCTTCGGTCTTGAACATAATAGATATCCATCGTTGAGCAGTGTCCAAAACGTCGTAGGTAAACATCTAAATTGACTTGCATTTATATCGAGACAGAGTTTGATCAATTATTAAAATCAGGTTTGACCATGACCAATGGGCCAACAATCTCCCCCATTTTAATAATTGACAAACCTTGCCGATATAACATCTAAGTTTGGTTCAATTCAAAAAATGTATACTAAAATTATTCAAACGTTCATAACCTGTATTCAGAAAGATGTTAGATCTTATTTCTCCTCCGTTGTCACTTAGCAAAATAATTATAAAAGAGAAAGCTCTCCCGCAATAAATGCGTAAGTAACAATCAGTGAAGAAACACAATTTAAAATATATATAAGAACATTCATCACAGGCATGGTATAAACATTTGCAGAAAAAATAGATAGATATTATATAAAACAACACAGACATGGTATTTGTCACAGGCAGTTAATATGAAAGATAAAGAAAGATAATGCTAGAATAAAGCTGAAACAAATAAAGTGCTGAATAATAAACTAATGTGAGTCAAATGCCAAACTGAGGCATAAAAACATATATCTATGGAAGTCATAAATCATAACCAAAATAAAGAGTACTGATAATATCTTGGAATGTCGGAGCATTTCCAAGTAAACATAAGACAAAATATCAGTCTCAATAAGAATAATATCTCAAAAATCATCATCCTCATCATCATCATCATCGGCTGCAGCGCCAGCATGTCCAGATGGACCAGCTCCAGAAGTACCAGCTCTAGAAGTATGAGGAGTGGCACCAAAAGTACGATACCAATCGTAAGCGTTCCCTGGCTGGAACAGAGAGTGGACCGCCTCATCATTAATACGGTAGCCAGAAATAGAAGGGTCTCGAGGTAGAGAGTTAGCAGAGTGACCCGTCTGTGCAAATCTCAGATCGACGAAGGAGTTAGCAAGAGCCTGGAACCGAGTCACATCACGAAACTGGGTACAGGAGGTACAGGTGCAGTGGGTGGAGGAACAGTAGCAATGCTGCGACAGGAGAGTTTGAGGAACTTGGGCTCAGGGTCCAGAGCACAAGTGGATAAGTCAATATCTCTCTGAAAGATACGTGGGATGATCATCGCATAAGAGAGGTTACGGTCTCTTCCGCGACATCTACACATCATCTGAATGATAGTCTTAGGGGCAAAGAAAGGAATTCCCTTAAGAATGTGATATAGGACAGAAAGCTCAAGTGCAGTGACATCATCTTTTGAAGTAAATTTTGGAAGTAGAGTGGAATAGATGATGCGATGTAATTCGTAGTTAAACAAGTTCAAGTTATTGGCCTTAAACTTTCTAGGACGAGCACGTGCGGGCGCGCAAAGCTCATTCTTGAAACTAACGAGAGTCGTACCATCGGGGAAATCGAAATCAGTGATGTCATCGAGCGGGGTACCTTCGTTTGGAATACCAAAGATTTCTGCTAACGTTTCATCAGTAAACTCGATATCTATCCCTCCGATACGTGTTCTCACGGTAAAAGTGTCTAACACGCAATTACAGTAAAATAGTCTAATGGCATTAGTAGCTATAGGGAATTGTAAAGTAGCAAAGTATTATAACCCTAATGCCTCAAAATAAGGATGGTGGTCGGGAAAGATAGTCTATTAGATTGGAGATCCAGTACAAATAGTACGTATAATGAAATCGGCATACCAAAGTAGGGCTTGGTCGGGAGTTTTGAAATAAAACTCATCCGATGCACCGTCATCCGATTGGACCGGAGAAAAGAGGGAATCCGTATGCGGATCTGAAGACGATACCTCTTCACTGCATGAGTCTTCTTTCTCTTGAAAGAATTGAATCCCTTAGGCATTCTATCCCAAAAACTAGAAACCCTAACAATTAAAAAGTGGAGGAGAGAAGGAATTATACCTTTCGAGAATTGGATATGCTGTAGAGGACGAAATTCTCCGCATGAATCTGAATTTTGGACGAAGATCTCCACGTGGATTGGAAGAAGGGAGGTAGAGAAGAACTAGGGTTTAAGGGGCACGGCTGCTACTGTTTTGATGAGGTTTGGAAGAATGAAGAAGAGGGGGCCTCGGGTTCTGACTGGTACATATATATACCCAGCCGAACTCTGGCCGAATTCGGACCGAACTCGGGCCGAATTTGCCAAGGGTTGCCTGGCTATATATATACTTAAAAAAATTATGGGGCCACATCTTATTCATCAATTCGTTTTAAATGTTTAATTCAGAGTTTAGTAATTTTAGATTTCAAATAACATAATTAATATTATTTTATAAATTAATATTCTTTACTCAGCATCTGTCTCAGATTAGCTGTAGGAGTACTGTTCCAGCTAATAGAGGTTCACCGGGGAACTCTTAAATACCGCTTCGCTTCGACCGTAGTCGTAGTGACAGACATACTCGTTTTAGGCTTGTCTCAAAAACAGTTATTGAGTATCGAATAAATAATTAATAAAACAAAATTAATTAATATTATTGACATCTAAAATTCCTAATTCTCGACGTAAATAATTGAAACGATCTTCCGCTGGAGGTTTTGTGAGTATGTCAGCTAATTGATTCTGTGTGTCTATGTATACAAGATTTATATCTCCAATTTGTTGATGATCTCTAAGAAATTGATTTCTAATCTCGATATATTTAATACGAGAGTGACATACTGGATTCTTAGTCAAATTAATAGAACTAGTATTGTCACAGAAAATGGGTATGTGTGTAAAATGCAATCTATAGTCTTCTAAAGTTTACTTCATTCATAAAATTTGTGCACAACAACGTCCTGCGACGATATACTCAGCCTCGGTTGTTGATAATGCAACAAAATTTTGCTTCTTATTAAACCAAGAGACTAGAGCTTTTCCTAGGAAATGACATATGCCGCTAGTGCTTTTTCTATCTACTTTGCATCCGGCAAAATCAGCATCAGAATAACTGGTTAGGTCAAATGACGTGGTTTTGGGATACTATAAGCCGACAGAAGAAGTGCCTTTAAGGTATCGGAAGATATGCTTAACTGCGTACAGATGTGATTCCTTAGGATTAACTTGAAAGCGTGCACATAAGCAAACACTAAACATAATATCTGGTCGACTAGCAGTTAAATACAGTAAGCTACCGATCATACCTCGATACTTACGTATGTCGACAGGTTTGCCTTGTTCATCAATATCAAGCTTAGTTGAAGTCGCCATTGGAGTGCTAAGTGGCTTGACTGCTTCGAGGTCGAACTTTTTTAATAGATCCTTTGTGTACTTTGCTTGATTTATGAACGTCCCATTGTTGGTTTGTTTGATTTACAGTCCGAGAAAGAATTTTAGCTCTCCCATCATGCTCATCTCAAACTCATTCTGCATATACTTTAAAAAAATTTGACAAAGAGATTCATCAGTAGATCCAAAAATAATATCATCTACATAGACTTGAATCAAAAGAATGTTGTTATTCAAAAATTTTATAAACAATGTAGTGTCAACCTTTTCCTTTGAAAACCCATTATCAAGTAGA
Source organism: Iris pallida (assembly GCA_029216955.1). Classification (NCBI taxonomy): domain Eukaryota; kingdom Viridiplantae; phylum Streptophyta; class Magnoliopsida; order Asparagales; family Iridaceae; genus Iris; species Iris pallida. Next base: position 23,210,415 of record JANAVB010008599.1, read on the forward strand.
AAAGAGCTTAGATGATCGTACCAAGCACGATGGGCTTGTTTCAAACCGTATAAGGCTTTCTTCAACTTGAAAACATATTCAGGAAATTTAAAATCAGTAAAACCAGGAGGTTGAGCTACATAAACTTCTTCTTTTATAAAACCATTTAAAAATACGCTTTTAACATCCATTTGAAATAACTTAAAATTATGAAAATATACAAATGCACATAACATGCGAATGGATTCTAATCTCGCAACTGGGGCATAAGTCTCATCGTAGTCGATACTTTCTTCTTGATTGTATTCTTGAGCTACGAGTCGAGCCTTATTACGAGTCACTAAACCATTCTCGTTCAGTTTGTTTCAGAATGTCCATCGGGTACCAATGACCGGATGATCAATGGGCTTGGGAACAAGTTCCCAAACTTGATTCCGTTCGAATTGGTTTAATTACTCTTGCATAGCATCTAACCAAAAATTATCACTACAAGCTTCTTCAATATTTTTGGGTTCAAACTGCGAAACAAAAGCAACACAAGAAGCTAAATCTTTATTATAGGAACGAGTACTTACACCCTTGGTGATCTCACCAATTACCAAGTCCTTTGGATGATCAGCCAAGAATCTCATCTCTTTTGGTGTAGTCTCAGGATTGCTAGTTCCAGCTTCTTTGCTTGAATATTCATCTGATGCTTGATGTGATGGTTCTGTATCTCTATGTGAAGGTTTTGTAGTAGCTGTACTTGGTGTGATTATGTCTTCATTGTCATCATCGTCTAAGTGTTGATTTAGCTCATCAAACTTGACATTGATTGATTCTTCGATGATCATGGTTCTTTTGTTGAAGACTCTGTATCCTTTGCTCTTTGTTGCATAACCTAAAAATATACCTTCATCGGCCTTTTCATCAAATTTACTCAAATTATCTTTAGTATTAAGAATAAAATATTTACAACCAAAAATCTTGAAATATAAAATATTTGGTGTTCTATCAAACCATAGTTCATAGGGAGTCTTCTTCGATATAGGTTGAATTAGAACCCTATTGAGAATATAGCATGCTGTATTGACAACTTCAGCCCAAAAGTATCTAGGTAGACTAAACTGGTTTAACATTGCTCTAGCTATTTCAGATAGAGTTCTGTTCTTACGTTCCATAACTTCATTTTGTTGCGGAGTCCTAAGACAAGAGAATTCATACAAATAATCGTGTGTGTGTCATAAAATTGCTTAAATTCTGTATTCTCAAATTCGCCGCCATGATCACTACGAATGCGAGTAATCATGAATCTTTTTTTATTCTGTACTTTCTTGCAAATGGTGACGAATTCTGATAATACATCGTTCTTGCGTACAAGAAAATAAACCCATGTATATCTAGAGAAATTATCTATAATGACAAATGCATATAACTTACCACCTAGACTAGCAATTCTACTGGGTCCAAATAAGTCCATATGCAATAGTTGTAAAGGTCTAGTGGTACTTACAGCGTTCTTGGATTTAAATGCGGATTTGGTAGCTTTGTTCTTTTCACATTCACTACATACCGTATCCTTCTTAAAAGAAATGTCCGATAAGTCGCATACCAACTTCTTTGTAGATAGTCTTGAAATTGTATCCATGTTTGCATGGCCGAGTCTCATATACCATAGTTGACTCTCGATGCTTTTGGCCATCAAACATGTACCTGCTTTGTTAGCATTTTCCAACAAATAGAAAACATATATGTTGTCTTCCCTGATACCTTCAAAGATAGTACTACCAGTTGAACTATCAACTATAGTATATTTGTCTTTGACGAAGTTAATACCATAATCGTGATCATCTAAATAGCTTATGCTGAGCAGATTATATTTTAACTCGGTAACTAGACATACATCTTTAATCACTAGATAGGGAGCCTTACCAATGTCACCGATACCGATTATGTACCCTCTTAAATTATTACCGAAGGAGACGTATCCATCTTTATTCTTCTTCGACAATGTTGCGAATAGTGAAGCGTCACCGGTCATGTGACATGAGCAGCCGCTATCGAGGATCCATTTGCTCCTAGCATGTGAAGGGCGTCCCACCTACAAAACAATTTGCAGATGAAACTCTTGGTACCCATTTCTTGTAGGGTCCTGACTAGTTAGTTTTTGGTATCCATGCATAAACATTTAAATCTACTAACTTTCTGATTCTAATGTAGAAGATATATGACCAATGAGGCCACAATAATAATATTTAGCATGTTGAGTGTTGAAAATAGTGTGAGGTGCATGATTGGTAGGTTTTGGTTTTCTAGTATAGAAGAATGCATGCCTATTAGTCTTCTTGGGCATAGTTTTGGTATGGTTTGGTCTGACAGTGTTGGGCGTGCTCCGATGATTCGATAATTGACACGTGTTAGAATAGGAAGCAGCAACTTCAGGCCGTTTCCTAAACTAATTTCCAACTTTTTGGAAGTGTCACATAATCTAGTATAGTCAGATGTTAGTGATTCTAATCTGACCTGTGCACACTGGAGACTCTTTCTCTCCTTAGATAGGTCTTCCTTTAACTGGATGATAGTTTGGTCTTTTTCTTCGGATAGCTTAACAATCTCGTGTAATAACAACTTAATAGAAGAAAGCTCACCAGACTCATTTAAAGAGTTATTATTTCTAACATGATCTAATTGGTCGGTAAGTCTTCCTAGTTCACCTTTGTACTCTTTGAGTACCTTCTTAGAGGTTTCATATTTACTATGCAGTTTCTTGTAATCATTTAGCAGGTCACTGAAAGCCTCTCCTAGTTGTTCAAAGGTGAAATCATCATAAGGATCAAATAGAGGATTAGTGATTTCCTGATCGCAAGCCATCAAGCATACATTTGTAGCATCATCTGATTGTTCGTCTTCTGATTCGCTGGCTTCACTTTCATGCCATATACTTGTGTTGGCGTACTTCCTTGATGTAGATTTCTTCAGGTAGCCTTGTCATATTTGCTGCTTTTCTTTGATGATGATGCTATTGGACAATCTTTCTTCATGTGTCCTTTTTTCTTGCATCCGTAGCAAATAGGATCTTCCTCGTTGTTGTTGTTGTTGCTATCTTTTGTTCTCCTGTTAAATCTTATGAACTTCTTGAATTTTCTTACCAGAAGAGCTTGATCTTCAGAGTCGGAGTCGCTGTCATCATAGTCATTTTCGACAGTTCTTCTATGTTGAGCCTTGAGAGCGATCGACTTCTCTGACTTATCCTTTGGTGTAGCATCTTTAAAGTCTTGAAGTTCTAACTCGTGAGTGAGTAGCTTACCCATGAGTGTTTCCAGAGACATTGTTGAGAGGTCGTTCCCTTCAATGATTGCTGTAGCCTTTGGAATCCAGTTCTTTGCAAGGGTTCGTAGAAGTTTGAGAATCTTCTCATGGTTACTGTAATCCTTGCCTAGCGAAGACAGAATATTTACAATATCTAAGAATTTGTAAACATCTGAGTGACTGATTCACTTGGCTTTATTTTGAACACCTCGTACTCCTGAGTAAGTCTGCTGATCTTTGACTCCTTGACTTGTGTTGTTCCTTCGTGGGTTACTTCGAGAAGTTTCCACACTTTGTTTGATGTTGTGCAGGTAGACACCTGTTGAATTCAGTTCTATCTAAAGCATAAAATAGAGCGTTAATAGCACGTGCGTCAAGACTGGCCTTTTTTTTCATCCTCTGTATATTTGTCATGGGGTTTTTCAACTAAAACACTATCGACATTAATACGAGGGGACTTTTTATAGCCATCAATAACTATAGACTATAAGTCAAAATCAAGAGATTTAAGAAAGAAACTCATACGTGTTTTCCAATAAGTGTAATTTGTGCCGTCAAACAGTGGAGGTCTGTTTGTGGCTTGGCCTTCACTTGTGAATTTCACAGTTGCCATGTGTAATGCTGTGATCTATATAATAATTGAATATAACTACAATTTTACCTTGCTTTACCTGTATAACCTGCTCTGATACCAATTGTAGGAACGAAATCGTAAAAAGGAATACTATAGAGGGGGGTGAATAGAGTAGGCAGCGAAATATCGCTAATTAAAAACTCGTTAGCAGTTAGATCACAGATATAAAAATAATCACAAAATAAATGATAGTAATAAAAAGGTGATCAGAAGGCAAACGCAAACACCGAGATTTATACTGGTTTTCCTCTTGTGAGGACTAGTCCAGTCGGAAGAACTCTAGCTTCCAGTTGAATCCACTACTGGAAAATCCTGCAAGTTTTCATACGAAGTCCTTGCAACTTCTACAGACGCGAGCTTTGATACGAAGAACTCGACTAACTTCAACTGTGAAGAGTTGTATCTTCAATCAAGCCTCTGATTACAATCACTCTGAAACTTCTAGACCGTACCGTACTGGCAAATCGACTAGAGGATTGTAACTAACTTAGAATTTGAAAATGGAAGCTTTTTAGAACTCTTTGGAAGAAATATAAGCTTTAGAAGAGAAGAGATTGACAGTGAATTAGTGATTTAAAATGATCGAAATTCTTCTCTATTTATAGTTTTTCCAAAGGCAGAATTCTGACAAAATTCAGGCACAACTCTTTGTAACAAACCGCAACTGAAGGGAGACCAAGTTCAAAATCAAACGTTCACATAACGTTCAACTTGGCCGAACTCTGGCCGAGTTCTGCTAGGGTTTTGTCAGTTGATTTTGAGAAAATTAATTTTGGCTTTTTGAAAAGTCCTTCAGAAGCTTTTTGTAAAAAGAATATTTTTTAAAAGCTTAGGTCATTTTTAAAAGGATAGGGTAGTTTTGAAAAATGATTCCGGACAGCCTATTTGCCAGTATGACTTGGTGTAGAATATATTCCTAGACTCAATAAAATGAAAAATTACATTGCTTTGAAGGAAATACATTCTGAATGGCAAACAACTTCGGTCTTCAATATAGTAGATATACATCATTGAGCAGTGTCCAAAACATCGTAGGTAAACATCTGAATTGACTTGCATTTATATCGAGACAGAGTTTGATCAATTATTAAAATTAGGTTTGACCATGACCAATGGGCTAACACACATGAGAGTACACGATTTCACACGATTTGTACACGAATAACACGAACACAAAGAGTACACGAACACGAAATACCCGATGTATCCTATAAGAGGATAACATCGCATAAAAGATCCATATAGTACTAATCCGTGATAATAATCGTGACAGCATCTAGTAAAGTGATCTAGAGCAAGAATACAAGTCGTAACAAGTATGAAACGATCAAAGAATGTACTCGCCTGCGATCTGAATGTCTGTGAGAATAAGATACAACAACTTATCGACAGTCAAGTTATCAACCTCGAACCTGAAAACAAGGTCGTATCTTCTAACATGATCTCTCTTCAATTTGGTGACTTTTCTCCTACAGAAGTTCCAGACGGCGTAGTCCCAATCCCCAAGTCAGTAATGGAAGTCATCAACTTGCCGCCAGCTCGCGACTCAACATCAACGCTGATGCCACTCAAGACAGGACATGGCGAGATCATGTGAGTCCATCTAGACCTTGTACAAGAAATGACGCAGGGGTGGTGTCTCCCAAAACAAAGAGAGGCAAAAAATACAAGTCATGCCATATGGTGTCTTCTACCATTTACGAAGTTTTATCTGGCGAGACGCGATCTGGGAAGACTTACCTACGGACTTATGACCCTGCACAAGAAGACACAGTACCTTTTCAAGCTCCTACTGCCCCTACAAGTTCAGAAGCTGGTCCATCTAAGTCTTCAACTACCGACAAAGCTAAGTAGAGATTTGACAAGTCTCTGAAGGCACCTACTTCCGAAGGCATAGATTGGCCTTACAACTTTGACATACTGGCACAGCTGGCCAATACACCTACCAGATTGTCTTTGTTCGATCTACTGCAACTCTCAAAAGAGACGCAAAATGCTTTAAGTGAGGCATTACTACATGCCGACTCTTATCTCGCTGAAGTCAAAGCTCCCGCTGAAGATCCCGTCTCCTGTCCTCACTGTCATAGCACTATGGAAGTGGTGCCCAATATCACCTTTTCATAGGAGGATATGCTACTAAAAAACAATCGTCATAATAGACCTCTGTACTATACAGGATATATCGGGACGATTAAGGTGGATCGGATGCATATCAATCTAGGTACCTCCCTCAGTATCATCCCTAAAAATTTACTCCAAATTCTAGGGCTCCCTCTACACAAGCTGTCTGCAACCAATACAACTATTATGGCTTTTAATGCTTGAAGAAGCCACCCGCTGGGAAAGATCCGTCTCAAGTACCAAATTGGTGATCTTCGAACAGAGGTTTCTTGCGATGTAATTGACGCCAATGTGTCTTACAACGTCTTGTTGGGACGTTCGTGGATATACGAGAACATAATCGTTCCTTCTACCCTTCACCAGTGCTTTTAGTACGTCAACGGTGATGGCATCATGAAGGCGGAGTTTGTCGATGTCGATCCTTTTAAGGGTATTAAAGCCTACTATGGAGATTCGGTACTTTACCAATCTCAGCCCTCCAAGGATGACGGCAACAAAGCTGACGATGAAGCTGAAGTGAGTTCATCCGCCAGTGACGGTCCCCTGGTTATCTGAGTCAAAGGACGTACTACTCCAAAAAGTACTCCAAAGCCTCTCAATATCAGGGTTAAAAAGAAGAATCCTGACATTGTCAAGCCATTGACCATCACACTCCACAAAACAACTCGGGTGGAGCCTGCTGAAGTCCGTCCTCCCAATCCTGACGAGTTACCTTACGTGGTAAACTTAATCAAGTCTGTGACTCCTGTTCCGGACAATGATCCCCTCAATGAGTATATCAATACTTAAAATAATGTACCTTCAGTGGATGATGTTATCCCTGAAGAAGAACTTGCATATTTTCTAAGTAAAGGTTTATCTTTGAATTACTCCGATGTCTACCAATCCGTAAATCAGTACATAGATACATTGTATGCCCTAAAGCATGGCATATGACTACATCTCTGCATGCCAGTCACGATGCCTCGTCTACGGAAAAAAGTCTAGCCAGAAGATATCCACTACTTCATCGTTCCGACGAGAAAGAAGGGTAAAGAATTGATCATCTTTGGTCGAATAATGGGCAAAAAAAAGTTTGTTCCGGACTTTACTACTCCCAATCGCAATACTGAAGCTGACTATGATTCTGGAAAAATGTAACTTTACCGATATAGTTGGCAGGAAAAGAATATCATCCATAACATGGGATATGATATAAAAAGCGACCAGGGACTAAACTACGGTCAAGGGCAACGATTGTCAATATGTCACTTTACTCCTCCCGGCAAACCCGAGAATTATTATCAATAAAATAGTGTTGGTTTGGGTTACGTTACTCCTCCAATAACTCCTGAAGGATCAGACGTCGAAGTGGATCATTGTTCTCTTTTTTTGATTCCTGTCTCTGGGATTCAGACTCCAGCATTGTAGACATGTTCAAAGCAACTTTGCCTGTCAACATGGTGTCAGTTGACCAAATTACAGATAATGTTCAATCAATCGAGCTCGAACAATGGGCTCAAAATATGGACACCAGGTAGGAGTTACATTTCGAACAACGTGAACCACCTACTGAAGATGAAGTCGTCCAAGTCAATTTAAGAGATGAATCATCTCTTAAACCAATCTTTATCAGCAAAAGTCTGTCTAGTGAAGAACGACAATCTCTTATACAGCTTATAAGATAATGCATTGACATCTTTGCATGGAGCTATGAAGACATGCCAGGCTTAGACCATAAAGTTGCTATACACTACCTAAATATCTCATCTAAAGCTAACCCAGTGAAGCAGCAGCAACGACGATTCCGACCAGATATCATGGAGGCCATCGAGAGTGAAGTTAAGAAGCTTATTTAAAGTGGGTTCATTCACGAAGAACAACACCCTGACTGAGTCGCTAACATTGTTCCAGACATGAAAAAGAATGGTAAAGTTTGTGTCTGTTTTGACTAACATGATTTGAACTCTGTATTCCCAAAAGATGAGTTCCCTTTACCGATCACCAAAGTAATGATCGACAATACTTAAGGCTTCGAGCTGATGTCCTTCATGGATGGGTTCTCAGGCTACAACCAGATCAAGGTGTTCCTCGATAATGAGAAACACACATCTTTTCGAACACCATTGGGGGTTTACTACTATACGGTGATACCCTTCGGATTGAAAAATGCAGGGGCGATATACCAGTGAGCCATGAACACAATTTTTTGCGATCATTCGCACAAATAGTGGAGTACTACGTAGACGATATCGTACTTAAAATTTGTCTCAAGGGCAACCACCTCCAAGATTTGAGAACGGTGTTCGAACTAATGCGTGCACACCAACTCAAGATGAATCCAACCAAGTCTTTTCTGGGAGTCTCCAGCACCAAGTTCTTTGGTTTTGTTATCACTTCAAAGGGTATACATCTTGACCCGAAGAAAGTAAAAGCTATCCTCGATATGCGTCCTCCAAAATTTTTTAAAGAGCTACACGGACTTCAAGGAAGGCTAGCCTACATCAGACGATTAATTTTAAATCTTTCTGGAAGGTGTCAACCGTTTACTCAGCTCATGAAGAAAGGAGTATCTTTCGTCTAGACAGAACAATATCAACGCACATTTGACGATATCAAGAAGTACCTCACAAGCCCCCCCAGTGTTGGTGGCTCCGATAATGGGAAAGCCTTTCTTGCTATATGTCTGCGCTATGGATCATTCCCTTGGTGCCTATTAGCTAAGAAGAATGAAGGCGGCCATGAACAGGCAATCTACTACCTCAGCCATACGATGGTGGGTGCCGATTACAGATACACCCCTGTGGAAAAGGAATGTCTCGCACTGGTATTTGCTATCCAGAAAACATGTCACTATGTGTCTGGGCAGACTATCCACATAATATCTAAAGTCAATCCTCTCAGAATACTCATGACTAAACTGGGTTCTCTTAATTCTCGTTTAGCTACATGGGCAATGCTGTTGACTCCATATGATATGTTATTCGTCCCTCAGAAGGCAGTAAAAAGCCAAGCATTAGCTAATTTCTTAGCAGCTCATCCGGTGCCAGAATCTTTCAAACTCTATGATGAAATCCCGGATGAAGTGGTTGAGTCTAACACCGCAACTGAGAAAATCCCTATTTGGCGAATGTTCTTTGACAGTGCATCAAGAACAAGACCTAAAGAAAATATCGTAGCTGGAGTAGGCATCGTGCTTGTGTCACCCGACTACCTGGTTATACACCGTGCATCTTCTCTCGTGGAAGCTTGTACCAACAACATGGTCGGATATAACGCCCTATTGATTGGCTTTTAATTGGTAAAATAATTGAGAGTTGACTATCTAGAAGATTACGGCGACTCTAAGCTAATAGTTAGTCAGGTCCGAGGGGATTTGAAGTTCGTCACGAAGATCTCATCCCATATCATAAAGCGACAATCGAGTTTGCTTCTACCTTTGCTGGATTCTTTATCGAGCACGTGCCTCGATTACAGAATATAGAAGCAGATGCTTTAGTCGGTCTTGCTACTTTCTTGATCATCTCTACCAATACTCAGCATTTGATCACAGTGTCTGGTCGAGAGTTATTCCGTGTGAAAGATACCTTGCATATTCATCACAATTATACAACGGAAACGAACGTCGACATCATAGACTGGAGATTTTCTTTCATAGACTATGCCATCTACGGAATCCTGCCTGAGGATCCAAAGGAGGCAGTGTCTGTCCAAAGACGATTCCTCAGATTTTACTATGATACAGCTATCAAAATGTTGTACCGATGCTCTTACGACGGGCTACTATTACGATATTTATCAGACACAGAAGCCGAACATGCACTCCGTGAGGCTCACGGCAGAATTTATGGTACACATCAACCCGGCCCCAAATTACAAGATCGCCTCAGACGAATGGATTATTATTAGCCCACGATGATAGCAGATGTTGTTGAATATGCAAAGAAGTGTAGGGCTTTTCTGTTCCACGCCAATTTTATTCATCAACCTTCAAAGTTTCTATCCCCGACGGCAGCATCTTGGCCTTTTGAAGCCTAGGGTATAGACGTCATCGGCCCAACCAGCCCGCCATCCTTTAGAGGATATCGGTTTATCGTTGCTATAACCGATTACTTCTCCAAATGGACGGAAGCTATACCACTCATCGAAGTAAAGACGTCGAACATGATCAGTTTCATCAAACATCATGTTATCTACCGCTTTGACCTACCTCGTAGGATTATCCATGATAATGGTCCACAATTTGCAAGCCATACATTCTATCGATTCTGCAAGAAGAATCAAATTCAGAATGTAGCCTCTACTGCTTAAAATCCAGCAGCTAATGGGTTAGCAGAAGCCTTCAATAAGACTATAATCAAACTTTCCAAGAAGTTCATGTCTTCAAACAAGCGCGATTGGAATAAGAAGCTCGGCAAATGTCTCCGGGCTTATCGTATAACGGTCCGAACTCTAACAGGTAGTACGCCATTCTCTCTAGTTTATGGGAGTGAAGCAGTTTTTCCCCTAGAAATCCAGATTTCCTCTCTTCGAGTAGCCTTATCCAGTGAGTTGACTGCCGAAGAAAGTTACCATCTGTGACTACAAGAGCTGGAAGCGCTAGACGAAAAATGCTTATTAGCTCGACAGCGTATTGAGCTATACCAAGCATGCCTTTCTAGAGCCTTCAATAAAAAGGTGAAAGAAAGAATTTTTCAAGTTGGTGATCTGGTCTTAGCAGTAAGAAGACCAATGGTCATGACACACAAGACAAAAGAAAAATTCTAGCCTAAATGGGAAGGTCCTTTCGTTATAGAATCAGTGTATTCTAACGGTACGTATCGACTAACCAAGCCTGATGGTAACTTGCTCATGATGCCGATCAATGGAAAATTCCTGAAGAAATATTATGTGTAACCTTCATGAACATCATTCACATATACCGTGTTTCAGTCATGTAAATGTACAGTACAATGTTTATGTGATTCGAAAAAATTATCCAACTATTACCCGTATTTCAAGAGTCTTGAATACGCCATGGATAATAGGTCCTCTAAAAAAGATTCTCCAGTAGAATTATCTTTGTTTTTGGATTCTGCCCAAACTTGGTCTTATGAAAACAGTCACATCCATATTACCTCTAAACTATTTTTCGATTATTATTTTCCCAGTGGGATAATTAAGAAATGTTTTGCCACGTCCATATAACCTCTGAGCAAAGTATTTGTCAAAGATAATCACGTCCATATTACCTCTGAATTATCCATTCCTGCCTAATGTTATATATCCGTACACGTCCATATTACCTTTGGTCAGATACAGAATATTCTATGCTATTACGTCCATATTACCCCTACTAGTAGCTTCTTTCAACTTATTATCTATATTCAAGAACCTTAAATATAAAACGGATAATAGGTCCACATCAAATTTCCCAGCGGAATACCTACCAGAAATATCTCTACTACGTCTATATTACCTCTTGTTCAGATATGTCACAAATCATATTCATCTGTTCAAAAAGCCAAAAGATTCTTTATTTGAATCATTCCCATAAAGGCAGAATACAAGAGTTTCTCGGCTAAAAAGAGCCAATTATAAAGACTTAAGGGATACACAATAGATCGACGCAATCCTTCAAAGCCTTGATTTCAGCTTTAGATTTAACAGTAGCACGACGATGTGCTTCTTCCTGTCGAGCAGCTTCATCCTTGAAAGGAATTAGTTTCATATGCTACTCTTCCAACTTCACCAGCTGCGCCTTCAATTGGTCTGAAGTTGTGGCAGTCGTAGTAGCCTGAACCACGTAATCTTCCTGCTCAGACGTAACTGTTCATAAGTCTGCCTCAAGATGGGCAATCTCTTTGTGAAGTTGCACAATCTGATTGTGCTTTTCAGTGATCTGGATGGCCAGTTTATTCTTTGAGGCAATATGAGCCTTACCTGCATCATCAAACTGTTCATACTGATCAGCCAGCTCATTGATCTCTTTAGCCAACGCCTCTTTCCTCGCCTGGAAAGTAGCCTCCTCCTCCTCAAGAGCCGCAATCAGAGCCACGTCCTCCTCAAGAAATAATGATGTTAGGCTTCGCTGACTGACTTCTCAGAGTTTGGCCACTTGATTTTCTAGGTCAGCTATGACCTTCCTTAAAGCATTAGCTCGCTCTTCATAGCCAGCAATGCTTTCAAGGGCTATCACCTGGCATTCAGTAACAGCCTTCACAGGCCCAAAGGCGACGTTTTGGTTCAAAAATCCAGGAACCTTTACTTTCAAAATAGAGTAGAAAGCTCTTATGACTTTCTGAGCCATCTCATCATCTTCAAAAGAGGTCGTTGGAGATGAAGCTTGATGGGGATCTTCTGTCCCAGGGAGAGCTACTTGGGATGAAGTCGAACCTAACAAATAAAGAAATATACATATCAGTGACAAAAAAAACTTGCTTAAAAGAGTATGAAGGAGTTGTAATTTCATACCTCATGTCGGCTCAGTATCAACTGGAGCTAAGGAAATAAGAGCAGACCCAGGTCACCCACTGTCAATATCAGCCAAAGCAGCCCGAAGCAGATTCAATAATGACCGTCTTGACGGGCCGATTAAAGACTTCTTCAGTAACTGTTGCCGATTTACTGGAAGAACCAAGGGCAGCTTCTTGTCTAGCCCCAGTATCTGGGGCAACCTCCGTGCTTTGTTCCCTCTTCTTGTCTACAAAGGAATGTACGACGGAAGTTAGCCTCATAATTTGTACGTAAAATTGAAGTCAAAAAATCTCATTCGAAAAAAAGTGCAAGAATGACATACCCAGAGGAGGGTGAGCTGATTGGACTTGATTTTCATCCAAATCTTTCATTATAGCTCCTATCGCAGATATATCCCCCAAAGAAATGTCATAGGAGGGACTAGCTTTCTGGTCGCCATCATGGACTGGGCCTTCGCCCTGATCATTCCTTTGCTCAAACCTTACTACTGAAGAAGACCCACCTTCATCCATCGGTTGAGGACGAGCAAGGGACACCATTGTTATGTCCACCTCTTCAGACGAAGAAGCACCTGCCTCGACCGTGACTTCAACCTCCTGCGCAAAGGACAAATGCAATAGTGAAAAAGCTTCTAACGGTTTGACCAAAACGGCTATGGAGTCTAGGAAGGGATCTACCTCCTGAATGGTAATGGCCTGCGACATCGTTCCACCTCTTCCAGTCTGCCGAAAAGATCTTCTGCGAGGAGGCGAGCCGGCGCTGACATCCGTGACCTTCTTTCTCCTTCTGTAGATAACAACCTTATTCCTTTTGGACTGTTGAACTAGCTCAGTGGAAGCTTTCCTCTTGTGAGGAGTATCAGGAGGAGGATTTTCAGTATCCTCTCTCTTAGGTACTATACCAACCGGCTCCTCAAGAACAACTCTCTGCCGTGGCGCTGCAGCCGGCTCAGCTGAGGGTGCGGCACCTTCCCTTCTGTGACCCCACATTGCGCACACTCGTCCTATATCGGCAAGAGTGGGGGCAAGCCTAGTCCTCGATATTAAACTCTTCTTACAGTCATACCGAGGATGAAGGGTATTGACTTGAATATAGAACTTGGCAGCAACAAAGAGCATATGGATTTCAGGCTTATCTTCTGGCAAGGTAAAAATTGCCTCCGTACATTCGGCGTTGTAGTAACCCCATGCACGTTCCCCATCGATCAGGCTTCCTATCGACTGTAGATAAGGGCTGGGGTTGCCCAAAAAAAGCTGGCTGTAGCCGAACTGCTGTATAAAGTGACTCGACAGATAATGTTCCAAGAAAGTGTGGTTCCTATTCCTGAACACCAGATGGGAAGGCCTGATGGACTGGAGCCAACAGAACGCCCCAGTAGAAAGGCTAGTAGTGAGTGCTCCCTCATCTACTAAATTGTCTCTTACACGGCCACTACCAGACGGAGGAGACACTCTGAAGAACTCATAATTCTGTAGGAAACTCAAAGCCTTCCTGCAAACAGGCACCCCTGTGACGGTCCAGTCTGCATCTTTGAATCTCCGAAGAAAGGCATCTCCCGTCAAAGAGTCTGTCATCAGCCCGGCATTCATTAATCTGGAACAGTACAGCACCAGCCATCCCATCAAGTAATAAAAAAGAAATTCAATCCTGACAAAGTCCTTTCTACCATCAGGCGTCACCGCGTTAACAACAAAGTGTCGCAAGCCTCGTTGGATGGCGTAGACCATCGCAGGAAGCAGGACAAACTGGTCTCCAAAGGCCAGCTTTACAGTCGAAAGTATCATACCCCGGTTTATCCTTTCAATAGACCATGAACCACCATGGACTACACAATCGCAGAGCCATGTCATCAGAAAGGCGGCTAGCACAGCCTTTTTCGACAACTTAAACTCAGCCTGCCGGATGAAATAATAAATCGAAAAGTTTCCCTCGGGATCATCACTATCTTCAGTGTCTACTGTCCTGTGATCTGTCATCAGTTGCTCAATCTCAGATTTCGTCGAGGGCTTGCGAGTCGAGAAAAAGACTGGGCCGTCTTCTTCTTCTCTAATAAAGATGTAGTTGGTCCAAGCTCTCGTATGGGGAAAGGACCCCCAGTCTTACCCTTCTTTGTGACTTGGTGACAAATAACTGGTGACAGTGTAACTCTTTGTACACCTCCATCATCTCAGAGTTCTCTTTCTCCAAACCTAAGAGCTTCTCATCACAGGGGACATATTCTTCGTATAGCTCGGTCCCCCAGGGAAGTTTTGATATCACCTGTATCTCGTGAAGAGCCAGACCCATCTTCCTACCCGGAGTAAAGAAGGTATATGTGTGATAGTTGTACAACTCCACCAACGAGATAAACATAGGCCAATTAACCTTTATGCCATATTGGGTGGCTCTAATGGCATAAAAAAGCCGGTAGCTTTTAGGGTGACCTCGTAAGTCGAGAGCACCTATTCAGTAAGGTCGCTCCATAATGGGACAGAGTATCTTCAACCTTCCATCCGCAGCTTCCCTTCCGAATACGACTCATTCTTTGACAGCATCAGGTTGGAGAGAGTGTCAGCAGCATAAGGGGGAAGATCAGTCGGGATATCATTTATTATGGCCCCAGGATGCAGCCCCCTCATGGAGTAGGACGTGGAGCCCTTGACACACTTAAAAGTGTCCTTTTTCCGATCACTGGAGTTAAATTGTATCCTTCCAAAGACGACCCCATGCAGTTCAGGGGTCAGGTCCCATTTTATTTCCCTCCGCACAGCTAGATCAGTAAATACCGATAGAGGGTATTGGCGCTTCATTGATGGTAACCACATCCTTTGGTTATTTAACCTGACCACCAGAGGGTCTTCTAGACATATTGTCTCTTCATCCTCAAATCCCAGGCTTTCACCAAATAAGAAGTACGGTCTCTTGAGGCTCCGTGACCCTCTGAGCATGAACTTCTCATCGTTCATCATCTGCTTGAAGAACATTTTTTCTTGTTCAATCATAGCGATCACCCGCAATAAAGGTTGGTCATGGTTGATCTTCACCTGGGCATTTCTGACCATTACAGTGATGAGGCTTGAATCCAGAGCATGGCGGGCAAAGCCAAGAGGAATCCCACCAAGAGCCGGGACAACCATGTTAACTGCAAAGACAGAAGAAAAAGTCAGACTTAGAATCTACAGAAAAAAGAGCTAAGTACTGGAGAAATTCTATGTGCTCTGATCTTATGCGCCCAAAGGGCCTGTGGGCGCATAAGCACCTTCAAAGCACATGCTCTATGTGGGCGCATGACATAACAAAGTATGTGGGCGCATGACACAAATGTGTAGGCGCATAACACAAGAAAGTGTGTGGGCGCATGCATCTGTAGGCGCATAAAACTGCACACAAAAGGAAGTGTTTGCTTTGGGCACATATCGATGGTTATGTGCCCAAGCAGAGAGAAGTCCGAGCGTCACAAATTAACGCTCGAGACTTCATTTTTTGAGACATTTCCTTACCCAGGATGGGGCCTTGAACCAGATGAGACGCTGCCAAAGGAGGAGAACTAGCTTCTACAGCCTTCTTGTCCTTCGCAGACTTCTTGGGAGTCGAAGCAGCCTTGGGAGACATGATTGCTCAAAAGAGTAAAAGAAAAAACTCTTTAAAAATTTTGAAGAAGAAGAGAAGAGAATAAACTTTCTCTCTCCTCAAGGCCTATTTATAGGCACGAACGGGGAGTTATGCGCCCACATGGCGTATGCGCCCGCACGATCTATACGCCCATATGGTCTATGCACCTACGTAGAGACTCAGTCTTTTGCCGATTATGTGCCTGCTATTTGCTGATGCAGACTACGCATAGACATCGCATAAAAAGCGGACCTTTTCAAATTTTATTCCAAAATGAGTCTATAGCTTCAGATTTCCAAGGAAGATCTCAATAGCCATATTTCGACAGCCTGGAAAACATCTATGCGCCCAAAGGAGTCATACCCATCATGCGCCTGTGAAGCTAGTGAAAGTTTTTTCCCATACTTCTTTCAAAGTATTCTGACACTCGTTCGAGTCTCAAAAACTTTGAAGGGGGTCTTGTAGAAGCATAAAAATACAAGTCTATGTACCCTACATAAAAAAGAATACTATGCGCCCACATGACAAAAGAAGCTATGCGTCCACATAACGAAAGGGAGGCTATGCGCCCACATGATCAAAGAGGGGCTATGTACCCACATTATTTTCATAAAAATCAAACATGCACCCAAATGTGGGCGCCTAAACTTGCTCCCACACTATGTGCCCAATGTAGCAGATCCCTATGACTCAGTCAACATCCACGATCAGTCGTGTACCGAAGCATGCGGCCACGTCAGTCTCCACGAGCAATCGTACACCGAAGCATGCGGCCACATCAAACTCACGATCAACCCACGACTATCCAGTGTCGATGCACCTACATCCTATGCACCCAAAGGGGTGTTATGCATCCACAGTAAAATTAGTATATTTTCTACCTGTGGGCGCATAACAGTCATTTCAGTGCAAAACGACTATAAATAGGGGTCTCATGCCTCTTCAAAAGTACAGAACGGAGAGCATTTCAAGAGCCAAATTACTGCCCTTCTTGCTGTGAGCCGAGAGTTAGCAATTTTCTTAGATTTTCTTTTACTTTTGTAATCAGAGTGTCAATTGAGTAAAGGAACAACTGCTGCTTGATCTCCATCATCCCATTCCCTAGAATTCTTTTTGTACTCGGGGATCCTCAGTACAGGATCTCTCAGGCGTACTCGATTTATGGTGTCTTAGACCAATAAGAAAAGATAGCATTTTTTCTTCTTTTTTGTGTGTGTCCACACCTTTACTCAGAAGAGCACGCCAACTTCTTACAGACACGAGCTTTGAAAGTGCTCGCTACTTTGACTTCGTAAATACGAAACTTGGAATTTTCTAAATGACTTTTCTTTTAACTCTTGCACAGAACTTCTAGCTGAATTATACTGAGCGCTTTTTGGGGCTTAAGAAGTTTTGTGGCTAGTAGATTGGAAGAGTAAGGCTTGGAGTAGTAGAGCTTAGAAGGCTTGAATATTTGAAGGTAAAAGATGATTTGAAAAGAGTGAATTCAAGCTCTATTTATACTACTCTGGGGAGGGAGAGTTCAGCCCAAATTCTATCCCAAGAATTCAAATTTTTGAACGTTGGATAACTTGTATCAAGCAGGCCCTAAACATTAGGGTGCTAAAAATCAGGGGGCATAGTTCGGGCCAAACTCTGCCTTAGACAGAGTTATGCCCGAACTCTGTATTCCTTAGGCCAGAAGCTCTATATGACTAGCATTGGTTTGGTTTGGTTAGGAATTGGTCTGTTTGTATGGTAGAACTTGGAGAGGTATGTCTAAGGGTTGAGATGACACAGTGCGACTCAACATACACATTCTCCTAGACTCAATAAATTAAAAATTAAAGACTTGGAACAAATAGGAAAACCAAGAGCCCTTTGATGACGTCTTTCTTCTGATATTTGAGCAGACCTAAAGACGTCTTTTTCCTTGACAGCAGTCATCCAAAGATATACAGATCTAGAAATCTGAATACCTTTTGGGGACTTCGCCCCTGATATCCCACGGAAGGCGCTGCCCCCCTCGACCCCTGTCCGCTGACTGGGCAGTGGAACTCCCGATGCAAGACCCCAGATAGGTCGCTAGGCAGTTCAGAGAAATCTTCTTGTATTATATTATTTTTGGCCCATCATTAATTCTCCATTGCATATGTCCTGGTTTGATCATGTTTGATCATGCTTATTACATGTCTACAAATACATGTTAGGCGAGCAAAATAATATTTGTAGTATGATACAAGCAAAGCAATATGGATATAGAACAATTAAGACAATACTAAGTTTAAGTAGGAACATGATAGTTAGTACATAAATATTAGTGACATCATTATGTTAAACTTAATTGATTAGCCTTATTCAAAAACATGATGTTATCATTGCGCTAACATGTGCTTCGTATTATTTCTTTGTATTTTCTTTCAATATATTATATATTTTATTCTATTGCGAATTATATATTTTCTACCATGCAATGGAACTGCTTTTGGAGTTATGTACTTCACTTCAATTCTGAGTGGATAGCTATTTTTTTGGTAATATTATGCCCCACACCCTGGACTTGATGATGACAAATCTCGATGATCCATTTACCGTGAGTTGTCTGTTAGAAGCTCTAGGCGATTATCTCTTTATTTAGATTGTATTTTCGTTACCAGATTTGTCTTCGATACATTCTTATCTTAGATGACTATTTGTAGACTCTGTTTGGGTGTTATTGTTATCTTCAGTTCATATCTTTCTTCGCTATTTGTGATGTGATTTGAGTACATGGGTTATTGTGGATCATATAGATATTGTAGATAATTATTGGGTATATGACAGCATTCTACTGTCAATACTGTGGCATAGGTTGGGCGTGGCCCACATACTCGTGCCCAAATATCTAGGTGTGGGTCGTGAAGTCATAGTAGTACTTAAGCTTAGCCGTACTACTGCAAGCCTGTCCTAGGATTAGGATTGAATCATAGAATATTTTAGAAGATTTGGTACTCAATCACATACTAGGAACTCTTGATAGATTCCAGGGATGACGCCTAAGAATCTTTTTCAAACTATAATGAGTCTATTTTCATTTTGCTTTTGCTCATCCTGATTTTTGAAACACCTGTCCATTGTCGAACCCTATTCTTGCATAAATATGAGTTCTATGGACTCTAGGAGTGACAAGAGAGTAGCAGTCAAACTTATAATCGTTTAGGTCGGTAAGAAAGATGATTAGTCAATCTTATAGTTGAAGGTCGAGAATTATTTTAGGCTATATTTAAGAAATTTTGAATTTTGACCAAGATAGTACCTTTGGGATGACCCTTGAGAATCTTACTCTAAACCCTACCTCGAAATCTGTTTTCGTTTATTTTCGTCTACTCCTTCTTGTTCGTTGATCGAATCTTAGTGTTCGTTGTTAACTTTAATTTGTTAATGAGATAAATTATATGGACTAAATTAAGGTATATTTTGATGACATATTTTGATGAGGACAATGTGATCAAAGATAAATGTCTTCTTTATTTATGGAGTCTAGAATTTGTCGCAGCCATACTAGCTGGTACGATAAAAATATAGAGCCTGATTTGAGATATACTCATCTTAATTATAGAATTTAGAGATTCTCGCAACCATACCGGTTGGCATGGTGAGAATTTTAGATAACATGATTATAGGGTATATACCTTAGTTATGGACTCTATCATTTATTGCAGCTATGCTTACTGGCGTGGCAAAAATTCTAGGTAACATGATTTTAGGTAGACGTGTACGGTTATCAGATCATATCTTAACTTGATTCACTCCGTTATGACCAGATGAGCAAGATAAACTTCTATCATCACTTTTTCTGTCTTGGTTACTCTGCCCTACTTACATTTATTAAACTATCTTATATCTAAATCTGTTAGCTACACTTTGAAATCTTTTGAATTCTCGTATCTCTTTACTTAGGAAAGACCAAGGAAGTATTATAAATCATCTAGCTCAAAAGGGATAAAATTTGTTATCATATGGTAATCCTTGTAGGAATATAATATATTGGACATTGAGATAGAATTGGTAGGACAATGATATGACTGAGATTAGAAACAAGAAGAGATCGATATTATCAATTTGGAAACAATTACGCTTAGAGGATTATTTTGAGTATGGATTACTTTAGAAAGAACGTAGGAAGAATTTCGAGTAAGAAGAACAATAGAATATACATTAATGGTGAAAACTGCAATATTTTGTAGTATTTTTAGAAGTAATGAGGATATTCAAGGCCCATTTAGTTTTGAGAACTGGTGTAATTTTAGGTTTTATATTCGAATTAAAACTATGATACTAAATTTAGGAATTTAAATAATGGAGAAGAGATTTAACTGCATGTGGTGATAATACGAGGTTGAGTAAAAGGATTGTTAGGAGAATGATTAAGAACGGGTAAGACACAAGATTTTTTGAGTTGTAGGAAATTTTTTAGAGACTTGTCAGACTTTTAAATTTAAGATGGATAATGTTTAAGAGTATAAAAGTTGAATATGAGGGTTGATATTTAAAATAATGGAGAATAAATTTTTATATGGTAGGGTGGCATTAGATTTGAGTAATAAGAAGGGTGTGATTTAAATAAGATCAAGGATTTTATAAACCTTGATTCAGGAATTCGGATCCAGGTTAAAGACAAAGTGGAGGAATTTGGATTAAGTTGATAATGGATTAAAAAAATTGATTAAGGGGTTCTAACAAAGGTACGTTTCATAGATTGGTGCCAAAGTGAATTGGTGCCTTTGGAATAAAGGTCAACCTAAAGTATTTATAAATGGGCTCAATCTTCATAACTGAATATTATGATTTTTGGTAGTAGTCGTATAAGAGTTTGATTTTTATGTTTGAAAATCATGTTTAGGCTTGTAAGATAAAGGTATAATTGGCAAATAATGATCGGATAAACTTGGTAGTAGCCGAAGTAGAGTGAGATGATTTGACTTCCCCATGAAATTCTACCTTTTGATTTTCCTATCCTAATAGAGAGGCCAATATCATTAAATTTTGATTCACTTTGATCGTGACCAATTGATTTTTGTTCATATTCTTTATTGTGCCAGGTTCTCGATTACTGACTATACTCAAGTGATTTTAAATCCGATCGTGACTTGAATTTCAATCCTTTACTGTTCATGCCTAGACTTCGATTATCATATCTAAATATTGTTTCAATCAAGATTAGATCGACTTGACCTTATTCTTAATCGTGCGATTCTGATCGTGTTTGGACTACAATGCCATTATAGCTCGTGCGTGAAACTTCAATTTAAATTCTTAATAAATGTCTGAGCTACGTCCTAACCATGATTTGATTTCATACCATTCCTGATTATACCTGAACCTTTAAGTTTGGTCATGCTGATTTGACCTGGCATGACTAAACGACCTTGATCTCAATGATCGCGATTATACATGTTAATCTTAACTTTAAATCGTGCCTACAGTTTTTTATCCCTGATCATGACTATGTCGAAATAAATTTTTCTAGCGTACCTAAATCTTGATTCTCTAGTCACTTATGCTCAGATTTTATTCATAATCATGACTACGTTTAAATTTTTTGTCGCTCTATCCTAAATCGTGCCCAAGTGATTTTAGTTATTCCAACATTCCTAAGCACAACCAAGCCTTGATTTTATACGTGATCAAGTGGTTTTGATCCTTCGAATTTGATCGTGTTAAACCTTTGAATATTTCCAATGGTGCCAAATTGCGTTGTTTTCGTATTTGATCGTGTTTATATAAACTTAAATCTAACTCTATCGAGCCTAAATCATATTGATCATTCTATACTTCGATTTGATCCTAACTTGATCGTAACTGAACAATTTTGATTTTCCTAGTCGCATCTTCGCGCTTAAATAACTTGAATTTATTTCTAAATTGTGCCTAAAACCTTGATCCTCGGTCATGAGTATATGATTGATTAGTTATTCCAGAATTTAGACTTTGATTATGTCTGAACAATTTTTTATTCCTGCCGGAAATTCGATTCTGTATATACTCGTGCTTAGGTTCCATTCCTAAACATGACTTAAGTTTTGGTTTTTATAATCTTATCCTAGATCGTGTCAAGTGAATTTAGATTATTTCTAAATTTTTAATCACGTCCGGGCTCAGATCGTATTTCATGACTTAATTAATCATGCTCGTTAGATTTTTGCTAGTTCCTATAAGACCTTAACTTTAAATCTTGATCGTACCAAAATTTTATCTTAGTCGTACCAAGTCTTGATGACGCCTGTGCGAATTTGAATCACATCTTTATCAAGCCTAGATCCTATCGATCGTTCTACTTAAAATTGATTCTACCTTAATCATAACCAGAAACTATATGAATTTTATTAGTCGTGACATGATGTGGTGACTAAATAACTTGAATTTTCATTCTAAATCGCGCCTACACAATATTATCCATATTAAGATTATGTCGTGCCAAATCATTAGTCGTGTCGAAGCGATTTTGAAATTGATTATCTTGATCGTGCCAAAGTCATCGTTCTTTGATTATGCCTAAGATATTTCCTAGACTCACTATCGTGTTTTGATCCCTCTGCCAACCTTAAATTTTGAGGACGAAATTTTTTTAAGGAGGTAGATTTGTAACCTCTGTTATCCGAATTTTAGATTTTTTCAAATTTTTGCATTTTCTATTTTTCGAATTTTTCTGAATCTTTAAAAAAAAATTGTAAGTTTTAATATCGAGTATATTTTCGATCGTAATATGCGATACTCTTGGTTGGTTATTGGTTTGTAAAAAAAAACTATCTTATGTGAGATTTCACCCTAATTGAATTTCCTGTCCATTTCGAGAAAGCTATAAATTATAAATATTTATTTTTATGCAAGGAAAATATTTGTCGAGTTATGATTTTCAAATAGAAATATTTTTGTTACTAATTATTTTAGTCTTAAAGGTTTTCGATAATTGGTTGGTTATTCGATTCCCTTCGTGTCGGGCTAAGACCATTTTGGTCCTAATCCTAGTCTACCAAGCCTAGGCTTGGATTGTTGGCTACGGCTTTGATGATTAGTAGCTAAATTATAATTAGCTAATAACTAGTTAGCTAGTTGTTAATATCTATATTTAGCTAGTGATTAATTAGTATTAAATAATTAAATGTTAGTGGTTAGCAATTAGGATTAGTAGTTAGTATTCCACTAATTTTCTAATTCTTTTACATTTACATTTTTCTATTAGGGTTTTCCACACCCCCTATATATATTAGGGACTCCCTAATGTTACATAGAAATCCAAAACCCCGAGAATTCACACACAGCCGCCACCCCCTCTTCCTCACCAATGCTCCTTGTACTCTCTGTCCTAAACCAAACGGCCAACCCATGGCCAAGACTAGCACCACCACTCCTGCGCCATGGGAAGCCACCGTCCGGCCCAAGCCAACCCCGACCACTAGCCTTCCGGCCTGGCCGACTTGGCCTCCTCTAAGCCAGTACCACCCCCCTATTCCAGCAGTCATCACTAATACGACCACCATCATGGTCGTTGTCTCCTCGCCATCCCCTGACGCTAGTCTTCCAACTCCCATTCACACTTCACCAGCACCACGACAGCTGCCATTCTCTACCCCTGCTGACCCCAACACCACCACAGAAAACCCCCTCTTTCCATATCGGCCACCACCATCACAGAAAGAAGGAGAAGAGAAAAGAGGACCACTTACCGACCTAACTAGCCTGCGATGACCATCATCATCTGCCACCGCCTGCTCCTTCCTTACGGATCTATAGATCCGAGCCGCCCTCGATTTTCAGTGGTGAGGTCAGCCCTTCTTGACATTGCCCAGCAACGCTCCCCTCCGTAGTGCCTCCAGTCACTGAAGTCCCCAACCCCGATAGCGAGCCTCTCCCGATGACTGGGCGAGCGCCGCCTCTTCCCCAATTTGGGTTCGACGTTTGACTCAAACCTTTGGCGCACCACCATGCCGGAGATCAGACACCACGTCGAAGCCTCCGCTGTGATCTCCCCTTCTCTTTTCTCCTCTCTTCGATTTGAGTTTTAATTTAGAGAAAGAGAATGGAGAGAGATCAGCTGAAAACCCATTTTTTTAAAAAACTCTTATTAGTTGTTAACGATTTTAATTAAGTTAATGGTAGGGATTAAAGTATTGGGATGGGTTAAATCATTGGGTTTGGTTTATAATTAGAAATTGTTCCTAATTCTACAAGGATGGGCCAGACCCAATCTGTTGGTTGTTTTAAATAAATTAATGGTATATATATATATATATATATATATATATATATATATATATATATATATATATATATATATATATACAAGTGGGTATATTGTATAAGTATACGTATGTATATACGAGTATGAGTATATAAGTACATTTCTAAATTATTATTTTGAGCTAATAAAATTAATGGGGTTTTGATTATATCATTTATATATGTATATTTGAATACATATTTTCTATATACTGCATTTGAGTGTTAGGTAAATATATGTATGCATTTTTATTAATTTTATTATTATCAATACTATTATTGTTATTAATTGTATTACTTATTTGGAATTATATTATAATATAAAATAATATATTATTATCAATTTTGACCAAAAAATTATATTTGACAAAATGCGAGACTTAGTACTAAAATAATTTTTTGGGTTTTTAAAATATTATCTAAAAATATTTTATAGAATACAGTTATAAATATTATAAATGAATTTTTAAGATAGTTATATGTATTTAGCGACATTTTCCCTTAAAATCTTAAATCACGACTATTATAGTCGTTTCCTATTCCTTAATTCGATTATCGTGTCGAACTCTAATTCTAGGCCTTTATATACTAAACTAGGCTATTTGTACTATTTTTCACTCAGTGGAACCATCTGTGCCGACGTTTGGGACCATCTTGTGGAGTATAGCATCGTACCTATTCCTTGTCGACACGTTTGTGTCGCGCACGTCGACTCATACTAAATTGAGGCGAGTACATTCTTTGATTATTTTCATCATGATATTATCTGTATTACCTTCTCTAGACTACTTTACTTGATGCTGACATATCGTTACACGGATTGATACCAATGGATCTTGTTAGAAGATGTTATCCCTTATCGGGTACATCGGGTATTTAATGTTCATGTACTTTATCGTTTACATCGTGTATTCCTTATATTCGTATTATTCATGTACTTTCATGTAATCTCATGTAATCTCATGTGCTCACATATGCTTCATGTGCAAACTAACAATCATGTACGTAACATGTTGTGATTAGATCCATGTGTATTGATTGGGACGGGGGGAGTAGAAGTAGTTATGTGATTAAATCCCTCTA
Source organism: Iris pallida (assembly GCA_029216955.1). Taxonomy (NCBI): domain Eukaryota; kingdom Viridiplantae; phylum Streptophyta; class Magnoliopsida; order Asparagales; family Iridaceae; genus Iris; species Iris pallida. The sequence goes on from JANAVB010008599.1 coordinate 23,235,784, forward strand.
ATGTACTCATGTATATATCGATTATACCTTCACGTATAATCGAATTACCGTAAAATACTCATACGCAATCTAAGCCAATCTAAGCCAATCACATAACTGTCTTATGCTCTAAATCACTTATATTTATCATAGTTTAAATTTTCTCTATCTTATTCATGTACTCAGTTTCTTTATCTTCTCTTCATATTATTTCTCAGTATTTTCTTCCAACATATCATATATTTTATTCTATTACGAGTTATATATTTTCTACCATGCAATGGAACTGTTTTTTGGAGTTATGTACTTCGCTCCAATCCTGACTGAATAACAATTTTTTTAGATAATGTTATGCCCTGCATCCTGGACTTTATGATGACATATCTCGATGATCCATTTACCGTGAGTTGTCTACTGGAAGCTCTAGGCCATTATCTCTTTATTTAGATTATATTTTCATTATCGAATTTGTCTCTGATACATTCTTGTCTTAGATGACTATTGGTAAACTGTTTGATTCAGTGTTATTGTTATCTTTAGTTCATATTTTCCTTAGCTATTTGTGACGTGATTTGAGTACATGGGTTATTGTGGATCATTTAGATGTTGTAGATAATTATTGGGTACTTGACAGTATTCTCCCGTCGATACTATAGTGTAGGCTAGCCATAGCACACGTACTCGTGCCCGATTATCTGGGTGCAGGTCATGACAGGACTCCCAAAAAACCCATTCAAGAGAGACATGTTATGTGCTGATTGTGAAAAGAACAAAGCAACTATGTCAACTTTTAAATCAATCAACACTATAAGTATGTCTAGACCCTTGAAGATAATTCACATGAATTTATTTGGTCCTGGTAGAGTCGCTAGTCTTGACGGTAAAAAGGTACAAAACAAAAAAGGCTTCATGATTATTTGAATATGAAGTGATCATTGTGGCGAATTCGTAAATGCTGATTTTAAAAAGTTTTGTGATGATAATGGATACTACCACGAATTTTCTTGTCCTAGAACTCTCCAACAAAATGGTATTGTGGAGCGGAAGAATCAAATTCTAAGGGAGATGGCTAGAGTCATGCTGAATCAGCATAATCTTTTGAAGTATTTTTGGGCAGAAGCTGTTAGTATAGTCTGTCATATTTTAAATAGGGTGTTGATTCAACCTATCTCGAAGAAAATACCATATGAGCTGTGGTTTGGAAGAATTCCAAATATTACATACTTAAAGTTTTTGGATGTTGTTGTTTTATCCTGAACACCAAGGACAACTTGGGTAAGTTCGAATCTAAAAAAGATGAAGGAATATTTCTCGGATATGCTGCTAAGAGTAAAGGATATAGAGTTTTTAATAAAATATCTATGATTTTTAATATTCTATTAACGTTACTTTTGATGAGCTCAATAGTTATAGATCTAGTGCCAGTGATGATGAAGATGCACAGAATAAATCTAAGACATCTGAAGATAGTGCTACCAAAGAGATCCATCTGGGAAGTCTAGCGAAGATAAAGTTCTTGCCAGACCATCCAGAGATACCCATCATAGGTGATGTATCAAAACGTGTAAGTACACGTTCTTCTACTAAGGACATTGATGTAGCAGCTAATATAACTTTTATATCTCAATTAGAACCTAAGACTATAGCAGATGCATTAAATAATGAGTTTTCAATTGATGCCATGAAAGAGGAACTCAATCAATTTGAGAGAAACCAAGTTTGGAAACTTTTTTCTGAACCTATTAGTCAATCGATAATTGGTGCCAAATGGGTAATGATGGACAAGTTCTATGCAATAAAGCACGTCTAGTGGCAAAAGGTTATAATCAAGAAGAATGTATTGATTATGAAGAGACATATGCTTCTGTTGCTAGAATAGAAGCTATCCGCGTATTTTATGCATTTACATGTTTTCATAATTTTAAACTCCTTCAAGTGGACGTAAAAAGTGTATTTTTAAATGGTTTTTTAAAAGAGGAAGTTTTTGTGAAACAATTCCCTGGTTTTAAAGATTTTCAAAAATCCGATCACGTCTTCAATCTTAGGAAAGCACTCTACGGACTCAAACAAGCACCTCGTGCTTGGTATGAACGTCTTAGTGCCTTCTTACTTGAAAATGGATTTTCAAAAGGAAGAGTTGATACTACTTTATTTATCAAGTCTTAAGATGATTGTATACTTCTTGTGCAAATTTATGTAGATGACATCATTTTTGGCTCTACTAATGAAAAACTTTGTCAAGAATTTGCTAAAGAGTCAGTTTGAGATGAGTATAATGGGAGAGTTAAACTACTTCCTAGGACTTCAGATCAAATAGCACTCACAGGGAACATTTATCAACCAATCTAAGTATACGAAGGATTTACTGAAGAAGTACGACTTCGACAACGTAAAGCCTATCGGAACTCCAATGGCTACATCAACTCGGCTTGACATTGATGAAAGTGGCAAACCTGTTGTTCAGCATAAGTATCGAGGTATGATTGGTAGCTTATTATATTTAACTGCTAGTCGTCCTGATATCATGTTTAGTGTTTGCATCTGTGCTAGATATCAAGCTAATCCTAAGAAATCACACTTATGTGCCATTAAGCATATCTTCCGATACCTTAAGAGAACTTCTACAGTCGGCTTGTGGTATCCCAAAACCACATCTTTTGACCTGATCGGTTATTCAGCTGCAGAATTTGCTGGATGCAAAGTAGACCGTAAAAGTACCAGCGATACGTGTCATTTCCTAGAAAAAGCTCTAGTCTCCTGGTTTAGCAAAAAGCAAAATTATGTAGCGCTTTCAACGACTGAGACTGAGTATATCACCGTAGGACGTTGCTGTGCTCAAATTTGTGGATGAAGCAAACCCTAGAGAACAACAATCTGCACTACACAAAGATTTCCATATCTGTGATAACACTAGCTTGGTTAATTTGACTAAGAATCTTGTTTGTCATTCACACACGAAGCACATAGAGATACGTCATCACTTTCTACGTGATCATCAACAACACAAGAATATTTGCTTAGAATTCATTGACACAAATCATCAATTAGCACATATTTTCACAAAACTGCTGGCTGAAGACCGTTTCAATTATCTCCGTCGCGAGTTAGACATACATGAATTTTCAGATTCATAATGCGTTATGTTTAATAAAATTGCTTAAAACTTGAGATTTTGAGATTTTTTAATTGAAATTATATTGGGTACAAGCCGAAAGGGCCCTTCTGTCAAAAAGACATAAAAGCCTAAGCGACACGGTGCCAAGTGTCTTCGGACTACCAAAATAAATATGCGACAAGTCAATCAGGTATATTATTTCAAAGTTATACATTAGTTATATTTTGGTAAAGACTCAAGTTTGTCAATTATCAAAATGGGGGAGATTGTTGACCCATTGGCTAATGGTCACACCTGATTTTGAAAATAAACAACGACTTTAGTCGATACGCAAAATATACAAACTGCTACGGGTTACAGAAATTTATATCGAAGAACATCTATATCCTACTGCTAGTAAGGAACATCGCATCATCATCTAGAAGCAATCTCATTGGAATCCAAGATCGAGTCATTTTATATATTTTTTCTGTATTTTTATTTTATTGAGTTTAGAAAATATAAAATATGAGATCGTACAGAATTTACTGGCTTAGGTTATTTCTAGTCCACCTATCCAAAAAGCCTACATACTTATCTCAAAAGTCCCACATCCAAATAGCCCAAATACTTATGCAATTTGGCCCATACTAGTTGAGTTCTAACCCACCAAAGCTCTAACAGAACTCTAACCCAGTTCGGTGTAAGTTTTGACCGAGTTCGGTCAGGTTAGATTTGAATTTCAGTTTCCACCAAATCTGTAAGTAACGTTCGCATGCGATATTCTAGCATCCGAACTCTGTTCGAACTCTGCCTGAGTTATGTCCTCAAAAACACTATAAATAAAGAAGGATTTTTTATTTTCTAATCACTCGTTCACTCTTCTCTCTATCTCTTCTAAAGTGTTTTTCCAACTCTTTAAAGCTTTCAAATCTCACCTATACTACTCTTAGCCAAAGCCAGTACAGTTCTGTTCAATTTAGAGTTTTGGTTCAAAGATTTGTAAAGAGGTTACAATTCGAAAAATGTTCCAGTTTTCAAAATTAGTTTTTATTGGAGTCAATCGTGTGCTCGTTACTAAGACACGGTATTGTAAAGAGATGAGAAGATCTCATTTATCTTATGAATAGTAGATTAACAGCGGACAAGAGTACTCGCGATTGGATTAGTCCTCTCAGAAGAAAACCAGTATATATCATGATGTTCGCTGAGTTTGATCTCATGTCTCTTGCTTACTGCATTTATTTGCAGTCTCTTATATCTGCCATAGTTTATAACTGCTATAATTTTTTATGTAGTAATTATTTCTGCTGTACACGCACACACTCTATTCACCCACTCTCCCTCTATAGGTGCTCAACGGTCCTACATCAACATAGGAGCATCGTCCTCCCTCGTCAGAGTGAATCACTTCTTCATCAACGTATGAATGCTTCAGCTAACAAAGAAACTATTGAGTGCGAATTGGCAATCAATCAAAACCCGGTGGGTCTTCCAGCCTAAAAAAAGTTAGGACACGATGACCCCAAAGTTTGCATGCAACAGGTTCTTCTGCTAGCCTGTGGCTCTTCGAGCATAACGAAAGCTTGGGGCACGACGACCCCAAACCCGGTAATCAATATCGTGGCACTCGATGCTGTCTTAGAGAAGAACACTCCCAGTAAGGGACATGAGCACGAACTGCTCTATCCATAGCTAATTCGGTGCATCTCAGTCTTCTGAAGAAGTTCATCGTCAAAGCTTCTCAGAATGAGAAGATCCACAACTGTAGCGCATCAACTTGCCAAGGGGAAGGATCAGTTGAATTCATCTTCACTGAAAAGATAAGTGAAATGAGAAACGAACTTCTCTTCACAACTATTTATAGGCTAAGGTGTAAACCAAAGCCATGCGCCAGGTGTCGGCCTACCCAAAGTTAATGTGATGAATATGCATTCATGGCAATGAATCTACCACCTCAAATTCAGCTAAGTCAACAGTCATCAACTTTGGCCTCGAAACACTCAAATGTGTTGACCAAAGGAGATGTGCCTAGCAGCTGATGCGCTCTTCAGACAGATATGCCCCGCAGCCAATGCACCTTAAGGGGCATGCACCTCACATGCGACGTGCCCACCTAAGTTTATTACCCATCAGGCATTTAATGTTATGTGACATAGTCTGCAACACGCGTCTCAAAGACTGAACTTGCAACTTTTTTAAAGAATGAAGAGAACGCCGACATCGGCATTATTATTACTTGTTTTTGTTGGTTATGCTCCTTCACGTGGCCGACTGATCCCTTCGCATATGCCTCTATAGCCATGCGCCCAAACTTAACATACGCTTCTGAAGCTGTGCGCCCAGACTTGCTATTTGACCTCAAAAGTCATGTATCAAGCCTCTTCATATGCCAGATCCTAGGCGCATCCACTCAAGTCAACCTGCAACAGAACAAGGATCTTTGAGTGATGGCCACATGCCACGTGTCTTTGATTCAGTTCTGTCTACGAACGGGATCCCTACGCATATGCGCGCATCGTTCGTAGACAGAACTGAATCAAAGACACGTGGCATGTGCCCATCACTCAAAGATCCTTGTTCTGTTGCAGGTTGACTTGAGTGGATGCGCCTAGGATCTGGCGTATGATGAGGCTTGATACATGACTTTTGAGGTGAAATAGCAAGTCTGGGCGCATAAGCAGATCATTCTGCTGCCTATAAATAGAAGGACTAATCCTTCATTTCAAGGAGTAACCACTTTAGCATTTTTCAACCAACTGTACAAGTTCTCCATGCGTGCATCGCATATGCGCACATAAGCAGATCATTCTGTTGCCTATAAATAGAAGGACTAATCCTTCATTTCAAGGAGCGAGAAAAATATATCCAGATTTTTTAACCACTTTAGCATTCTCAAGAGCTTCAATAGCTTCGACTCATCATCTTCCCTAAAGCAACTGAAACCTTCAAAGAGTCTGAGATCGTTATCAGATCGTAAACGGAGTAAAGAATCACCTCTCTATCGCCACGATTTTTAGATTAAAACAAAAGTGTACTTCTAGGATTCCAATAAGATCCTACATTGTACTCTATTCTGTTTGTTATTATATAAAAGTTAGTTTCCAATACTTCTAATGGCAAATATCGCGGGACGACATGCATGGAGTCCAGTTGATGAGCCATAGGGTCAACACCTTATCATCAGACTAGAGGAGGAGATTGTTGGAGTCCAGTTTGGATTTTGGTAAGAGCAAATTTTGGAGCCCAAATATGGTAAAAGATTTAATTTGATATAATTTTAAAATCTACATTAAATATCTGATTTAATTAGATTTACAAAAATATTTAATTTGACCATATTCGTACATCCATAATTGATGATGGGATATAATCTACGCCGTTGGTTGTTGGTGGATGTCTAGGTCTAATGGTGGACTACTTTTAGGTTTTTTAACCCTAAAATTAGATTTCTCATCTTATTTATATAAGGTGATGGTGAAGGCACAAAGTGAAGATTCAGGGTGCACGTCCACAAGAAAATCTAAGAAAAATTCGTACTTTGCTCTTAGGACTTTGCCATCCAAGACAGAAGAAAGAAAAAGATCTAATCGAGAAGTCGTCAACTTCGGTTAGGGAGATTGCTACGAGTTGGTGAATGATCTCGATTATAATATTCTATTTTTTTCTTGAGAGTGGTGAGGGGTTGAACCTATTAGGACAAAGAGTTCAACATGAGTTCTGTCAATCTTGTAATTTTATCTAAGTTATTAAAGGTTGGCATTTGTCAAGGTGACGTACGTCACCGCTATATACTTGTCTTCATCTTGTGCTTGGTGTCCATTAGACGATGGTTGGTTTTGATCAGGTGGGTTGGCAAACACTTTTGCATGCGCCCAATAATTGGTATCAGAGCCAGGTTCTTGCAACCGTATCTACAAAGCAGATGAACACTTGTATGGTCACCCTCACAAGGGAAAAGTGGATAATTTGGAAGCAAAGGATAGGGGATCTACTCTGATGCAAGGACTTGCATGGTCCGTTGGAGGGAGACAGCGTAAAGCCAACAGACAAAGCTGTTGAAGATTGAAAAAGACTAGATAGGAAGGTCATTGGATTCATCCGCCAATGGTTGGATTATTCGGTGTTTCACCACATGTCTATGGAGAGTTTAGCAAAAGAAATGTTAGAGAAGCTGCATTCGCTGTATGAAAGAAAGACGACTGGCAACAAGGAGTTTCTTATTCACCAACCCATCAACTCAAAGTACACGGAGGGTGCCCTGATGGCACAACATTTGAACAAGGTTCAGGACGTCATCAACCAGCTGTCTGCGATAAAGATGGTGACTGATGATGAGCTTCAGGCCCTATTTCTCTTGAGTTCTCTATCGAAAATCTGGAAGACGTTGGTGGTGTCAGTGAGCAACTCCGTGCCAAATGGAGCTCTCACAATGGAGGCAGTCAAAAGTAGCTTGTTGAATGAGGAGGTCCGACGAAAGCAAGTGGAATCGTCGGAGGAGTCCACTATGTTGGCTTCCTACAGGAAGGGAAGACCCAAGTCACGGGACACAGGAAAGTTCTCGAGATCTTGCGATTGTGGACCATAAGGAGGGCTGCTATCACTGTGACGAAAGGGGTCATATCAAAAAGAACTGCAGGAAGCACAAAGATGAGAAGGCCAAAGGCAAGGATGATCAAGAGGATCTCACGTCGTTTGAAGATATCATCATCGCAGCGACCGACGCAGAACCTTATGGCATGTGTCATGAAGGCAACTGGGTTATGGACACGGGGGCATCATATCACGTCACTCCATATAGGAGGATCTTCATGCCATACCGCAGCGATAGGTTTGGACGTGTGAAGATGGGCGACAAGGCGGGGACGATTGCAGTTATCGGTATCGGTGATGTGCACTTGACGACGGAGTTTGGTGAAAAGTTTGTCCTCAGGGGTGTGCAACATATACCGAGTTTGTGCTACAACTTGATTTCGGTAGGGAGGCTGGCAGTTGATGGTTGTCACAGTCTATTTGGGGACAAAGATCGGATGCTTACAAAGAGTTCCCAACAGCTGGCTCGGAGAGATTTGTGTTGTGGAATGTACATGCTCAAGCCGCTGAACTGTATAGGAAGACCACAAATACCAGATGGAGGCTCGAGGGAAGTTCGACAGGACGTGGATTGTCGAAAACTTGCTGAGGAGGGGCTTCTAGATGCTTTGAAGGATATAGAGGATTTGGTTCGTTGAGACAAAGCGACGGATGGTGATGAGTCAAAAATTGAGGGTCAGTCATCGGTCCCATGACAGCTGATCGGTCTCCAGGTGGAGGTTGCTCTACAGATCTAGTTTGGCGACATATGGTTTGCTAAAGCTTCACAGAACAATATCGGTTTTAGCAGTTCAAAGCTAGGGAAGAGATCAAGGATTGTAGCAAACTCAATCTGAGGCGGGAGCATCATCATTAACATAATTCTGGAGGAGCTGTGGGTCATTGACGACATGCAGATTGCGTGACGTTCTGCTCGAGAACGCATGTGTATGTGGGAGCTTTAAGTTCGGGCACGAAGGTCGATAGGTTCAGGAGTTCGAATCTCGTGAGAACCGTATCGTCCGCTTGGTTGGGCCAGCCAAGGGTGAAGAGGCTCGTCGGAACGTTAACACTTTCCGGTGGAAGACAGAAGTCGGGGATAGGCAACCGAGACTTTTGGTGAGACTGATCGTCAGAGACTTCGGTGTTGGTCGTATCATTGATATCGGTAGGATCACAGTGGTGCAGGAGGTGCTACGCATGGTAGCTATTGTCGGCGTGACGGTCGAAGAGCTGGAGATAAAGGAAGATGCAAAGCAGCTCAGAGTATCGGAGATCAGTAGCATGGGAGAGCAGGAACTCTGTCGCATGACGACATACAAGGAGTCCAATTGAGGAACCATGGGGTCAATACCTTATCATCAGACTAGAGGGAGAGATTGTTGGAGTCCAGTTTGGATTTGGTAAGAGAAAATTTTGGAGCCCAAATATGGTAAAGATTTAATTTGATATGATTTGGAAATCTACATTAAATATCTGATTCAATTAGATTTACAAATTTGTATCAAATATTTAATTTGACCATATTTGGACGTCCATAATTGGTGATCTATAATATAAAGCACAGTGGATTTTGGTCCGATCCATGTGGCTTTGGTTCAACGATGATGAATGAACTAAATTGTCCCTCTCTAAAAGAGAGGAGGAGGTCTCATGTTGGGTGCGGAGCAACCGGTTGTTCCAACGGCACCCCCCTCAATCTCCTCTTGCACCGCCCCTCCCTCTGCCGCCTCCGCTCCATCCTCGCCCACGTCGTCGTCGTCGGCCTCTTCCGCAACACCTTCGTCGCCAGCAGCCTCCTCCACCGTGCCGCCGACGTCGACCCTTCCTTCTCCGCCATGACCAACCCAACCCCTTCTCCTTCAATACCGCCATCGTCATCTCCGCCGACCCACTCTCCATCTACTCCCAAATGCTCCGCCGTCGCGTCCCTCCCGATTCCCACACCTGTCTTCCTTTCTCAACACCACCACCGCCGCCACCAGGTCGCTCCACGCACACGCCCTCCTCCTCGGATGCCCCGCGATGGCCCTGCGCGTCTTCGCCTCCATGAGGCCCCACGTCGCCCCGAACGTCGCCACCGTGGTCATTACCGTATTTGCCTCCACCGGGCTCGGGTCCCTAGCGCTGGCCCGGTGCCTACACGCCTACGTCGAGAAGGCCGGGTTAGTGTCCGTGCCATTATGGCACGGGTTATTCACTAGTGGAATATAATCTACACCGTTGGTGGAAGGCCAGCTCTGATGGTGGACTACTTTTAGGGTTTTCTAACCCTAAAATTAGGTTTCTCATCTTATTTATATGAGGTGAGGGTGGAGGTACAAAGTGGAGATTCGGGGTGCTCGTTTACAAGAAAACCTAAGAGAAAGTCTGTACTTTGCTTTTAGGACTTCGTCATCAAAGACAGAAGGAAGAAAAAGATCTATCGAGAACTCGTCAACTTCGGTTAGGAAGATTGCTATGGGTTGGTGAGTGATATCAATTGTAATCGTCTGTTTTTCTTCTTAAGAGTGGTGAGGAGGTTGAACCTATTAGGGCAAATGGTTCAACGTGAGTTCTGTCAATCTTGTAATTTCATCTGAATTATTAAATGTTGGAATTTGTTCAGGTGACGTACCTCACTGCCATATACTTGTTTTCATCTTATGCTTGTTGTTCATTAGATGGGAGTTGGTTTTGTTTAGGTGGGTTGGCAAATGCTTCCGCACGCGCCCAACGTACAAGTCCAACCCTGAAAAGTCTCCATTGATGTAATAGAAGATTACACTCACTATAAGCTCCTCACCGATCCAACACGGATCACCACAACTCCTGGAAATAGAAAAACAATTAAGGATACACGAAGAATGAAGACGACGAGAAATAGTATTTCCCGAAACAATTTTCTCTTCGAAAATGCCGTAGATCTCTCCTTTGTCCTCCCAATATTGCAAAGTACTATTGCCACATTTTTCTTCTCTCTATTATTTATCAACTTGCAAGCATCAACCATATATATTGTAATAATACGGTGATCAATGCACTCCCCTAGCTTCTACGACACACGAATGACGCTGGTTGCACAAACCACACCTACTATAACATTACATTAATCTCAATCTCATGTTGATATTTCTAACAATAGAAACATAGATTAAGCTCCACCCGTAAGTAAAATTATGTCCAACTTTTGATGACTGTCATATGTTCACCAGTTATCCGGTGGAAGTCTTCAGAGTCTAGAATCCATCACGAACTCTTATTCATTGCAGCCATAAATAAAAGCATGAGCCACCACACCACACCACACCACCTTCGCTGCAGACATCCTCACGAGCTCTCTGCGTTTCCGAACCTTGACCGACGCAAATCAATCACCACAACCAGTCCCGAGCCCTATAAATTTTGTTGCACTCTCCCTCCCATTATTTCAACATCACACACAACACGCACACAATCCTTTCTGTAGCATCAGTAATTATTCCTATAGCCATTTCCGACAATGAGACCACAGCACGTTGTCCCGAAACTGATCATACTGCTGGTTGCGCAGCTCGCGATGTTGCTCGTACTGACGGACTCGCGTCCGCTGGTCGCTCCTCAGGTGCCTTGCTTCTTCGTCTTCGGCGACTCCCTTGTCGACAACGGCAACAACAACGGGATACTGACACTTGCCAGGGCTAACTACATACCGTACGGCGTCGACTACCCCGAAGGGCCTTCCGGGAGGTTTACGAATGGTCGTACTACCGTCGATTTCTTAGGTATATATATATATAGTTCCATCATAGTCAGTAATCAGTTTGAATCGATATAGATGTGTCAAATTTTTTATCCTCTATATATATTACGAATATAAAATTTCTCTCTTTTAAAGTTAAATTTTTTTAGAAGTATTTATATATGGTCCTTAGAATCTCATAAACCGTCCTACATGTACTTATTATGTGTGCTAGCTAAAGCCTACCTCTGTATCCAGCTCAACTTCTCGGCTTCCGACACTTCATCCCACCGTATGCGACTGCTCAGGATCGGGACGTGCTTACTGGATTCAACTATGCCTCTGGAGCTGCCGGCATCAGAGCCGAAACTGGAAACAATCTTGTAAGTTTTCAAGGCTATCGCCTCACCAAGTAGAAAAAAACAATTATGCTATTTGGCTCCCAAAATTTTTGGATGATGTCGTCTTCCGTTATGTGGACATCTGACATGGCAGCTGATATGTCATGTTTTAAACCAAAAAATTAATTACCCAAAAAAAATATTGTTCATGTTAATGCTGATGCTAATGCTAATTTTAATTTAATGTTAATATTAATTTTAGTTTTAATGCTAAATTTAATATTAATGTTAATATTAATTAAATGTTAATATTAATATTCATGTTAATTTTATTGTTAATGTTAGTATTAATGCTAATTTTAATTTAATATTAATTTTAATGTTAATTTAATGTTAAAGTTAACATTAATGTGCATGTTAATTTTAATATTAATGTTCATGTTAATTTGATATTAATATTAATATTAATTTTATTGTTTAATGTTTAATTTTGTCATATCAACCGTCATGTCATCAGCCATGTCATATGTCACATAATGGAAGATGGTATCACCCAAAAATTTTGGGAGCCAAATAGCATTTTTGAGAAGAATAAAAAATATAGTCATGCATGCATACATTGGTTTGAAATTTAAATTCATTTTCAAAATTTTACATAATTTTTTTTTAGGTTATAACAATCTCACTATTATTGTTACTAGGGCGACCACTACTATTTTGCGGAACAGGTCGACCATTTCCGAGATACGGTGCGGTTCATGTCGACGACGAGGGCGTTCCGAGGGAACACCACGAGAGTTAATGATCATATAAGCAAATGCATCTATTATGTAGGGATGGGCAGTAACGACTACTTGAACAACTACTTCATGCCTAACATGTACAGGACTAGTTACGATTACACCCCGATAAACTACGCCGCTCTCCTCGTTCGAGACTACTCCAGACAATTAACGGTACGTACGTAATATGATATTCATGAGAGAGAACTCAAGTAAGTAACAGTTGCGTAACATGAATCACTTGGATTAATACTTAGTTCGGTATGAGAAACTGTTGGAACAATACGGCTAATTGGTACGTGTGGTGCACCGACTGCTATCATTCATGTAGGTAAAAAGAGTATACGTACGGTGCAAGCATATTGCTCCCTAGTTCATCACATAATTAACATGGAATTGATCTGGCTAAATTTTCTCCTTTGATTCTCATGCAGCAAATGTACAATCTAGGCGCGCGCAGGGTTGTCGTCGTTGGTCTCGGACAGATCGGGTGCATACCTTACGAACTGGCGCGACTAAACCGGAGCAGCACCGACGGTGTTCGACGCTGCAACGACATAATCAACAACGCGGTCGTCATGTACAACGCGGCTCTTGTTACCATGGTCAGGCGATTCAACAGTAAATTTCCCCATGCCAAGTTCGTCTATGTTAACACCTACGGGAGCTCGAAGGACCTCGTCAACAATGCAGCCTCTTATGGTGAGTGGTGAACCCTGCATTTGAACAACATACTTCTTCACTATTATTCTTAGAACGATTCAAAATGAGCCATCCAACTCGTTTGTATATTCTCATGTAACTAAGAAAGAAAAAGCGTATATCTCACGTAACAAACAATTCTAAAATCTTTACTATTACTAGTAACATGCACGCACACACATAAAAAAGATATTAAAAAATAATTATAATTTAAATTTATTTTAGATAATGTTTGTTTAGATGTCCGACATAACGTACGGGACTGTGTGTGTGCTGCGTTGCATGCTTTTTGGGCCCACTGTCCACGTCTTCCCCGCGGTTTGGTCCCGACTTTTGTCCGCCTAGGCAAGGAGGTTATACCTCACATCGCTGACCACAAGAGCCAGACGAGTTCAGTTATTTTAGATAATGTTGGATCAAACCTACCCTCTTCCACCTTAACTACATGAGTGAGAAATGTTTGATTATATTCAGATAATATTAAATAGTTAAACAATTAGTTATAATTTATTTATTTTTTAAGTTTAATTACGCGAGGATATACATATGGCTTAAACCGCTCATTTTTAAGTCGTTTTCAAGCATCTCTATAAAGAGTAGAGATAAAGAGTTTGAAAATGATTCAATATGAGTGTCTTAGTATAGTATGTACGTATATCCTCACATAAGTAAGGATAAAATTTTAAAATTATTCTAGTATGTATATCCCTCCAGTAAAAAAAATTTCAAAAATCCTTATAACTGTCTGACCATATCTAAAATCCTTTAAATATATCTATAACAAATCAAAACTAAAATATATTTAATATTCAAACTATATTTAAACAATATCCTATTATCTAAACATATATCAAAAGTTATGAAAACATATATAGGCAAATTTTAATTAAAATATATTAAAATTACATTTAATATATTTAAAATTTCAATCTAATTTTTCAATTATATCAGAGTTTTTTTGGTACCTACATCTTCCGTCAACGTGACTATTATATATAAATGTTCTGGTGTATGTAGGCTTCAACGTGATCTACCGAGGTAATGTGGGGTCAGAAGGAACAATGTTCTAATTTTTCATGGTCAATCAATAAGGAGACTTGTGACACTGTTATATTTACTACTATCATGACCTTAACAGTCACACAACTCTATTGTCGATAGGACGACTTTAAGGGCATCGTGTATCGTTAGATGTCTTTTGTCTCAATCTGATATTGTCGAATGCTTTCAACTCAAGAACCCCGAAAAGTTGTGTGGTTGCAAAGATAATAATAGAAGAGTGTCACGAGTCTCATTATCGGTTGGTCATGAAAAAAATAATAATTATAATTCAAGTCACACAACTCTCGCCATGTAAACGTTAAAAGGTTCTTCTGTATATAAACGTTGCAACTTGCGGTGTATGTAGGCTTCAGCGTGATCGACAGAGGGTGCTGTGGGGTGGGGAGGAACAATGGACAGATAACGTGCCTTCCTCTGCAGACGCCTTGCGGCGACCGGCGCAAGCACCTGTTCTGGGACGCGTTCCACCCGACGGAGGCAGCCAACGCCGTCTATGCGAAGAAAGCTTACTATTCAAATTCGTCTTCCGATGTGTATCCGATGAATGTGAAGCAGCTAGCAACGGCATGACTCGTGAGCATACCAGAAAGAATGGAAGAGCTAGAAACTGGCTTGAGCTATATAGACTTTGTTGTCTCGTTGTGTCAGAATTAAACCTCCTCTCCAATGGTGGTATCATAATGTTTATTGTGTTTCTTGACTGGGTTATTTAGTTTTAAGATCCCCCATAATATTTGGAATTTATGCTAAGGTCTCCATAATAGGATTGGATCGCGTCTTTACAACATAATATTCGAAATTTGAGTTTAGTTTTAGGATCTCGTATGATATTCAAAATTTCGCGTTTATGTTTTATTTTTGGACGACCAACTAAAATCTATCAAAAAGATATCCAAACCCTCTCCTGAACAATCTGGAGACCTAAATACAAATTTCTAATATTATATTAGACCCTAAACCTAAATAACCGAAATCAGCTATCAAAATGAGATCCAAACCCTCATGAACAATTTAGAGACCTAAACACAAATTTCAAATATTATAGGAGAACCTAAACCTAAATAACCCTTCTTGATACTTAGTAAATAGTGCTTTATAGGAAAGTTTTGCCTCCTTTCTTCATCTCAAAATGCTTGTGGGTAGCCAATTATGGACCAGTCTCAGAAAGCAGAAGAGAATAAAAAGAAAGTTTATAATTTGCATAATAACTGTTGCAATTTTTGTAATTTTCTGAAAAATTGTATTATGCTTCAAAAGAGTGTCAATTTTTTTGTATAATTTTATTGACTTGTTAATTCACGGATCAAATATCCAAGTAATAAGGATGGTGACCTCTTGTAAAGTAACTCGTGTTAAAATTCTCTCAAATAATGCATCAAGATTGGTTGGTTGTTAAAGCATAAAACGTGAGAAAGAAGCCGCTCAATCAATTGGGCTGATATTCTCACTAGCATAAAGACTTTTCTTTCATTAAAAAAAGGGGCGTGAAGGTGTCTCAATTGGAGGCATTGATCACCAACATGGTGGAGACCATAGTTCAAGAAGCCTCAAATTTGAAGCCAACTAAATCCGGACCTTTTAAGATGAGGAGGTGCATAGTAGATGGGAGCATTAAGCCGAACCAACATATCAAGTAGCCAATCTCACTTGGTTGTTTCTTGTTAGGGAGAAAGACTAGCAAACCACTGTTCAATGGTATGGTTGACAGAGAAAGCCAACACTTGGATAGACTAGTTAAAGGCTCATACCTGAATATTGGCACTACCTAAGCATTTGAACCAGGAAGTTATAGGTCTCCTTGAAACAGGGCCGGCCCAGGGGTAAGTCAAACAAGACTTCGGACTTGGACAACCTCCCTCCGGTTAGGACAACTCCCGGACTCAGCGTGACCCCACAAGAGGTCAGAGTCACGGATGACCCTCTACGATCGGCCCAAAATAAGAGTCAATGGACAATCAAAATTAGTTTCAGATAGGGCAACCCAATCCCCTGAGCCGGCCATGCCTGGAAATTTTTGATCGAAGGTTGTCCGACTAACTATATTTTGTTAATAATCAAGTCTTCTGTTCTCTACTTGTTGAAGTTTTATGCTTGTATAATAGGAATTTGTCAGATCAGGCTTCCTGTTCTAGGGAAAGCGTAAAACTGATTACGATTTGAAGAGAAGGGAAGATGATGGTTAATCAAAACTGAGTCCTACTTGGGTCGGTTTCGCATGGAAAATATTTATTTGCTCTAATTTGAGTGACCCAAAGCCATATATTACCTACATTAATGGACAGATTTGGAATTTGATGTAATGTATCAATTAGTATTCTCCTCTACTCAGTTGATGAAATTGCATCTCTATATTCATCATGTTCTCTTGATCAAATAGTAGAATTGCTTGTCACAGCTATGCACTTGGTAATCATCAATATCGAAAGTTTGAGCTTCCTCTGCTACAAGAATGAAAGCCGAAAGGAAAGCTTATGTAAGTTGTCTCTATTCTTTTGTGGATGTTAATGTTGGCCCAGAAAATGAACTAGGAAGCACACACACACACAGCAAGAGGGAGGAAAGAAAGCTTCTGTACTTGTTGTTTTTAAGCATAGATTTTGAGCCTTTATATAGGCGTACAATGAGACATGAAAGTAGTTTAAGCTAGTGAGCAAATATATGCTAAATACTAGGACAAAGCTAGAGAATAGGGAACAAGCAAAGGACAACCACATGTGCAATAGGATTAAGTCTAACAAATCACCTCCTAAGCCTGTTGCTCATAGCCTTTTGCCACGAGCCGCGCCCTGTGCTTCAGGACGCCGCCGTGCTCGTCCTTCTTGAGCTTGTAGACCCGCTTCTAACCGATTGGACGGTGGCCGGGTGGGAGGTCGACGAGGCACCATGTACGATTTTCCACAATATAGCTCATCCCCTCGAGTATCGCTTGGCGCCAACATTGGCAAACAACATCGCCGTCATCAGCACGGTCTTCTTCTTCCTCGGCTCCGCCCTGATGGGCTTCGCCCCCAACTACGGCATGCTCATGTTCGGATGCTTCGTTGCAGGCATCTGGGCTGATTACACCCTCGTGATCGCCCCGTCTATAGCGTCGAGGTGGCCCCGCCTCCTCCTGCGGGTCCCTCACCTCCTTCCCCGAGGTCTACATCAACTGCGACATCCATTTCGGCCACATCTCCAACATCGTATTCGCCAAGCTCCCGCTGAGGCTCGGCTGGCACGTCATCCTCGGCATCGGCGCAGTCTTCTCGGTCCTCCTCAGCGTCAGGGACCTCTTCATGCCCGAGTCCCCCCGCTGGCTCGTCATGCAGGGGCGTCTCGGAGACGCCAAGATGATCCTCGAGCGGACCTCCGTCTCTAAAGTTGTCATCATCAAGTCCTACGCTGGGATCCCCGAGGACTGCTACGCCGACGCCGTGGCCGTCGCCAAAAAGAGTTACGGGAAGGGCGTGCGGAAGGAGCTTCTTCTTTGCCTGCTCAAGCACGTCGGACTGGTACATCCTGGCGTGCTCCTCCGGCGGCCGCTCCTTTTTCACCTCCGAAACTTTGGAGGCATTCGAATTCACAACAATTATCTCCGCTGTCGCCGCTTCCGGCGTAGCACCAACCCTCTCGGCCATAGGAGTAATAACCTTCTCGACCGCCGCAGGCGCCGATGCTGTTGGCATAAAGACGGAGGACGCCCGCATCCGATTCTCTGCCGCAGCGGCCATGAGCTCCCTCTGCACCCTCCGGCTTCTCGACTATGGCGACTCCTCCGAGACGTTCAGGGGTTTTCTACCTATCGATTCTGCGACCAACTCGCCCGACTTATTAACCGGATTCGGATCCGTTGCGGGCGAGGGTTCCGCCCCCTTTATGATGGTGTCGGAGCTCCCGTTATAGGAAGTCTCTCCGCCAGGCCGGCCTCGAACGGCAGCTTCGCCTTCGGCTTCGTCCTGGTCGGCGACGCGTTCGTCACCGACATCTCCCACAACTTACGGGACGCGCAGCAGGCCGACCCCGTTTGGCCACGGGCGGAGGCGTCAGGGTCTCCGAGAACTCCACCCTCCGCCTTTCCACCGAGGGCAGCCTCGCCCTCCTCGATGCCTCCCGCGAGGGATGTTGAAACCTGTGCTACCTGCTGTTTATTATGATTACCGACAGGGTTAGATCCATTGTTCATTTGATGTGCGACAAGATTACAAAGTGGATCGAGGTCCATGTATGAGCAGACACCTATCTCCTTTCAAGCATTGTCCTATTTGAAAATAATAGCAGGGAACGCTTTGCTTGTTTGGATTATAAACCCCATGAAGTGGAGCTCGAGAAATGTTGGTTGCTTGAGCTTGCAAAGTAGGTGGTACTGGTTCTGGAGGAGCCAAGCCATCGAAGGTCCTCCACTCCGAGGTCTCGCCGACGGAGTGAGCCTCAAACACCAGTCCGCATTCCAGGCAAACAGTATCTCCGACCGAGTGGTCGAACACCACCTCTGTGCTCTTATTGCAGTCCGAGCAGTAGTTGATGGCATCGGTGTCGAGGTACCACGCATCGTGGTTCGTGGTCGTCCTCGTGGCCCAGATGCACCTGAGCATGCACCTCGTCGAGTACAACAGTGCTGGTCGCACCTACGGTGGTCTCGGTGAGTGTGCACTCCTGCGTCATCAGCAGTGCGAGCTCATCGTCGGCTTGCGTCAGATGGGCCCGTTCATCGCGCTTCGGCTTGCGGCAGTCCTCTGCCCAGTGGTCGTAGATGCCACAATTGTGGCACTTTTCCTTCTTGTCACACGTGTCGCCGGACGCGTTATTGTTGTCGTTGTTCGTGTCGCCGTGGCCACGACCTCTTGGCCTGCTACGCCCGCGACCACTGCTTTTTCCGCCATCGGAGTAGGCCTCACCTTGCTTCCTCTGCTTCGTGCAAGCGAGCCACTCCTCTTCGGAGAGGAGAAGGCGGCTACCCATGTCGCCGACGTTGCCGTCGAGATCATACCGCTCCTCGACGGGTAGAAGCCGACCAGTAAGCTCCTCAATCGACAGCGTCTTGAGATCCACTAGAGTCTCAATGGAGATGGTGACTTGCGTGTACCTGGGTGGAACAACACGAAGAAACTTTTTAACTACCTTCTCTTCGGACAGCTCGTCGCCGAGTAGTTGCAGGTCGTTAACAGCCCCGTAAGCCACATCGCGAAGACCTCAACGGACTCGCCGTCCTTGAATTTGATCGTCTCAAAGTCGGCACGAAGTTTCTGCGTCTTGGCCTCGCGCACGAGTTTGACCCCCATCTGCATGGTCTTTACAGCGTCCCACGCTTCCTTGGCAGTGTCTTTCACTGCCAGTGTCTGCAGCATCTCCGACGGCATGGTTCGGAGTATGACGGTAGGGCCATCCTATCGTCGCAGTAGTCGGCGACCCCAAGTTCAATCGCCTCCCATAGGCCTTGCGCCTGCATGTTGACTCTCATTAAGAGAGCCCAATCCACATAGTGGTCCGTGTCAGCATAGGGTACTTGACTTTACCCCATCTCTCCATGATGCGGCCGTTGCCACTTCCTCCGACGCCATCGTCCATCCTGGCGCGCGGTGTGGTGGGAGAAGAGCTTGATTCCGCCATCGTTACTTGTTGGCTCTGATACCAATTGTTGGCCCAGAAAATGAACTAGGAAGCACACACACAAAGCAAGAGGGAGGAAAGAAAGCTTCTGTACTTGTTGTTTTTAAGTATAGATTTTGAGCCTTTATATAGGCGTACAATGAGACATGAAAGTAGTTTAAGCTAGTGAGCATATTCATGCTAAATACTAAGACAAAGCTAGAGAATAGGGAACAAGCAAAGGACAACCACATGTGCAATAGGACTAAGTCTAACAGTTAAAGACTCGAAAGGAACTTGCTTATAGTGAGGTACTCTCAGTCTCATTTCTCCTGCTCTAACCTTAAACGACTCACAAAAGAAAAGTACTACATAAAGAGAGTACAAAATGCCAGTGCCTTACTGACTCATGAGTACAAAACTAAGCAATAAACTCCCAACATTAGAAGTAATCACAATGCTGGGATGAGGTGTACTGATTGCACATTTTATCAGTTACCAAAGATCACAAGCCAAACATAACATACGCTTATTAGCAAACTCCATCAGTACCTTTAGCAGACTAATTTAAACAACCAAAATTGAATATTTCATTCTGCAAGGTTAGTGGATAAGGGAACTCCCCTATAGCTGGACCGACATCAAAAGTCCCATTTTGTTCTATTATCTGCATCGTGTAAGAAGGAAGATTTTCAATATATTTACTGAAGAGACACTTAAGTTTTAGCAACTATGGATACCTTGCCTTGAAGAATTTCATTGGTAGCTGTCAAAATACCTTCCTGCAGAGTTGAAAGATATATTAAGTACCTAGTAAAGAATGTTATAAATACCAAGACAATTTGTAGGTAATAGAGCTCTTAGTATTTTTACATAGAAAACAAGAACGAGTTTGGAATCATGAATGTAGGCACTAAACTGTATGGTGGTTTTGAACAACATATTTAATTGTGTGGTAAGTACACATAATAGAAGACTTTTACTTACAATCAAAGTTTAGTTGATTGTGAGAAAGTGTTTGGATACGAAACATTGCTACTAATGGGGAAGCAGGATGCTAACCTTGTTTTTCAGCAGTTGGATCTCTTGGAACATGATTTGCATCTGGCAGTTGGAAAGACAAAACTTGAGGTTTGCTCTCTATTTGAAGCTCAGTTTTCTGTTGTATATATTATATAAAAGAGTTACAGTACCTTTGCGGAGCAAATTTGATACATCCATATTTCAAGGTTCCTTTCTAAGGCCTGCAATTCATCAAGTGGATTACGAGTGTGTCCTTGTCCCTCCCCAAACATATACCTGGTGAATTACGAAGAAGAAAGTCTAAGGCCAAGCCAAAACTTGCATCATTTCATTGATATATGTGGATTGCTATAGCTGAAAAGAAGACTTAAGGCCATGCCATAATTTTGAATATCGAAGAAGAAAGTCTAAGGCCATGCCAAACATGTTCTATTTCATTGATATATGAGGATTTAAGGCCTTCATTTCTATAGATGAAAAATGACCATGCCATAACTGTGAGTTAAGAAGAGAAAGTTGGAAATGAGGTTATATATATTATATGTAAAGAGGAATTAATGGCTTCTAATCTCTAAACTAAAAAAGTAACTGTACATGACAGAGATGTTGACAGAAATTAAGTTGTACTTGCAACTATCGTACACATTTTATGAAGACAGATAAGTATTTGCTAGAGCATGTTAGAACCTTCACTAATGTTCTTATATGTTTTTATTGTTCACGAGTAAAAGATGAGAACAAGATATTACCCCTCTTAGTTTATGTTTCTTACTAGGTTAGTTGGGATTAGAAACCAAAGGATGTTATTGTTGTTTTTCTTATTTATTTTATTCTAATTATTTTGTATCTATATGTTTAAGAAGCCTTTTTTGTGGGTGCCATGATGAGGTATGCAAGTATTTGTAGTATTGAAAACAAGGGTTAAGGAAACTGTGAGAAAGTCTATCAAAAACAAATTTGTTGGTAATGGTTAGAAACAGCTTTTAAATGTTCATAGTAACTATTATACATGATGTGGGTTACAGCGTGCTGAAAATACTTTTCATGTACTGCCTTTATTTAATAATTTTAATTATAATACATTGGCGTTCGATTTTTTTAAGATTTGAGCAATAGAAGTATGGAGGAATGTGCTGATGTTTTCTAGTCTGGGGAACTTAGTCGAGCTCTTTAGTTGCATGAGCTTAAACTCTATGATTGGATAAGTAGGTTACCTATCCACCAACCGGCCTTCTAGGTTTTATAACAACGCCATCCATCTTCCTCAAAGATACCTTGGCTAGTTTTTGCCAGTGGCATAGACACTTGAAACCTGGCTAAGTGGCTATAAACAGCCACTCGTAAAACTTGTAAAATCTTTTGGAGCTTCCTTGTGCCGCACAGCCAACCCCATTGCTGGGGAGAAGGCATTGATGATGATGGTTTTTTATGTTTTCTTTGATTGGAATACGTGAATACTGATTATCTTCGTACGAACTATTTAAGAAACTAAAGCTTGCTTGTTAATTTAAGGGTGCATGGAGTGATTGTTCTAATATTCTTGTGTTCAAATAAGGAAGCCCTATTAGGGTCCAATTTTGGATAGGTTTCAACAGCTAGAATTTGCTCCAATATTTAGTAATATTAGGAGAGCCTATTTAAGGCTATTTGTAACCCTATTTTAGGTGAACTTGAGGCTATTAAAGGTTTAAGGAGACTTCCCTTGTGATAGTGCTGAGATGCCCTAAGGGTATTGAGAGAAGAAGAAGAAAAAGAGCTCATTGGAGATCTCGTAAGGTAACGTTGTTACATAAACAGGGGGAGGAGATCGCAAAGTTGAGGCATATACGTCTTGGTCACATGAGTGAGAGAGCTTCTCGTGAGTTGCACATAAGGGAGCACAAGATGGAATTATGCAAGTATTGTATGATTGAAAAGCAACATAAAATTGGATTCAAGCATGCAATGCACAAGGTCGAAGGACTTCTCGAATATATTCACTCAGATGTATGCGGGCCATCAACAGTCTGATTAAAGGTAGATGCATGCTGAGTAATACATCACTTTAATTGACGAATTCTCACGTAAGGTACGAGTCTATTTTCTTAAACAAAAGTCAAATATGTTTGCTAGATTCGGAGAGCGAAAGACGATCATGGAGAAAAAAGGGGGGCAAACTGATACGGGATGAGTGAGAATTAAAAAATCAGCAAATTAATTTAAATTAAAATAAGTTCATTTAAGTCTCTACTAATTGCCAAATAGTTTCTAGGTTACCAAAATTAATGGTTATATTAGGCAAGAGATAATAGCTAGCATGCTACCTTAGATTTTATAGAGAATTGAATCAAACTACCACGAAATCAAGATAGTTCTATATTTAATAAATAGATTGATAACTACAAATTCCTTTCTATGTGATTTTGTAGAAGCACTAAAATTACATGTGGATCAGCAGTTTATTAATAGTATATTGGATAATAGATGTGGTAGTCATACTTACTTGATTTAGAATGAGGAGGGAGACCGGAATCAGGATGTCGAGGGATTACCGGAATAGGGGAATAGACTGCTGCTTTACGACGTTGTCGTTACTACTACGCCACACTGCTGCTTCTCTGCTACTGCAGCTGCTACGGCTGCTGGCTTCGCTGCCGTTGCTACGTACTCCTGGGACTGCTGCTGCCTCTGCATCTATTGCTGCTCCTGTTACTATTGTTGGTTCTGATTCTGCTGCGGTTGCAGCTGCTGCTGTGAGTAGGGGAATAAGAAAGGAGAGGGGACTAGAAGGGGCGCATTTTTTTTGGCTATCAAGGCCACATAGAAAAAGTGGAGTTCATAAAAGAAGAAGAGTTATTTTCATTCATTTAATCATTCATTCATTGCATTTCTTTTCACAAACAAGGATATAAATAGCGCACTCAAAACAAACACTAAATTAACTAACAAATTCCAAGAAATAGGTAAGTTGCAACTACAAAACAACCCAAACCATTTCCCCTAAAGACTAGGTAACAAATGAGAAACAAAATACCAAAATACAAAATAGAATAACAAATAAAATCTGGAATAATAAATAAAATCTGAGTTCAAAATTCAATTTGAACTTTAAATGCTAATTCTAATTTAAGTCATGATGTGACGTCTTCTATGTTGGTAGGTCTTCGTAATTGGGGGCATGATGTCCTCATCGTAAGCAATTAAGTATTTGTGGACAAACAATGTAGGTGAGTACTCCTCGACAAAATTTCAAAAATATTGTAAAAAATATAGTATATATAGAGAGACAATGTATTGTTCCTGGATGTCAAGAGAAGAATGGGGTGGTAAGCAAATGAACATGACACTATTGGAATGGGCTAGGAGTATGCGATTATAATCAGGCCTTACAGAGGACTTTTGGGCAGAGACAATAAATCATGCATGCTATTTGGTCAAAAGATCACCATCTAGAACTATTGATATTCGAATTCTTGAAGAAGTATGAAAATGAGAGTTAGTCAGTTATGGTTCTTTACATGTTTGGTGCCCTACATATTCACTCATGAATCAGAATAAAATAATCAAGATGGAGTCAAATTCGAAAGTGTATTTTTTCTTGGGTCAAACATGGAGTTAAAGCCTTAAAAATTATGGGATCCGGATTGTAGAAGGGTTTTCACTATCTATGATGTGATATTCGATAATATTTTTGTGTTGAAAGATGTGGGAAAAGAATCTAAGGATATGACTGGCACATCGGAAGACAATGATCCGATGAGGTGAAGGTTGTTGGCACTCAATCAAGAGGATAAGGTCACCGAAACATCATTTACAATTTACTGATGCAGAGGTGGATGAGTATATTACGAAGATGGAGGATGAGGACCATGCACAACAGAACACAGAAATAATAGCATTAAGGAGATCAAGGCATATTCATGACGTGTCAATTATGGTTCCGAAGAGCATGATTTTATTTGCTCTAGTCATGAGAACATGAGATACAATTGATCATAGAAGGTTATTGAATAAGTGGACATGAATTGATGGATGATGTCTATGAGAAAGGAGATGGAGTTACCTCAGAAGAATGGTACATAGAATTTAGTCGAACTACAAATGGAAAATAGGGATATTGGATTCAAGCGGGTATTCAGAAAAAAAAGATAATAAGCAATACAAGGCATGATTAGTTACAGAGGGTTATGATCAGAAGGAGGGGATTGGCTATACCTAGATTTTCTTGCCTATAGTCAAGCATATGTCTATAAAAAAAAAATTAACACCGGTAGCAGTTTGGGATTTGGATTGGAGCAAATGAATATGAAAATATATTTTCTGTATGGGTAGTTGGAGGAGAAGATCTTAATGAGCCAGTCCTAAGGTTTCATGGAGCTGGATAAGAAGGAATATGTATTTAAACTTAAATGATCTCTTTACGGGTTGAAGTGGTCTCCAAGGTAGTGGTATAAGCCCTTCAACTCGTTTATGTCGAAGACCAGTTTCTCTCGATGTGAGTATGATAGTTGGGTGTAGTCGAAATAGCTCAAGGATGGTTCATCAATATGTCACCTCTTATATATCAATATATGTTAATTACTTCTAGGAGTATACCATAAATAAAGAAGTATATACTTCTAGTCAAATGTAACACCCAGTCTTGTATATAAGAAATACTACAAATAAGTATGCATGCTGATATATATATATGTTGTCACTCCCGTTTCACGTTATACGTATTTTCGTATGCGTATACGAGATCTCTGACGTTTGTCACGTGGACTTGACTTCCTAGCCTAGTCTTGGTTGGTCATGACTTGGCTTGGTTTATTTTGGTTTGGCTTGGATTGATTGGGCTTGGTTCATAATGAGAAAACCCTCTCTTTATAAAGCCCAACCACCCATTTCTCTCTCTTCATTACTTCCATTTATTTCTTCTCCTTCTTCTCCATTACTCTCCCACCAACCTAGAGACTTTAGGCAAGTGCAAGTTGTTTCATGATGGATCTTCCATTTTATTGTTCTATCTTCTTCTCTACATGATTCTAAGCATCTTTAGGACTTGGAGTTTTCGGTTTGGACGGATGAATTTTTGTAGATCTAAATTTATAGTCTTTTCGGTTTTCTTGGGTTTTGATCTACCAAACTTTATTATTTTTAAGTTTTGATTGTTCTATGTTATAGAGAATTCGATTTTACCCAAAATGGACCTTTGAAAAGTTAGATTTCGACTTGGTCTGAAAAAGTTATGGCCAAAATAAGATTTGGATATTTTCTAGTTCATCTGTCCTGAATCTGGCAGGGATGATGAATAGTGCCGCAGAAGGCCGCATAGTGCCGTATAGTACTGAAGAATACCGTATAGTGCCGCAGAAGGCCGCACAGTGCCGCAGAATGCCGCATAGTACCGCAGAAGGCTGCATAGTATCGTAGAATGCCGCATAGTGCTTATTTTTGGCTATTTTATGTCCTATTTGGATGAATTGTGGCCAGAATCTATTCTAACTTCCAACATGAAAGTTGTAGATCTTTTTCTTGGCTTCAAGAATATGTTACTAGCTATTTTATGCAAGTTTCTCTCATTCATGATAATGTAAGGATAGAACACGATAGTGGCCTGTTAAGGTGCACTCTTAACAAGTAACAAGTAACTTGACATGGTAATACATGATAGTAGCCCGTTGTGGAGCACTCTTGACAAGCAACCTTGGCATGATAATACATGATAGTGGCCCGTCATGGCGTACTCTTGATAAGTAAACCTAACATGATAATCTCGATATGCTGTTGTGATGACTATCTTGACTTGCTAAGTAACTCTTATCTTGACACCATGGGTGTTTGTGCTTGTATAAGCTACATGTATCGTCTTGTATTATGTCTAGGACATGAATTCCTAATTTCTACGGTCAGTGATCCGTACTGAATCTGACTAGGATAATGACTAGATTGATCAAGTAGTCCATGAAGAAATTTTCCAGCTACAGACAGTCCCGTTATTTGGGCGCTCTAATTGGACTTGTAGCCTGCCGTCGAGTAGGGCACATTTCCATCACACTGTCATGTATTGTACCTCTAAGTCACCTAATCCAACTCTCTTAACTTGTGACCGGATAACCTGGATTAAGACTGCAGGGCTTGTAGCTGTTGGAACATCTCTATGCATCTTGTTAGTAATTAGGCTTGTGATAACCCTAGTTAGTTAAAGTAAGCCGTACTCATTGTTTGGCTATGATTGATAGATGGAGTCAAGTATGGTCTTGCCTAGGCAAGACCAGTACATGGTTATTTCAGCACATTACTGTTATACTTTACCATATCGATAATTGGTTAGAGACTAATTTCTATTCAGGTAAAGGATTACAACCTCGGTCCTTTTTTGGTTTACGGTTTGTAACTTGGCTACTGGAATAGTCCTTTAGTTATCTTATTGTTTATCACCTTGTTTCTCTAACTCATGTATTTTGTTACCATTGATGTATTTATGTGCTATTATGCTGGTTTTAGTTCTTTAGTGAAGACTTCCTTGTGGCACTTGCTCTTTTTGGGGTCTGACCCAGCTGGTTTTGAATGGCCAGATTTCGGAGTAGCACCAGAGGATCTTCTAGCCTTCCAGCCAGATGGTGAATACTAGGCACAACCCTGGCAACGAGTGGGTTTTATTTTGCTCTCCCACCCTATTATAAATTATTCTTTTGAGGCGTTTAGTCGCCGAGCAAGTGTTAGCTTATGTTAAATTTACATTCCTGTCTGCCTAAAGGCTGTAACATGATTGACAAATCCTAGGGTTGATCATGTATGACTTAAACTCTTTCATGATCATCTGAATATGTAATATATGGGACGCCTTACTTTGTATGTCTGATGATCTACCATCTTGTTATATTTACTTGCTTGCTTGAGATTGAGACACTAGGCTTGATCTTGACCATAAGTGACTGTTGGCTTGTAGTAAAACCCTCATGCATCTAGACAGCCATGACTGTACATCAAGGTGGGTTACACTTTAATGTACGTAGCTGGCTGTGTCTGTCCCCCGCTTTCCAGTATTCTGGTTCTGGGGTGTGACACTGTTTAAGTGGTGGCCCATACAGGTCTTGTAAATCAAGATGTGTGAGGGTTTCACTGAATAGATGTCTCAATCAGCACTCATCCTTGATCTCTACTCGTGTCTTCTAATCTTTCTGAAATCTTGACATGATCATATGTTTATATCCTCGATCTATCATGGTCTTTCCTTATTATTTTTTATGTCGTTTCTTCAGCGATATTGTTCCTGGTCCTACCGATCAGCAAGGCGGAGAACCTCCAGTGGACTATCAGCAACCTGGAGACCAAGTCCAGCACTCTGGAGCGGCCTTCCGAGTCATGCATTTCGGGGATCTAGAGCCTCCAGTTCAACCAGTCCAGCCTGTAAAGCCTGATAATTGAACCCTGGTGGTTCTTATCAGGGAATTGCTTGCATCTCAAGATCGTCAGGGCGATGCCCTGCACCAGACAGTACAAGATACCATGGGCAGAGTTGGTTACCAAGGAAACAACGCGGCCATCAGCTTCAAGCGTCTGAACCCTCCTTTTTTGACGGCAGTGAAGATGTTATCGCTGCTGATGCATGGCTTCAGGACATAGAAGTTATCCTGGAGGCAGCTAGGATTCTTGAGAAAGAAAAGGTGGCCGTTGTGCACCTACAGTTATTGGACTTAGCCCGTAGCTGGTGGACGATGCTAGCAGTTGGATTACCGACGCCTGTCTCATAGGCGGTATTCAGCAACAAGTTCCAGATCAAGTACTTCGACGCAGTAGCTCGGTATGATCTGCAGACGAGATTCAACAATCTTTAGCAGATGGGTAGGACGGTCGATGGATATGCGGTCGAGTTTTCTAGACTTAGTCGGTTTTGCTCCTATCTTGGTGGCAACCGAATTGGATCGAGCCCATCGATTCCAGCAGGGGCTCCACCTAGAGATTATCATATCAGTGGAGCAGTTTGAGCACCAGACGTTTGATGCCGTCTTGCGAGCATCAAAGAGGCATGAGTATACTTCGCAGAGGATTGTAGATAGAAGCAGAGGACGGAAGATGTCTCATGGGCAGATGTCCCAGCCTTCAGCACCAGCCCCGGCAGCTAGGGCTTTGACTATTGGAGCTCATAGGAGGGCGACCACAGTTTCGTTGGTTCAGCACTCGACGCCAGCGTATCCTCAGCAACAGAAGCAGTCTTCCGCAATGGGCTGCACTCGTTATGGGAAACCAGGACATATAGTATCAGAATATCGCAGAGCACAGGAATTGTGCTTGGCTTGTGGGATACCGGATCACAAGATAGGGTCCTGTCCGAATAGAGCCAATTCATCGTCATCAAACCTAACCAGTCCATTGGTTAGGGGTCCAGCACCAGTGCAGCAGTAGTACCAGCCTCCGAGGCTATTGCCGTCTCAGGCTCAGTAGTATGCCCAAGATCAGATTTAGAACAGGCATAGAGGTCACCAGCAGAGGGAACCAGCACCAAGAGGGCAAGGTCAGGCTATGGCTCTGACCGTAGCAGAAGAGTTAGCTTCAGGTGAGGTGGTGACAGGTACCATTCTCGTCAACTCTTTTTTAGCATCAATATTATTTGATTCGGGTGCATCGTATTTATTTATGTCTGCACGACTCGCAACACAGATAGGACTGAAGCCCAAGCCATTATCAGTAAGGCTCAATATACTTACTGTTAACGGTCTTATGGGAGTAGATAGAGTATTTTCCTCGTGTCGAATCGTAGTTAGCGGTAGAGAGTTTTTCGCTAGGTTGATAGAATTTTCGATGGCCGATTATGATGTGGTCCTAGGAATGGATTGGTTAAAGGAGCAATACACAAGAATAGACTGCCATATTGGCAGGATTATTTTTTGTATTTCCGGTGAGGCAGAGTTTTCATTCTCTAGGGGCGAAGTAGAACCTCCTCCCCCAGTATTGCGGATAGCAGTAGAAGTGGGAGTTCAGTTTCCCAGAGTCGTTGAAGAGTTCCCAGATGTGTTCCCCAAAGAGCTTCCAGGCATGCCCCAGAGAGAAAGAGAGAATTCACCATTGATTTGCTTATAGGGACGACACTAGTGTCAGGAGGAGTCTACAGGATGGCACCTTTAGAGTTAGAGATCTTGTACAAGATGATTGAAGAACTCAGAACCAAGGGATTCATTCGTGCTAGTAGATCACCTTGGGGAGCCCCGATACTTTTTGTGAAAAAGAAGGATGATATGTCAAGATTATGTGTTAATTATCGTACCTTGAACTCTGTAACAGTCAAGAACAGATATCCACTACCAAGGATAGATGATTTATTTGATCAACTCAGAGGAGCGGCAGTAAGATTGACTTACGGTTAGGATACCATCAGATCAGAGTTAGAGAACAAGACATCCCGAAGACAGCGTTCAGATCCAGATATGGGCATTAGGAGTTTCTTGTTATGCCATTTGGAGCGACCAATGCGCCAGCCGTATTCATGGACCTCATGAATCGTATCTTCATGTCCTATTTGGACCAGTTCGTGATAGTGTTTATAGATGATATCTTAGTCTATAGAAAGAATGAGGCAAATCATGAGCAGCTGTAGAACCCTAGAGGGGGGTGAATAGGAAAATAAAAAATAACTAGTGCAACAGAAGCAATATATGACAAATAAAAGTAAAGAGTGAGAAGATCAAACACAAGATGTATCCTGGTATCCTCGCTTGAGGTAATCCAGTCCCGGAACTCTCTCCGTCTTAAATCCACTATTTAATCAAATAGTACACACAATTTTGGATCCGAAGAACTTGCCAACTTCAACACGAGTTTGGATCTGAAGACTCACCAACTTCAACACACGAGTTTTCTTACGAAGGCTCGCCAACTTCAAACAAATGAGAAGAGAAACTTGTTGATCTTCTAACACGTGAAGATCGAAATTTACAACTCTTAAATACTCTATCACTTTGGGAGAGGATGACAATTAAAAGCTTGGAAGAGTATTAATGGTGGAGCTCTTGGTTGTTGGAAAATTTATGGCAAGAGTTAGTAAAAGCCTCAAGAGAGAGAGAGAGAGAGAGAGAGTTTTTATTTATAGAGAAACCAAGCGTGGGTGGCATTTAATGCTCTGGATACAGGCAGACCGGCATGCCGTCGGTATGCAGCGGCATACCGTTGGTATACCGGTCAAATAGTAACGGTCATATTAATGACCGTTTGAGAGCATTAAATGCGACCATTAATGCTAGTCAGAGCAATTCAAAAACCAAATATTTGAAACTCGGTATACCGTCGGTATGCCGCGGCATACTGTCGGTATACCGACATTTTGTCACAGAACGTTTTTGTGCAACCAAAACGGTATACCGCCGGTATGCCGGAGCATACCGTCGGTATGTCGATGTTTTATCACAGAACGTTTTGTGGTCCATAAAACGGTATACCGTCGGTATGCCGACAATTTGTCATATCAACTTTTGGGTCGATAAAAATAGTATATCGTCGGTATGTCGGAGCATGCCGCCGGTATGCCGACAAATTATCACAGCAACTTTGTGGACGATAAAAACGGTATACCGTCGGTATGCCGAAGCATGCCGTCGGTATGCCGCTCTGTATGTAATTGATTTTTGACTTGTTCTTTTACTTGTCATTCGTCCTTAGGTGTTTACAGATATACCTAGACTATGTACAGACACGAATACTCTAAGCAGGAGGATGCCGTCTTATGCAAGGAGCGCCTGAAAACTGCTTCAGTCTTCGCTGCAAAAGAAAGTTGTACTTGAACGGAAAGACTTAGTAGTAGAGCTTCTGAGAAGATCAGAATCTGAAGACACAGAAAACTAAACTGCGAAGATGCTGTTAATAATCAAAATAGAATATGCTAACAATCTCCTCCATTTTGATAATTGACAAAAAGAGAAATAGCATCTTCAGGGAGTAGCTCCCCCGTAGGTAGACAACTCCCCCTCAATACGTTTTTTCCCCCTTTGTCACTTAGTCAAAGATGGGAAAAAACAAAAATAAAAGATAGCAATAATAAGGACAAGAGCATGGAATAAAAAAAGCATGTATTTATATATGGAAGTGAAAGTTGAATACATGCAAGATAGCATACTACTAAAGACAAATAAAAAGACTCTCCCCGACGAGAGTTTGGTAACAAGAGACAGACATAAACCAAGTCCCCGCAGGACTGCAAAGTACTAAAGCCAAACCACACAAAGGTCCCTGAAGGACCACAAAAGACAGAACATAAAGACAAACACACATAACTAAAACACGCATTATTCGAGACCATCACCCAAAAGGAAGCCTATATACTAATGAGAAATAAGAAATGCCATAATCTAACAATGTTTGTGACATCCAAAAAATTTGTGCACAACAGCAGCCAGCCGCAATATACTCGGCCTCAGTGGTTGAAAGAGCAACAGAATTTTATTTCTTACTAAACTACGATACCAAGGATTTTCCAAGGAATTGGCATGTGTCGCTAGTACTTTTTCGGTCAATCTTGCATCCGGCAAAATCTGCATCCGAGAAGCCATAAAGCTCAAAGGATGAAGATTTCAGATACCAAAGGCCCATGTTCACGGTACCTTTGAGATATCGAAAAATACGCTTTACGGCACATAAGTGCGATTCCTTTGGATTTGCTTGATAACGTGCACAAAGACATACACTAAACATGATATCAGGACGGCTAGCAGTAAGATAAAGTAGACTACCAATAATACCTCGATACTTACGAATGTCAACCGATGTGCCATCTTCATCATGGTCAAGCTTTGTCGTTGTTGCCGTAGGAGTCCTCATTGATTTAGATGAGTCAAGTTCGAAACGCTTGAGGAGATCCTTTGTATATTTTGCTTGATTGATGAAGGTCCCTTTAGGTCCTTGTTTGATTTGTAATCCCAAAAAGAATGATAGCTCACCCATCATACTCATTTCAAATTTTTCTTGCATAACTTTAGCAAATTCTATACAAAGTGTGTTGTTAGTAGAACCAAAAATAATGTCATCGACATAAATTTGAACCAATAAGAGAGTGCCATTATGGAATTTGATAAAGAGTGTTGTGTCGACTTTCCCCTTTGAAAAATTGTGAGAAACAAGAAAATAGCTAAGGCGCTCATACCAAGCACGGAGAGCTTGTTTGAGGCCATAAAGGACTTTGTGGAGTTTGAACACCTGGTTAGAAAATTGAAAATCTTCAAAGCCGGGAGGTTGTTTAACATAAACTTCCTCCTTAATAATATCGTTAAGAAAAGCACTCTTAACATCCATTTGAAAGATCTTAAAGTCATTAAAACAAGCAAAAGTACAAAGCATACGAATGGATTCAAGACGTGCAACCGGAGCATAGGTTTCGTCGTAGTCAATGCCTTCCTCTTGGTTATAGCCTTGAGCAACCAATCGGGCCTTGTTACGAGTCACTAACCCACCTTCATTAAGTTTGTTGCGAAACACCCATTTTGTTCCAATGATGGGGTGATTGCTAGGTTTAGGGACAAGTTCCCAAACCTTGTTCCGCTCAAATTGATTTAACTCCTCTTGCATTGCTATCATCCAAAACTCATCAAGAAAAGCATCATTAATATTTTTAGGCTCTATTTGAGAGATGAAAGCCACGTTGGCACAAAGATCACGAGTGGAGGATCTAGTGCTAACACTGGAGGAAGGATCCCCAATGATAAGTTCCTTAGGATGATTGGTGACAAATCTCCATTCTTTTGGGAGATCCTTTTGAGGAGGCTCGAGAGGAGGAGACTCTTTTGTTGGGGTCACAACTTCATTGTTAGATGAAGAAGGACGATCTTCAATAGAGGAGTTCTCCAATCCAAACGAGATGTCATCAATATCCTCGAAAGAGGAAAATGTAGAAGAATTAAGTTCATTAAAAGAGACATTGATTGACTCTTCGACAACGAGACTTCTTTTATTAAAAATACGAAAAACTTTACTATGAGTAGAGTATCCAAGGAATATTCTTTTATAGGCTTTTTCTTCAAACTTGCCTAGGTTATCCTTGGTATTCAAAATAAAACAATTGCAACCAAAAACTTTAAAATATTCAATAGAGGGAATTTTGTCAAACCAAAGCTCATAAGGAGTCTTCTTAGAAATAGGTCTAATCAAGACCCTATTTATAACATGACATACCGTATTAACGGCTTCCGCCCAAAAATATTGGGGGAGTTTATATTGGTTTAACATAACCCGGGCCATATCATGTCCACAACACCATTTTGTTAATAGAAAAACCATTTTATTGAGGAGTTCGTGGACAAGCAAAATCATGTCCAAAATCATTCTTTTCACAATATCTTTTGAAATCGGCATTATCAAATTCTCCTCCATGATCACTTCTAATTTTGTTAATAGAAAAACCTTTCTCATTTTGAACACGTTTACAAAAGGCAACAAATTCACGAAAAGTATCACTTTTGCAAGCAAGAAAAATAACCCAAGTAAATCTCGAAAAATCATCAACTAAAACAAAAGCATAAAGCTTGCCTCCAAGGCTAGCAACTCTACTAGGACCAAAAAGATCCATATGGATAAGTTGAAGAGGTCTAGAAGTACTCACAGAGTTGATTGATTTGAAGGATGACTTTGTTAACTTACTCTTCTCGCATTCTTCACACACTATATCCTTTTTGAACGGGATACTTGGGAGTCCTCTTACGAGCTTCTTGGTAGCAAGACGAGAGATGGTATCTATGTTGGCGTGTCCGAGCCTCATGTGCCAAAGCCAACTCTCATCGTTTTTAGCAACTAAGCACCTGTCATTGTTAGTGTCTTCAACAAGATATAAAACATAGATATTATTTTCTCTAATTCCTTCATAAACAATAGATCCATTAGAGCTATCGGTAATGAAGCCTTTGAGCTTAACAAACTTGATATCATAACCATTATCGGTAAGATAACTAATACTAAGAAGATTGTGTTTAAGATTGGTAACAAGATACACATTCTTAATACAGGGATAAGGATGGGAACCTATATTACCATTCCCTATAATGTGACCTTTAAGATTGTTACCAAAGGAGACGTGTCCTTCCTTCTTCATCGATAGCGTTGTAAATAATGAAGCATCCCCGGTCATGTGCCGTGAACAACCGCTATCGAGAATCCACTTGCTTCTAGCATGAGAAGGACTCTTCACCTACAACATAAGTTGAAGATGAAAATTTTGGTACCCATGATCTTATGGGTCCTTGAGTATTAGTCTTAGGAACCCACATAAAAACTTTCTTGTCAACAAGTTTCCTTGTATGACAATAATTGGTCGTATGTCCATACAAGCCACAGTAATTGCAAATCATAGAGGATTTAGAAGAAGATATGTGAGAATCATGCATATGTGAATCTCTAGTGCGAGGAGCTCTAGCATTAGTATTATGATGATGATAATAAAAAGTATGATGCGAAGTGTTTTTCTTAACAAAAGGTCATTTCCTTGTGTTAGAAAAGGATTTGTCTGTAGTGTTCATATAAGAAGTATGCCTAGCATTATGATGAGTGTGGAGGTGTCTTGGAGCATGCATGTGAGTAGTGTTCTTACTACCTAATTTCTTACTCTGTAAAAGAAGATCATTATACTTAATAGAAGTGTCATATTCTCTCCTATTAGCATCTTGAACTTTGTGCATAGCAAATTCATAAGAGCTTCTCATGGATTGAATCTCATCATCCTTTTTCTTGATAGTGTTAAGAGATTCTTGAAACTTGAGTCGCAAAAACTCTATTTCATCTGTGTCAGAAGCAGGAGATTTTCTCTTTACATCAATAATGATGCTTGAGAGTCTTTCTACTTCTAGTTGAAGAGCAACAATCTCTTTTAGAGATTTCTTATATTTATTCCTAACACCTTTCTGCTCTTCATGCAATTGAAGGATAGCTTTCTCCAAATCATCATAAGTAAGAGTATTTAGGGAGAGATCATCAAGTACCTCATCGGTTGCCATGAGACAAACGTTGGCATTGTGTTTGCACTCTTTATCGTTGTCGGAGTCGCTTGCGTCACTCTCACACCAAATTCTTGTGTTGGCGAATTTCCTGGAGGACGAGCTTCCCTTGCTAGGCTTCTTGTACTTGCTTGAGTCTTTTCTTATCATCGGACAGTCCCTCTTGATGTGTCCGGGTCTTCTGCATTGATAGCACGCCGGATCTTCTTTATTGTCCCGTCTGAAGCGGTTGGCTTTGTTGAATTTAAGGAACTTTCCGAAGTGCTTAGCTGTGAGAGCTATTTCTTCATCGTCGTCCGACTCATTGTCGTCAGAGCTATCCTTGGAGTAGGACTTTGTAGCTTTGAGAGCAAGAGATTTCTCCTTCTCTTTGGTCTTCTTCTTCTCCTTCTCTTGTATGGAGGATTCCTCTTGATCCTTCATATCAAGTTCATGAGTCATTAGCTTACCCATGAGAGTCTCAAGGTTCATGACTGTCAGGTCATTCCCCTCAATGATTGCGGTAGCTTTAGGACTCCAAACTTTCGTCAGTCCTCTAAGAATTTTTCTGATCTTTTCATGAGCAGGATATTCCTTACCAAGAGAAGAGATAGGATTAATAATATCACCAAAATGAGTAAACATTCAAGTAATAGATTCATCATGCTTCATCTTAAAAGACTCATATTCTTGCGTGAGTCTACTAATCTTGGATTCCTTCACTTGTGAAGTACCCTCATGTGTGACTTCAAGTAACTTTCAAATCTCATTGGAAGTCTTGCAAGTAGAGATTCGGTTGAATTCATTACTGTCGAGAGCATAATAAAGAGCGTTCATTGCCTTGGCATCTCGACTTGTAAGCTTCTTGGTGTTTTCAGTGAGTGTGTCCATAAGGGTGTCAGAAGCAATATCCTCAATAACTCTGGAAGGAGTATGAAGACCATTTATCACACAATCTCATAAATCGAAATCTATGGACTTCAGATAAATGCTCATCCTAATCTTCCAGTAGTTATAGTTGGTTCCATCAAATAGGGGAGGCCTATTTGTGGAGTGTCCTTCATTGTGGAAGGTATTGATACTAGGATTAGAGGCCATGGATCACTCAAAGGGTGTAAATCCAAATCAAAAGAACAAAGCTCTGATACCAATTGTAGAACCCTAGAGGGGGGGTGAATAGGGAAATAAAAAATAACTAGTACAACAGAAGCAATATATGACAAATAAAAGTAAAGAGTGAGAAGATCAAACACAAGATGTATCCCGGTATCCTCGCTTGAGGCAATCCAGTCCCGGAACTCTCTCCGGCTTAAATCCACTATTTAATCAAATAGTACACACGAGTTTGGATCCGAAGAACTCGCCAACTTCAATACGAGTTTGGATCCGAAGACTCGCCAACTTCAACACACGAGTTTTCTTACGAAGGCTCGCCAACTTCAAAAAAATGAGAAGAGAAACTTGTTTATCTTTTAACATGTGAAGATCAAAATTTACAACTCTTAAATACTCTATCACTTTGGAAGAGGATGACAATTAAAAGCTTGGAAGAGTATTAATGGTGGAGCTCTTGGTTGTTGAAAAATTTATGACAAGAGTTGGTAAAAGCCTCAAGAGAGAGAGAGCTTTTATTTATAGAGAAACCAAGAGTGGGTGGCATTTAATGCTCTGGATACAGGCAGACCGGCATACCGTCGGTATACCGGTCAAATAGTAACGGTCATATTAATGACCATTTGAGAGCATTAAATGCGGCCATTAATGCTAGTCAGAGCAATTCAAAAACCAAATATTTGAAACTCGGTATACCGTCGGTATGCCGCGGCATACCGTCGGTATACCGACGTTCTATCACAGAACGTTTTTGTGCAACCAAAACGGTATACCACCGGTATGCCGGAGCATACCGTCGGTATGCTGACGTTTTATCACAGAACGTTTTGTGGTCCACAAAACGGTATACCGCCGGTATACCGGAGCATACCGTGTCACAGCAACTTTTGGGTCGATAAAAACGGTATACCGCCGGTATGCCGGAGCATGCCGCCGGTATGCCGACAAATTGTCACAGCAACTTTGTGGACGATAAAAACGGTATACCGTCGGTATGCCGACAATTTGTCATAGCAACTTTTGGATCGATAAAAATGGTATACCGTCGGTATGCCGGAGCATGCCGCCGGTATGCCGACAAATTGTCACAGCAACTTTGTGGACGATAAAAACGGTATACCGCCGGTATGCCGAAGCATGCCGTCGGTATGCCGCTCTGTATGTAATTGATTTTTGACTTGTTTTTTTACTTGTCATTCGTCCTTAGGTGTTTACAGATATACCTAGACTATGTACAGACACGAAGACTCTAAGTAGGAGGACGCCGTCTTATGCAAGGAGCGCTTGGAAACTGCTTCAGTCTTCGATGCAAAGGAAAGTTGTACTTGAACGGAAAGACTTAGTAGTAGAGCTTCTGAAAAGATCAGAATCTGAAGACACATAAAACTAAACTATGAAGATGCTGTTAATAATCAAAATAGAATGTGCCAACAGCAGCATCTTCGTGTAGTTCTTCAGATTCTCAGAGAGCACCAGTTGTACGCGAAGTTCAGTAAGTGCGAGTTTTGGCTGGATCATATCTCGTACTTAGGTCACATCATCACCAGAGGTGGAGTGGAAGTGGACCCCCAGAAGATAGTGGCTAAAGAGGCATGGCCAGTTTCCAGTATCGTCACAGAAGTTTGAAGTTTCCTAGGATTGGCTGGCTATTACCGACGGTTTGTATCAAACTTTGTTCGGATTTTAGCACCACTGACGCAGTTGACCCACAAGGATGTACAGTTTGCTTGGACAGTAGAGTGTCAGAGTTCATTTGAGAAGTTAAAGCAAGGATTGATGACGGCACCCATTCTCACGCTTCTAGATAGGACTGAAGGATTTTCAGTTTATTGTGACACTTTTGGCAGAGGATTGGGATACGTCTTGATGCAGCATGGTAAGGTAGTCGCTTATGCGTCACGTCAGCTTCATGACCATGAGAGGAATTATCCTACCCATGACTTAGAGTGAGTAGTGGTGGTTTTTGCACTTAAGTTGTGGAGGTACTATTTGTATGGAGATCGGGTGAAGATTTTTACCGACCACAAGAGTCTTAAGTATGTGTTTACCCAGAAGGATCTTAATATGCGTCAGAGGAGATGGCTAGAGCTACTCGTGGACTACGACATCAACCTGCAGTATCATCCTGGGAAGGCCAACGTAGTAGCAGATGAATTGAGCAGAAGGGCTGGAGTTTATTTCCTAACAGCACAACCAAAATTGTTAGCCGATCTTCAGAAGTTGGGTATTAATGTTGTTCTTCCTACCAGTATGGCATTGATGGCCAGTATGCAAGTTCAGTCCTGTATAGTTTAGAGGATTAAGTTAGCTCAGTCAACGGATTCTAAGCTTCAGCGGCTTAGGACAGAATGTATAGCAGGACGGAGAGAATAGTTGTGTATTCACGAAGATGGTACTCTCCGACATAGGAGGTGTCTTTGTGTACCCAGCGGTGATATCAAACAGGAGATCATAGTAGAGGCTCACAGTTCTCAGTATTCAATTTATCCCAGTAGCACGAAGATGTACCGAGACATCCGTCAGCATTTCTGGTAAAATGGCATGAAGAGGGAGATAGCCCAGTTTGTCTCTCATTGTTTAGTTTGCCAACAAGTTAAGGCTGAACAACAGAGACCAGCTGGACTTCTTCAACCTTTACGGATCCCAGAATAAAAATAGGAGTACATTACCAAGGATTTTGTAACAGGGTTACCTAAATCTCCAGCTGAAAGAGATGCTATCTGGGTTATAGTTGACAGACTTACCAAGGTAGCTCATTTTATCTCTTTCAGAATTGGCCAATCGACGGATGCTTGCAGAGATGTACATCAGGCAGATTGTCACATTGCTTGGAGTGCCAGTTAGTATCATATTAGACAGAGATTCAAGATTCACATCACACTTTTGGCGGAGTCTTCAAAAGAGCTTGGGGACTCGTCTCAAGTTCAGTTCAGCATATCATCCGTAGATAGATGAACGGTCGGAACGCACGAATCAGTCTCTTAAAGATATGTTGCGATCTTGTACGTTGGACTTCGATAGTTTGTGGGAAGATCACCTGCACCTAGTGGAGTTCTCCTATAACAACGGTTTCTAGGCCCGTATTCAGATGGCACCCTTTGAGGCATTGTATGGTAGGAAGTGCAGATCTTCTTTAGCCTGGGATGATGTGGACGAGAGGCAGATGTCTGGTCCAGAGATGATTATGTAGACAATTGAGGTGGTCAGACAAGTCTGAGATCATCTTCGAGTTGCCCAAGATCGCCAATGCTATTGGGCCGATTCTCATCGGCGTCCCCTTGAGTTTTCAGTTGGCGACCATGTGTTCCTTAGGATCTCGCCTACCCGGGGCGTCATTCGATTCGGCGTGCGGGAAAAGCTTAGTCCTAGGTATATAGGGCCGTTCGATATCCTTGA
Organism: Iris pallida; assembly: GCA_029216955.1. Taxonomy (NCBI): domain Eukaryota; kingdom Viridiplantae; phylum Streptophyta; class Magnoliopsida; order Asparagales; family Iridaceae; genus Iris; species Iris pallida. The sequence goes on from JANAVB010008599.1 coordinate 23,276,025, forward strand.
ACGAGTAGGTGATGTGTCCTATCATCTCGCTCTTCCACCGTCGTTATGTGAGGTATATGACATATTCCATGTATCCCAATTGCGATGGTATATCCCAGATTCAAGCCATGTCCTTGATCATTCGAAATTTGTTGTTGATACCAACCTTTCGTATGAGGAAAGGCCCGTATCCATATTAGACCGAAGAGAGAAGGTACTCAAGAACAAGACTATTAGTTTAGTCAGTGTTGCTTGGAGTCACCAATCTTTGGGTGAGTCAACGTGGAAGCGTGAGGATGATATCCGCTCGTGATATATACACATGTTTGACTCATAAGGTATAATGTCTTCCTTATGCCTTATGCTTTAATTTCTTGCTTGTATGAATGATTGCTTGATTGACTGCTAGTCGTAGCTTGCTTATGATTAATATAGCTTTTCCAGACATCTCTAGCCTCTTGATTAAATTTCGAGGACGAAATTCTTTTAAGGTGGGTAGAGTTGTCACTCTCGTTTTCCATTATACGTATTTTCGTATGCGTATGCAAGATCTCTGACGTTTGTCAGGTGACCCGTAGTTGGACTAGACTTACTAGCCTGTCTTGGTTGGTCATGACTTGGCTTGGTTTGACTGTGCTTGGTTTATTATGAGAAAACCCTCTCTTTATAAAGCCCAACCACACATTTTTCTCTTTTTATTACTTCCATTTATTTTTTCTCCTTCTTCTCCATTACTCTCCCACCAACCTAGAGAGATTAGGCAAGTGCAACTTGCTTCATGTTGGATCTTCCATTTTATTGTTCTATCTTCTTTTCTATATGATTCTAAGCATCTTTAGGACTTGGAGTTTTCGGTTTGGACGGATAGATTTTGTAGATCTAAGTTTGTAGTCTTTTCGGTTTTATTGGATTTTGATCTACCAAACTTTATTACTTTCAAGTTTTGATTGTACTATGTTGTAGAGAATTCAATTTTACCCAAAATGGACCTTTGAAAAGTTAGATTTTGACTTGTTTTGAGGAATTTATGGCCAAAATAAAATATGGATATTTTTTAGTTCATCTGTCCTGAATCTGGCAGGGACGATGAATAGTGTCGCAGAAGGCCGCATAGTGCAGCCTACCGTATAGTGCCGCAGAATGTCGCATAGTGCCGCAGGATGCCGCATAGTGCCGCAGAAGGCCGCATACTGCCGCAGAATGCCGCATAATTCCTGTTTTGGCTGTTTTATGTCATATTTTGCTGAATTGTGGCCAGAATCTCTCCCAACTCCCAACATGAAAGTTGTAGATCTTTTTCTTGGCTTCAGGAATATGTTACTAGCTATTTTATGCAAGTTTCTCTCATTCATGATAATGTAAGGATAGAACACGATAGTGTCCTGTTAAGGCGCACTCTTAACAAGTAACAAGTAACAAGTAACTTGACATGATAATACATGATAGTGGCCCGTCGTGGCGCACTCTTGACAAGCATCCTTGGCATGATAATACATGATAGTGGCCCGTCGTAGCACACTCTTGATAAGTAGACCTAACATGATAATCTCGATATGTTGTTGTGACGGCTAGCTTGACTTGCTAAGTAACTCTTGTCTTGACATCGTGGGTGTTTGTGCTTGTATAAGCAACATGTCTTGTCTTGCATCATGTCTAGGACATGAATTCCTGATTTCCACGATCAGGGATTCGTATTGAATCTGATTAGGATAATGACTAGATTGATCAAGTAGTCCATGAAGAGATTTTCCAGCTACATGTAGTCCCGTTATCTGGGTGCTTTAATTGGACTTGTAGTCTGCCGTCGATTAGGGCACATTTCTAGCATACTGTCATGTGTTGCACCTCTAAGTCACCTAATCTAACTCTCTCAACTTGTGACCGGATAACCTGGATTAAGACTGCAGGGCTTGTTGCTGTTGGAACATCTTGATGCATCTTGTTAGTAATTAGGCTTGTGATAACCCTACTTAGTTAAAGTATCAAGCCGTACTCATTGCTTGGCTGTGATTGATGGATGGAGTCTAGTATGGTCTTGCCTAGGCAAGACCAGTACATGGTTATTTCAGCACATTACTGTTATACTTTACCTTATCTATAATTGGTTAGAGATTAAGTTCTGTTCAGGTGAAGGGTTACAATCCCGGTCCTTATTTGGTTTACGGGTTGTAACTTGGCTAATTGAATAGTCATTTAGTTATCTTATCGTTTATCATCTTGTTTATCTAACTTATGTCTTTTGTTATCATTGATGCAATTATGTGCTATTATGCTGGTTTTAGTTCTTAAGTGAAGTCTCCCTTGTGGCACTTGCTCTTTCTGGGTCTGACCCAGCTGGTTTTGTATGGCCAGATTTTGGAGTAGCACCCGAGGATCTTCCAGCCTTCCAGCCAGATGGTGAACACTAGGCGCAACCCTAGCAACGAGTGGATTTTTATTTTTCTCTTCCACTCTATTGTAAATTATTCTTTTGAGGCGTTTAGCCGCCGAGAAAGTGTTAGCTCGTGTTAAATTTACATTCATGTCATCCTAAGGGCTGTAACATGATTGACAAATCCTAGGGTTTATTCATGTATGACTTAAACTCTTGCTAGTCTTCGTATTTTGTATGACTAGCTTCATGATCATCTGAATATGTAATGTACGTGACGCCTTACTTTATATGTCTGATAATCTGCTATCTTGTTACATTTATTTGCTTGCTTGAGATTGAGACACTAGGCTTCTTCTTGACCATAAGTGACTGTTGGCTTGTAGTAAAACCCTCATGCATCTAGACAGCCGTGACTGTACATCGAGGTGGGTTACACTTCAATGTACGTAGCCGGTTGTGTCTGTCCCCGTTCTCCAGTATTCTGGTTCTGGGGCGTGACATATGCATGTTGACATAAATAAAGAAATATATACTTCTAGTCAAATGTGACACCCAGTCCTGTATATGAGAAATACTAGAAATAAGTATGCATGTTGACTAAGTATATATATATATATATATATATATATATATATATATATATATATATTGTAAGAACCCCAAACTTTATTGAAGAATAGGCGCAAAATGCCGAAGCCTATACAAGTAAGCGCGAAGGCGCGACAAAAGAAAAGGAAACGAAAAGCGTGAAACATGCGCACCAAAAGAGGGGAGGGCGACCTAAGCCAAAGCATCCCAGAACGAGTTGGAGACGTTGGGACAGCGTCTCCTAACTTTAAAGCTTTGTCTGATGACTTCTCTGGACAACTGAGTAAGGGGGATTTGATGGCCTTCATATATGAATTTGTTTCTGTTTTTCTAGAGAACCCAAAAATCGGCGGCTGCTACGATCTGGTGGCCGAGGGAACGGTTCCAGTGGGCGAAGAGATCGTATAATCCCCCAGATGGGTGAACCATACCAAGTCTATAGAGGAGCTTGGACCAAAGGCCGGTGGCAAGCTCTCCCGTAAGAAGGACGTGCTCGGCAGATTCCGACGAGTACTACTCACAGTAGTGGCATCTCGAAGCAAGGCTGAAGCCCAAGGATGTGATGGTGTCATCCGTTGGGATCTTCCGGCGAAGAGCACGCCAGATGAGAATAGACCATTTGATGGGGATGCAAGCTTGCCAGTAGTTGGCGAAAACGGGGTTCTGTGTCCCTCTGCCTCTGACCACAATCCTGGCAGAAGCCAGAGTGAATGTCCTGCATGGGTTGGGGGACCATCTCCAAGTTTCGTTCGCGTCAGTGATCCGCAGGTTGGCAGCAAGAAGCCTGATCTCCGCTGGCTGGCCAAGCCAATCTCTGACCTTCCTCCAATTCCATTCGGAACTGTCCTCCCACGGGTCTCTAATAGCGTATTTCGGAGGAGTGAGAATGTTGGGATGAATGATGTCTTCTCCTAGCCATCGCTTCATGCATGCCAGAGAGCGACCGTCTCCCAACTGGAGGTGGATGAGAGGTTCAGCGGTAGTACGACCCTGAATGATGCGCTGCCACGAAGCCGAGGATCTGTTATTAGAGGTCGCCTCCGATAGATGGGAGAGTCTGGAGTATCTAGCTTTCATGAACGTCGTCCATAAAGAGGTCTCGGTGCGCAACTTCCACCACAACTTAATGGAGCAGGCGTACACGATGTGGGCAAGCCTGCAGAAGCCTAGACCACCTTCTTCAGTGGGTTTAGCCATCGACAACCAGCCGGCCCAGTGATATTTGTCCTTGCCGTCGTTCTGACCCCAAAAGAACTTGGCGAAGAGGGATTCGAGAGAGTGGAGCACCTTCAAGGGGGGAGCAAACGAGCAGGGTGTACATCGGGATGGATGATAGAGCGCGTTTGATGAGGATCATTTTCTCCCATGGGGATAAGGTTGCGTTATGCCATCCCGCAATGAGTTTGCGAATTTTATCAACGAGGTGTTCATATATGCCTGAGTTGGCCTTATCGTATACCAGAGGGCATCCAAGGTATAGGAAGGGAGGGTAGGCTGTGCGGAAGGAGGTCATGTTGGCGAGCAAAGTAGAGCGGGTTCTGTCAGCTTTGTGATGGGTGTAGATGACGCTTTTGTTGTTGTTGACACGCTGTCCGGAGCAGGCAGTGTATTTGGCGATCGTGCGCAGGACAACCTCGATCGATCCACTGTCTCCAGAGAAGAAGATAAGACGTCGTCAACGTAAGCCAGGTGGGTGATAAGAGGGCAGCCGGTGGTGGTGTGGAAGTAATTGAAGCCGGGCATATTGGGCATACTATTGAGGCTTTTGTTGAGGGCTTCGGCCGCGATAATAAAAATGGTGGAAGACAGCGGGTCCCCTTGTCTAACCCCCCGAGTGGAACGAAAGAAACTCGCTGCCTGGCCGTTAATGATAGTGGAGAACCACGTATTGCTGATCGATCTGAAAATGATGTCTATCCATGGTTCGAAGAACCCAAAGGCCCTAAGCACCCAGATCATGAATTGCCAGTCTAGACGGTCGTATGCCTTCTCCATGTCAAGTTTGATGGCCACGTTCCACCCTTGACGGGAACTTCATGCACGTGATCATCTCTTGAGCAAGGAGGATGTTGTCTGATATGTTGCAGCCTTTGACGAACCCGCTTTGCTCTTTTGAAATGATTTTGGAGAGAAGATCGGACATTCGATTGGCTACGATGTTGGATATGATTTTGTTGGTGAAGGTACAGAGGCTGATCGGACGGAAGTCTTTGAAGGTTTCGGGATTGTCTTTTTTGGGGATAAGGATGATGTTGGCACAAGAAATCGAATTGGGGTATCTGGCCCCTTGGAGAAAGGCAACAGTAGCTTCGAGTAAATCGGTTTTAATGGTGTCCCAGCAACTTCTGAAAAAAACCCCGTTGAAGCCGTCTGGCCCCGGGGCGATGCACTCGTTGATGGACCAGACCGTCGCTTTAACCTCCTCCTCAGAGATAGTGGCTAGCAGGGTGTCGTTGTCGTGGTCGGTAATAAGAGGAGGGATAACGGCCAATAGTGACACGTCCTTGACAACCCGCTCTTTGGAGAAGAGGTTGGAGTAGTAGTTCACAGCAGCAGCCTGAATACCGACCTGATCGTCCACTAGGTTGCCGTGATCGTCGAGAATCCGATGAAGTTTTAACTTGTTTCTGTGACCTTTGACACAAGCATGAAAGAATCTAGTGTTCCGGTCTCCATCGGTATCCCAAGTGGATCTGGCTTTTTGCTTCCAAAACTCGATCTCCACTCTCAACCTGGATTTGAGAAGAGCTCTGGCGAGGTTGAAGGAGGCGCGATCCTCCGAGGATCTGGATGTGATGAATGAGGTCTCCGTACGGGTAACGTCATCTTCAGCTTCTCTAATAGCCTGGAAGATGTCTCCGTAAGCCACTTTGCTCCAAGACGAGAAGGCCTTGCGCGTTGCTGCAAGTTTAGCCGCCATCCGTGCCAACGGGTTAATAATCGAAACGGAATTCCAAGCCTGAGCGACGATGCACTAGAATTGAGGGTGGTGACGCCAGAAGTCCAGGAAGCGAAATGCTTTTTTGTTAGTGGTGTTGTTCTTGCTGATTTGGACGAGGAGAGGGGAGTGATCCGATTCAGTAGAATTCAGGTGGGTAAGGTTATTGATGAGGCCCATGTCGGACCAACCTTCGTTGATCATTGCCCGATCTAAGCAGGAGTACTGTCACCGATGACCCTCCTGCATGTTGCACCAGGTGAACTCGCTGCCATGGAAGGGCATTGGGGTGAGGTTACCGAGGAAACAAAAGTTATTGAAATCGTCCATTGTCGGTTGGGAAGGAGGGCGACCATCAGACTTTTTCTCTCTGTTAGACACCATGTTGAAATCTCCGATGCAGAGCCACGAAAGACCCTGAGAATGGACCGCCAATAGGTCTGCCCAGAGTAGTCTGTGCTCGGGGATATCGCAGCTGCCATGGACCGCGGAGAGAACGGAGCGGGATTTAAGGGATGGGTGCTCAATCCAACAGGTCCGGGCCTGGGGTGAGTCTTGGATGGTGCCAAATTTGAAGTCATGCACTAGGAAAATCCAGATGTCGTTGCCGCAGGCGATGGCATGCGGGAACCCTAACTTGAGTTGAGTGGCTTTTATTCTTTTTTGTGGGATTTTAGGTTCAATGATGATCAACAGGTCTATGCGGTGAGTCTTCTTGAGGCTGAGGATTCTATTCATAGTCGGTTTGTTGCCGATACCCCTCGCATTCCAGGAGATGATATTAAGCATCTGATGAGGAAGCGGGATGGGAGTGACTATGCTTCCTGGCGGACCTAGTCGTCCTTCCCGTTGTCTGCTTTTGATTGTTTTTGTTCTTCTTGGATGAGGTTTTTTTGTTGGATGTGTAGGTGGACCAGTTGCTTCCGGGTTTTTTGTTATTCCGACTCGGGCCACTGCTTCCCTCGGCGTGATTAGAGGTGAGAGCCGGATCATTGTCTTGTTCTTCCAGGGCATAGAGGGGGTTGTCTCGGTCCAGGAATCCTGCTTCCTTGGCTTGCCAAAATCTGCCGGTTAGTGCTTGGCTAAATTTGGTTTGGGTGTCCAAAGGGTGATGGGGGGCAGATCAAGGGGGCTCCGGATCTACGGCAAGGGCAGCTTTGGGTGCCTCGGCCTACTCAGAGCTACTAGCCGACGAGATCTTATCAGGTTGTTGAGAGTGATTGACAGATGGTTGGGTGGAGTGGAGTATCCTGAGAGGGGGTAGGATGGTGGTGTCAGTTGGGTTGGGTATTTGGGTGGTAAGGGTTTTATCTGCGTCTGAGTTGAGAGTGAGATCGCTAATCTTGGGGCGATCTATTTGATCGGGAGTGTTGGAAGGGAACTCGCAGGAGTCGTTGTGGTCTTCATCGGAAGTAGTGCCAGTTAGTGGTTCGAACGGATTGAGGAGGGGTAGGGTGGAGAAAGTGAAGGGGACGATAGCGGAGGTGGTCTTGACGATCGAAAGAGGGAATGGACGAGTAGGACCGTCGATCTGATGTAGAGGGTCTGGGTTGGAATTGTGGATGGTGATGGCGGAGCTAGTCGTGGCGTTCATGACTGGGTGGCTTTGAGCTGTTGACGCACGAGGGGGGCGCGTGGTGGCCTTCTTTAGTTTCGGGTGTGCACGAAAACAGTGTTGAATTACGTGTCCGCTCATCTGGCAGTGTTTGCAGAAGATTATATTGTTGTCGTAGATCAGCGGCTGGCTGTGTGTTTGATATCCGAGCTCGATCTCTATGATTTTGGGGGGGTCATTTGCAAGGTCTAACTCGACACAAATCTTCGCATAATTGCACTTGGACAGGTTGCGAGTTTCTTCGACGACAGCTACCAGAGTCCTGAAGGAGCTGGTTATTCATTTGAGGGAAGCTGCGGGGAAACAGACCAGGGGAAGGTTGGGTAGGATGATCCATGTGGAAATGAATGTTGAATCAATTTTCGGATTGAAATCGGAGGACCATTTGACAACCTTGGCGATCTGTGTGCCCATTCTAGCCGTGCCCTTGGCCCGGACTATGGCAAAATCTGAATCAGATGAGAGGTGCAAGAGCATATGTTTGGGGTCGAGCGGCGTGACCCGATATGCTGCGGAGAGTCCACACTTGGCTACCGAATCCGAGGCAACAGAGAACTTCGGGCAGCCGGATCCGAATTTGAGCACAAACAATTTAGAGAAGGAGGAGGATATTGATGAGATCTCCGACGCGACGAAGGGGACCCGGATGGGATCGCCCACGGCGGGAGGCGAAAGCTCAACGTCAGGGAGCTGGATCTCTACTGACTGCGAAGGTAAGCACCAGCCTCGATTTGGGCGTAAAGCCTCTGCGTAAGAAGCACGGGGGAGGGGGACAGCTGCGCTATCCGGTAGGGAGGATTCGATGGCTGGTGCCTCAGAGGGTGAGGGCCGAGAGACCACAGGGGGCGTCGGTGCCGCAATACCGATGTTGGGGATGGGGAGGGAAAGGGAGACGAGGGACGTCGCGGACGCTGAAGCGAAAGTGGGGACGATATGGTGCTGGGGGGATTATAGGTGCGGCCGGGTGGTCGGGATGACCCCTCGGGAATGCAACTGAAATGCTGGGGTGTCCGCACAGGCATAAGCCTGGGGACAAGAGGCTTGCGCCAAGGTGGGGCCCCGGCAGGCGACTGCCTGAGGGTGAGGGGAGTCCGTGCAGGCAACGGCTTGGGGATCTGAGACCATACCCAACAAGGGGGGCCAAATATAAAAACGTGATGCGGGGGGGGGCCGCGAAGAGGGGGTTAGCTAAAGGCCCAACGTTCTCCCGAGAGGGGATGAAGGAGGCTGGGCCCATAGAACAGGGGCCCGATAGTCCTGGTGGAGCAGCAGAGGGCCCAGCTGTAGGCCAAGACGCATAAAGCGCTACAGGCGGAGGCATGAGCGTAGAGTTTGGCGCCGAGGCGCTAGCGTAGTGCCGAGAAGAATTGGCGCCAGCGTAGAGCGTGGGACCCGAGGACACAGAGGAGTGGTCAACTCGTGCCAGGCTGGGGATGAGGTTCCCGAGGGAGCAGAGGGGCTCGGTGACCGAGGAGTCGCAGAGCACGTGGCTCGGTTCCACGTACACCACCGGGGGGACCGAAGCAAGGCTAGCCGGGACCTCGGAGAGGGTGACAGTTGACCGGGGCGGGCCGCCGGGCAAAGGCAGGGTAGCCGGAACTGGCCGGCCGGCGCCGATGGAAGGAGGAGGTGGTGGAGGAGCCGCGGAAGGCCCAGCTCTGGGCCAAGATGCGTAGAGCGGTTCAGCAGGAGGCGTGAGGGCAAAGGCAGGGTGGCCGGAACTGGCCGGCCGATGTCGAAGGGAGGAGGATGGGGCCAGCGCAGTGGTGGGGCGATCCCGGACGGCTCCGGGGAGAACAGAGATGGTGTCCACCGTAGCTTCTCTGCAAGCTGAGAAGATGGCTGGCCGACCAAGGCGAGCTGGGCTCGCGTCCATTGTAGGGAGAGGTGGGGGGGAGGGGGAGGGTGAGGAGGGGGAAGTCAAAAAGAGGGGGGAAAGCCATGGGCGACAGACCGGGATGAGCGGCCCGAGCTGGGAGCGGCTGCCACACTCCTCTTCTCGGAGGGAACGGTCTAGCCGGCGCCGACGAAGGGGGGGACGCTGCCCCCTGGTCGGGAGCAGCTGTCCGAGCGGGAGTGGAGGCAGCGACTGGAGAGGCGGGGGGGGGGGGGGGGGGGGGGGGGGGGGGGGCGTAGGTGGAAGTCTTCCGGCAGCGGGTGGCCAGGGGGGTACGCGCTGCGGCAGAGATCAAGTCGGTCGTCCACGCGGGCAAAAGCGGGGTAGGGGGCGACCCGAGAATAGAGGGGAGGGAGGACCTAGGAGGCCGGCGCTGGAGACCGAAATGAGAGGGGCGTCGAGGCGAGCGGGGGAACTGGCCCCTCCGGCGACGGCGAGACAAGGTGGGGGGAGTCTAGATCTGGAGGGAGAGGCGAGGGAGGGGAAGTTCGGAGGAGGTAGGACGCCGAGGACGTCCGAGAAGGGCGATTCGGACGGTGGAGAGGGGATGCGCGGAGGCATCGGGGGGGAGAGGGGACGACGGGAGGGGGTGGCGGGGTCAGCCAGCGCTGGCCGGAGAGGGGAACCCATGAATGTGTGTGTGTGTGTGTGTAGTGTGTAGTACAAGCCCAAAAATATATATATATACTTCTAGTCAAATGTAACACCCAGTCATGTATATGAGAAATACTAGAAATAAGTATGCATGTTGACTAAGTATATATATATATATATATATATATATATATATATATATATATATATATATATATATATATATATAGTACAAGCCCAAAAAAATATATATAAGCCCTTCAACTCGTTTATGTTGAAGATCAATTTCTCTCGATGTGAGTATGATAGTTGGGTATAGTCGAAGTAGCTCAAGGATGGTTTATCAATATATCTCCTCCTAATATCGATACATGTTGATTACTTCTAAGAGTATACCATAAATAAAGGCACTAAATCTTCATTGAGTGTGGAATTTAACATGAAAGATTTGGTTGAGTACAAAATTCTACTGAGGTAGAAAGAAGGGATGGAAAACTATAGCTATAGTAAAGAAAGTATGTTGAAAATATACTTGAGAGATTTGTCATGAAGGACTCAATATAGTGATTGCGGGTTGACTTATCCTTCAGTGATTGTCCAAACAGAGGAAGAGGAGAAAAGACGTCTCATGTACCATATGCGAATATACAGCAGGTCCAATCATGTATGCTATGTTATGCACTCAGCATGATTTATCATTTATGATTAGTTCTGTCAGTTGGTACATGTGAAATCCAGGGAGGCTTAATTGGAAAACAATAAGTGAATATTTTGGTATCTAAAAGGTAGTAATGATTTTGTTTTGCTGTTTGATAAGCCAGAACATGGATCGAGACGATTGCAGGGATATGTAGATGCAATTATATTGGTGTATGAGATAAGAAAAGATCATGTATGACTATGTATACACACTTGTAGGTTATGTAGTTAGTTGAAAGTCGACCCTTCAGGAAATCGTGGTACTATCAACTCTATATAGAGTCAGAATGCATGGAAACAAGAGAGGCATCAGAGGAGATCCTATAGTTAAAAGTACAGTGGATGAGTTCGGATTTGAGAAGGTATTGGTTCTTTTATTTTATGATAGTGTATACCCTCTAAATTTTCTTTTTTTTAATATAACTAAACTAATTAAAAATGTAGAAGTTAATAATATCAAGACAAATGTAACACCCAGTCCTGTATATAAGAAATACTAGAAATAATAAATTTAATAAAAGTATGCATGTTGACTAAGTATATACATAGAGAAGTTATATATATACATATATATATATATATATATATATATATATATATATATATATATATATATATATATATATATGTGTGTGTGTGTGTGTGTGTGTGTGTGTGTGTGTGTGTGTGTGTGCAATGGATTGTTCATTCATCTTTCCTCTGAGAAGAGTCCCTTGTTATGCACAAGATTTTTCGCTCGAGATAATTTTGCAACACATACCAAGCTAAGGAGTATATTAGAAGCCTCTAGAATACTCCAGAGAATGGTGGAATCCTATTAAACTCTCATGAGGTTTTTCTAAGTTCCTAGAATCTCTAAAATCTTTCCAGCATGTAAATATCTTAGGCCTATAATTTTTTTTTCTAGAAGTTTCTTGTAAGGCCCTTGGAAGCCTATAAATAAGTGAGAGGCTCATTTTCTCCTCACCATCCAAGAATTTGTAAACTCTCTCTAATATAGTAAAATTTTCAATAATCATATCTCTCTCTTTTGTTATATATTTCTCATTCTCGTTTTAGCGATCTAGCTTACATTTAGGGAAGGCTTGTACGGGTCTTCGTAGAGGAAGTTTGCGTGCCGTACGGAGTGAGGTGTAGATAAAATACTAAATCTGTGACAAGTAGAATCAAAACGAAGGTCGGTTGGTGCCATGTCGATATCCGAGAATGTCTAGGAGAGGCCCGGGTCATCTAAGAAAAAGAACTCTAAGACCAATAAGAGAGGCAAGAGTAAGAAGCCTATGATGGAGCGTACCCTTGTCAATCTTACGAAATTACTCAAGATCAGGGAGACAGGTTCAAAGGACATAGGGAGATGCATGGGCTCCATATAGCAAAGCAACACAAGACTAGAGGAGTTATACGATGGGCTGGAGAGTGATGTCGCTTTATCCATGGCAATTTTCAGAGCAAATCCAAGAGATTTGATCCTCACTTAAGAATGAGCTCAAAGTACATCGTTTGGAGATCTAGGACGTATATAGGAAGATACAAGGCTACGAGGAGTTAAAGATCGTAGTCGAGAGTTGCGGTGTACTCAGGACCAAAGTTGCCATTTTGGAGAAGGCTATTGTAAACGGTGGATTTTCGAATAAGGAAGCATCATGAAAGAATATTCTCAAGCCAAAATCCTTCATTGGGGTACAAGATGCTAAAAAAGTGGAGAACATCTGGTGGAACATGGAGCGATATTTCAAGATGTTGCACATTGACGATGAGACCGAGCAGGTAAACATTGCTTCACTCTACTTTATAGATGATGCTATATTGTGGTGCCACCGTAGGTGCATGAAAATAGAGACGGGTTTGTGCTCGACTGAGACTTGAGATGATATCAAGAAGGAGATTAACTCTTATTTCTACTCGGAGAACGTGGAATTTGCAGCATGGTGGAGCTTGTGGCAACTCAAGCACATTGAGAAAGTCAATGAGTATATGGGCGAGGAGGATCGTTTGTTCTTCTTTCTTGATGGACTTCAAGCGTAGACGGCTCAAGAATTGCATCGATATAGGGTGTAACACTTGAATGCCATTGTGGCAGCAGCGAAAGGCTCGTCAAGTATAGGTGGAACTACAATGATGTTAAGGTCAAGCCAAATACCACCAAGAAGAATGGTAGGGAAGAGAAGGAAAAATCTCCTAAGGAGGATCCGTTCGAGGGAAAGAAGCATGAAAAGGTCCAACTCAAGTCGGTAGTTTTGTGCTTAATACGTAGAGAAAATCGTTATGCTTAGGATTGCCAAGACATGAATAAACGTGTCAATGTCATCCAAAGCGGGGAGGTGGATGACGAGGAGTACGAAGAGGGGGCACACATGGAAGAGTTGCGTTTACTCAATGCCATTAAGACCAAGTCGATGTGTCAAAGGCACAACGCCATTAAGACCAAGTCGATGTGTCAAAGGCACTGAGCAGAGAGCTCATGTATGTTGATGTGTTGATCAACGATATGAGCACACGGACATTGGTTGATACAGGCGCTAACATCCCCACAGTCGATCGATCTATGAATCGATTTAACTAACTTGTAAACAACTTGAACCTCTGGAAAACATAGTAACTAGTTTAGATTATTTTGAATTAAAACTCAAATAAATTTCTGCTAGAAAATCAAGAAAAATTAATTTTTTTTTTAAACCAAAAATTTGGCAATCGGGGTCTGTCTCGACAAATTGGACTACCATATTGCGTATCGATTGCACCGAAAGGCACGTACGGTATTATTCGACATGTTGCTTGGACGAAATTTAAATTGGTTGCGTGTACGTGATAAATTTGGCCCGTATCCGTATAAAATTATCGTATCTACACTTTTTTTTAAAAATAATTAGTTTATATGCGCTCATCATGTCATGATGAGACTTGTATCATTGGACTCGCAACGTTTTAGTTTTCATGTGACTCAAATTTCGTCCGTATAGTCGATCGGATCGTTATATCACGAACCCCACGATCTGATTTGACGAACATTTTTGTGATCAGCTCATCGAAATAAAATTCTAGACGAGCAATTGAGATCGTATTGTCGTTAGTTTGCTAAATTTGGACAATTTTGTTTTTGCACATTTACTGGTGCAACGTGGGCCCACCTACGGACCCTATCTTAACACGAACATTTCATGTTGTCAATGTGTCCAAATTAAACTTATGGGTAGAATATTTTAACTATCTCGGCTATTCCGGATACATTGGTGAGATTTGTTTCATCATCTATTGAGGTTTGTATAGATTCTTATTTTCGTGTCACCTTTAATTGTAATAAATACGTATCATGTTCGTATTTCAAAATCTGTGCATAGAAACTGATATCCGTCGATTATGGTGATCTCGTATTGCAGCAATTGACAAAGTGGTCGTATGGATCACCAAAGTAAGATCTTTAACCTTAGAGTTGATTATCTTATCTCTCTTTGCGTGTCGTAGGCTTCGTTGCACGAAATACAAGATAAAAACTTTATATTTTGAACCTAAAACTTATAAACCAGAACATCAATGAATAAATAATAATTATATAGACTAATGTGATATATTCTAGATGATATGGCTAATAAACGGCTTAGGTGACATAGAGATAGACGACTTGGACCTATTCAACTCTCCTAGTTAGGAGTAGTTGTTTGTATTTGTATTTTTGTGTGTAATATATATTTATTTATGATTTAGGATTGATAGATATTCATGATGGTCATAGCTCGTTGGTTTTTGGATAGATTTGACTTTGGTCTCGCAACTCAGCATGCTTAGATAAACTCTACACAAATATACCTTGCCTACTTGATTTACAATATTTACATATTTTGCATATTTCTTCAATCATTTGCTTGTTGTACTATTACTGTCGTATCATCTTTCTTCTTTTCAGTCTTGTTGCATGCTATTACCTATTGACATGCTGGACTTGATATACGAATTTGTGTTGCACGTGTTAAGCTGGACGTATCGTGGATTCGACCCGACAGTGTTGTGGGATGGGAAGGACAGTTACTATGTGTATTGGCCAGCCAAATCGGTGAACCATAGTCTCCGGAGGAACTATAGGAGTGATGACACCTTTTACAGATACTCTATACCCTTCGTTGATCATTATGAAAGTTTACAAATGACTGGTTGGCAGTATATGTATACCATTCGTCTCAAGCTACATAGATTCATGTTTTAGCCTAAATCTTGCTTATGCGTGCGAACGTTGTCCTCAAGTGCATATCACATAGTTTGATTATAATCGTAGTTTGGTTACATTTGGGATAATGAGTTATCTATACTACAAGAAAATGTATCATTTACGGCATGCAATTTACGATGTACAATTGTTGCGCGTTGTACATGACACTCTTTTATAGCGTGCAAATATGTGTGCCGTAAAAGAGTTTTTTTTGTCTTTTTTACGGTGTCTGACATGTACGCCATAATTGAAGACTCAGCTATGACATGCATTTTTGCGTGTTGTAATCGAAAACTCATTTACGACATGCATTTTTGTACATTGTAATTGAAAACTCATTTACGGCATGCATTTTTGCGTGTTGTAATTGAAGACTCATTTACGGCGTGTATGTTTGCGCGTTGTAAATGAAGACTCATTTACGGCAGGCATTTTTTAGCGTTGTAAATGAAGACACATTTACGGCATGCATTTTTGCATGTTGTAATTGAAAGCTCATTTATGATATGCATTTTTGCGAGTTGTAAATGGTTGTAATTATTTGTTAAAAAATTAGTTTCCCTCCTAACAAATTTTTTCCTTAACAAATAGTTTTCCTCTCAAATCTGGATTTCAAGAAAATGTAAAAAAAAAAATTTCCACCTATGTTTTCATTCTCCCTCTTATTTTTGCATTTCCCTCATTATGTTTTCATTCAAATTACCTCCCCCCTAAAACAACAAAAATCATTTTAAAAAAACAAAAAACAAAAATCATTCTTAAAAAATGAAAAAAAAAATCAATTTTTTCAGCAAAATGAAAAAAAATAATGATTTTGAAAAATTATGTTCTTAAGGTATATAAATAATATTTTCTTCACTTATAAATATTCCTGAAAATTTACATTTCCTGAAAAATTAAATTCCAATTACATTTTCTTTGTGAACGAGATTTTTTTTAGTTTCAAAGTAATTAATTCCCTATTATATTTCCATGTTTGGTGACTACATTATTATTCTCCCAGAAAATTAAAAAATGATAAAGAACCAAAAAAATAAAAAAATAAAAAGAAAGAATGAAACAAAAACGAAAAAAACGACATAAAAAGAGAATAAACGACAAAAATAATAAAAAAGAAAAAATGACAAAAAATAATAAAAAATCAAAAAATGAAACAAAATCAAAAATGAAAAAAAACTATTAAAACAACCAAGAAATGACAAGAATAAAAAACAGACAAAAACAAAAAAACACTACAAAAAGAAAAACGACAAAAAGAAACCAAAAAACAAAAAGAAGAATAAAAATGACAAAAAAGATAAAGCGACAAGAAAGGACAAAGAAATGACAAAAAAAGACCAAAAAAGACAAAAAAAAAACCCAAAAATGATTAAAAACAAAAGAAAGATAGAAACGAATCGACCAAAAAGGGGAAAACATGATGAAAACGATAAAATGAATAAAAGACGTTAAAAAAAATCAAAAAAATCAAAAAAATCAAAAAATTAAACAAATTTTTTTTTACCCCAGCAAAAAAATATATCCACCTATTCTTAGTTCCCGGAAATAAGATTCTCATGTTTTATGGGTAAATTATTTACTTGTGTATTCCTAGTTCCCGAAAATAGATTTTTTTTATACCCCAAACAAACATGGTAATAAATTTCCAGCCAAATTTTCTTAAGAATAAGAAAAAAAATACCGCATACCAATCTTAAACTTTTCAGATTCCCACACAAAGTTTACACACGTCTTTTTCATTTTCCTTTTATATTTTTATTTTCCTATTACATCTTTCGTTTCAAAACTATGTTTCTATTTTTCATACAATTTTTTAGGTTCTAGCACAAATTTTACACGCTGTAATTATTTTCATTTCAAAACATTCCTGCGTATATATATTTATTTTTCTCTTATTTTTTCATTTCCTTCTTTATGTTTCATTCAAGTATTCATTTCCTACAATGCACTGATAATTCAAATTTCAAGTTTTCATTTCCCGCACTTATTATTCAAATTTCAAATTTTTACTTCCCTTATGCACTTAAATTTAAAATTTTACTTTCCTTATGCACTTATTATTCAAATTTTCATTTCCCTCTTATATACTTCACCAGCCACCACATTTTCCCTCTTAAACACATGCTCGACCTGCTGCGCTACGAGTTCTATATCTGCACCCCGACGAAGCTCCGTAGCCTTTACTTGCGCCCGAACGCGCCCGGGTGCCATGTCGCCTTCGACGACCATGACGGGGTCGTCACCTAGTACGACGTGGAGAGCCGGATGGTCGTGAGCGAGCGCGACGAAAAAGACGGCCGTATCATCTAGAGCATCGACTACTCGATGGCCATCGGTTTTGGCACATCCGTCTCCGACGATGGTAGGACATAGATATGGGATCCTCGGTGTGGTGCTACCTTGTCCGTCATGCACATGGGCGCATCCGTCTGCAGCATGGAGTTTGACAAGACGACAGAGGGAGGCCGATTTCTCCCGGGACCGACGTGCACAACACACTATGGGAGCTGGCAAACGGAAAGGAGGTGAGAGCCTACAGAGGCTATACGAACGCGAGAAGCTTCATGGTGATGTCGGTTTGGAGGAGAGGGGGACTGATCGGGTTCGATTTGGAGAGCAACAGCTGTTTATTTACGACCATGGTCCGGAGGAGAGTCCATGAGAGTGGTGGTGTAGGTTTAGGTTCTCGTGTTCTTGTGGTG
Source organism: Iris pallida (assembly GCA_029216955.1). Classification (NCBI taxonomy): domain Eukaryota; kingdom Viridiplantae; phylum Streptophyta; class Magnoliopsida; order Asparagales; family Iridaceae; genus Iris; species Iris pallida. The sequence goes on from JANAVB010008599.1 coordinate 23,293,612, forward strand.
TAATCATGTTCTGTTGTATGGGTTATTGAGCCATTCGAATTTGAATCAATATGATTCTTTGAAAGTATGTTGTTTTGGTCCCTCTTTTGAAACAGAGTTCCTCAATGTTTACTAGGACCCTCTAAATAAACTTTTGCCTATACTTGGTTTGGATATTGTCAAATTTAACCTGGGAAGTTGTTTTTGTAAATTATTATCATAAATAACTGCTTTTGTAAATTGTTCTAATAAATTAGAGACTGGCATAATCTAATTAAATTGAATATGAATGGTAATTGAATTGAATGTTAGGTGCGGCTATCCGCACTCCACCAAATGCTGAGCACACCCCAATGTTAAAAAATAAAAAATAAAATCCTATTATACCCTCTCCTTCTCGTTGCTTCCTGTTGGCTCATTCCATGGTCACATCCGATTTTAATAATCGACATAAACTTAAGTCAATACATAAAATATACGAACTGCTACTAATCATTTCAGGTCTTGTGAAATTAATATCAACAAGCGTACTACTACATCATCAAGCACGTAGATCATCAGTCTGAAGCTTACTTTCATTGGAATCTAGTCCGAGTCATTTTACAATTTATTATGTATTTTATCTTTATCGAGTCTAGGATATAAATTGTAAGATCGACTGGAAAATACTGGCTTAGGTTAATCATAGTCCACTTTTCAATACAGCCTACCTATCCATATTCCATCTACCAAAAAGTTCTATTCCATTCCGCAACAGTTTTTTTACAAATGTTTAACATTTTTACCTAGACAGAACTCAAGCCGAGTTCGGTCCGAACTCGGACCCAGTTTGGTCAGTTTAAATTTAAATATTTGTTGCCTCCAAATCTGCATGCAACGTACATATGCGAAATCTTTGCATCAGAACTACGCCCGAGTTCGGTCCTAGAAAACACCTATAAATAGAAGAGAATTTCTCATTCCAAATCACTCAAACCAATTTCATCTTCTCTTCTCTATTCAATAAGTGTTTTCATCCGATCAAAAGTTTTCATATCACACCTACACTCATCTTAGCCAAAAGCCAGTAATATCTATTTCGATCTAGAGTCTTTTGGTTCTCAAGAGTTGTAAAGAGGTTGTGTAAAGTACAAAAATTATCTCTGTTGTGGAGCCGGTCGTGCGCTCGTCACCAAGCACGGTGTTGTGAAGTTGGTCATGCACTTGTCACCAAGCATGGTATTGTAAGTGACTGCAAGCTCTCAATTAGCTTGTGCCTTAGTGGACTAACATCGAACAAGAGTACTCGAGACTGGATTAGTCCTCTTAGAGGGATACCAGTATACATCGTTGTATCACTGAGTTTGATCTCTCTATCTCTTGCTATATTTATTTACGGTCTCTTATTTACTGTTATAGTTATCAGTTTATAATTTTTAAAATTGGTGATTATTTTTTGTTGCACTCGCACTCACTCTATTCACCCCCTCTCTAGAGGTGCTCAACGGTCCTACAATTGATATCAGAGCAGGTTATATTCTAATATAACAAACCTTAGAGAGTATATATGGAAGCCATAAAATCAATATTCAACGGTGAAGGACAATCCACAAATAGAACCCCACTATTTGATGGTACAAATTATACCTACTGCAAAATACGAATAAATTTCTTCTTAAAGTCTCTTGACTTTGATATTTGGTCTATAGTTGTTGACAGTTATAAGAAACCGGCACCTACAGTAGTTGATGGCATGCTTGTAGACAAGCCTCATAACAAATATACAGAGGCTGAAAAAGCAAAGGCTAGTCTAGATGCTCGTGCCATCAACACACTGTTCTGTACAATTGACAAAACAGAATTCAACAGAGTTTCAACCTGTAAGACGTCTCACGAGATTTGAAAACTTCTTTAGGTAACTCACGAAGTTACTTCCCAAGTGAAGGAAAACAAAATCAGTACACTAACACAGGAGTATGAATCTTTTAAGATGAAATCCGGTGAGTCAATTACACAGATGTTCACACGTTTTCTTGAAATTACTAATCCTTTACAATCTCTTGGTAAGGATTACAGTAATCATGAGAAGATCAGAAAAGTGCTACGGGCTCTAACCAAGAACTGGAACCAAAAGGCAACAACAATCATTGAAGGAAACGATCTCACCACCATGTCTCTGGAAACACTAATGGTCAAGCTCATGACCCATGAGCTTGATCTACAAGAGATTGAAGAAACAACCCCAAAAGAAAAGTCTATCACTTTTAAAGCTCAAGCCAAAAAAATCTACATGCAATGATTCTGAGAAAGAATCATCAAGTGGTGATGAACAAGCCCTACTAGTGAAGAACTTCAAAAAATTCCTAAAGTTTGACAAATCAAACAGAAGGAAGAAAGATATCCAAAAAAAAGCAATAAAGATGAAATAATATGCTTTGGATGCAAGAAATCAGGTCACATGAAGAAGGACTGTCCAACTTCGGAGAAAAATAGTCCATACGATAGATCAAGATCAAGCAGAAAAGCAACAACCAGTCGAAAGTATGCTAATGTAAAACCCCTAAATTTCTACTAATTATTTTTTTATTAATATTTGTACGAATTTAAATTTTTGTATTGTACGTCATGTAGTCGTATTGTACGCCGAGCGCGGAAGTTCATTTTTCGAATTTGCTCGACGAGTACGAATATGTGCGAGCGTACATATTTTAGAAAAATATTTTATTTATTATTTTATAGTTTCTAAATAATATATGCAATAATTATTTTACTATCTTACCAAGTTGTTATTTTATTTACCGAAGCCTTCATTTATGCAATTATTAAAAATAATTAATATTTTTATTATACTAAAAAAACATAGTTACGAAAATATTATTTGTATACATATATATTGATAATCATTTATTGGTAATTTTCGAAATTAATTATTACAGTATTTTTGGAAAAACATATTTTTGAAATATTTGTGTCAATTTAAATTTGATTTGATTCCATGGATACATTTAAATAGTAAACTATCTATATTTTAAATTGAATTGGTTTTAAACTAAAAGTATTTAAATTAGATTTAATTGGATTTGATTTGAGATTTGATTTGTTGAATTATTTAAATTAAGTATTGAATTATCTATTTTGGGGTTTAAATTATTCCTAATCCATATCTAAATGGGAATTCCCACATCCTATAAATAGGCAGGTACTCCTCCAATTTCTTTTATCAATCCACAAATTTCTACACAAGTTATTTCTCCACAGTGTGCGTGCTCGTGTCGGTGTTCCATCCATCTTCGTGTCAGCCGTGACGGCCTCGGGTCCGACCCCGGGTGACTCTCTTATTCCAATCTTTTGTACAAGTACATTTATTCCTTTGTGTCGACAACCCCGACACCATTAAAATCCAATTCTAAATCCTAAATCCTAACCCTCTGACCACAGCCTCTGTTCTCGGCCACCTCCTCGGCACCCGAACCATCACCAACAGCCTCTCTCCGCCTCCCTGACCACCAGCCCCGGCCAAACCCCATCCGAACACACCCCTGTCCCCAGCGCCACCACCATACGTATCCACCGCCACCACGGACCACAACTGTCACCACCAACTCCGACATCACCATCACTGACAACCCCGCCCCGGCCATCTTTCGACCACCACCGCCCATGGTCTCCGCAGCCCACCTCGACCCACCATCCGCCGTGGCTCAACCCGACAGCCACCCAGCACTGCCCCGACCAACCTCAACCACCGGACCACCGCCCAAAAACCAACCAAGAAAACAACAAGAAGAAAAAGCCCTAACCCTAAAAATTACCTCCGGCGCAGCGCCACCTCCCGCTCCTTCCACCACCGCGCGTCCGTCACCGACGAACCGCCACCACGTGGAACCCCCTCCGTCTTCCTCTGTCTCCACCACGAAACCCGCTTCGCCGCCCTGCCCGGAGCCGCCCTCGCCGAGCCGGCGACTCCACTCCGCCCCTACGCCGTAGCCGCAAGCACCCTCTCTTCCGCTCTCCACAGCATCCGCCGTCCCCTCACTCTCTTCGACTGTCGAAACCCTCCGTGCTCTCGATCCCGACCGCCGCACACAGTCGTCACCGCCGACCTTCTCCTGACTCACCCCTCCGATCAACCCTTCCCACCGGCGACGAAAACCCCCACTCTCTGACCTCTCGCTCTCTCCCCATTTCCCTTTTCAATATTTTTTCTTTCTTTTGTTTTCTCTCTCTCCAAACACTTGCCCCCTCGAGAAAGAGCAGCAGCTCACTTTTTTTTTGGGGTTTTTTTTGTTCTGGACCTCTGGTGCTTGGGTATTTTTCTCTTTCTTTCTTTTTTTCATTTTTTGATATCTGTTATTTTACAATTATTATTATTATTATTATTATTATTATTATTATTATTATTATTATTATTATTATTATCATTCATTATTAGTCTTAGTATAATAATTTTTATTAATATTATTAATAGTATATTTTCAACTATTATTACGTCAGGATGGTAAAATTTGCATGTACATAATATATGGTATTATTTTAATTGTGATACCTTATATAAATAATTGTATAATAATGAGTACTATTATTTATATATATCATTAGTTTTAATAATATTATATGGTATTCTAAAAATTTGTTTTCCTTACTTAAAAATATTATTTTTCAAAATTAATATATATAGCTTTCCACCTATAGTTGTAACTTTAACAAACTTAGCGTTTGTAATAAAAATAGTTCTTTGAGATGTTAGTATTACATAAAATATTTTGATGAGTAAATTATAGTTTTACGACTTAAAACGATTTCACTACTTATAAATATCTCGGGATAGTAAAATATAATTTCAAGGATTATGAATAGTTTTCCAAATCATATATATTTATTTTATCTATTTTATTTTTCTTTGATTTTTTCTCCTTTCCACGACCAATCTCAATATTCCTACTCTTCCGCCAATTTCAGCCTACCTTATGTCCACCCTGACTAAATTGACCCTTCTGGACTCAATGGAACCGACCGTGTCACCATTCGAGTTCCCCTTGTATAGTTGTTGCACTGAAGTCGCAGTTCATGTCACCATGATTATCGCAGCACACCAAGAGTACTACCAGGCAAGACACCTTGCCATTAGCTGTTTAATTATTTTTAGCTCATATTTCATGCATGTCTATTATTTTCTTTATAAACTGTGATACGTGGCATAACTGTTCTTTTATATTTCCTGCTGTGTATTATTTTCTTACAAATTAAACCTAGATTTAAGGGACCACCTTGTGTGTTGCATTCATTGGCCTTGACACGTTGTAAACACGAAGTTGTGTGTCGCATGTAGAACACGGAAGTGCGTGATTGGCTGGCCACCAGTACGTACAAGCCGTGCGATAGGAATAACCGCTAATAGAGGTTGCATGATAGTTTGACTTAGCGGTTATAGAGGTTACTGTTGTGGATACAACATGGTAGGCATTGGGTGGAAAGAACATCTCCTTAATGTATGGGTCATTTATGCACTGTCCTGATTGCCGGTTATCTCCAGTGGGAGGTACGGTCCTGATTCCTGATTCCTGACTGACCCGGCCCATGCGTCAAAGGTTTGTTCTTTATTGCATATTCACTATAGTACGGTTAGGTACCCTATTGTATGTGTCATGGCATAGAAAGATACGTCGCCGTGAATTAGTTTACCATCTCCTGTCCTTGTTTGGTTGGGGGGATGGTACGCTCGTTCAGTAGGTGCGTATTGGACCATGTTATAGATTCGATTGACTTATTTATTGAGCAATATTTATTCAGTTTATATGGCATGCTATGATGTGTCTTGTTACGTCCCTCTGAGGACCTGGTTGTCTTGCCAGGTGTGTGCTATTGTCTTTCGCAGGTGCTTTAGCTCTAGCCGTGTTCGTTGCTATTTCTAGAAGATGATTGCATTTGGATCGTCTTCGCTTTGTTCGCCACTCATTTCATTTTCTATGTACTTTTTCTTATTTTGTTGGTAGTGGATTTGTCTCCGCCCAACATATTGTATCAAGACAAATTTATTCTCATTATATGATCTATTATTCATTTATTCTGCGTGGATGAGATTAGTATTGGTTCTACTGCATTTTACAGCTTATGTATTTATACGAGGCTTCCATATATTGGAGTATACTTCGTATGAATACAGCTGGCATGTCTACGTTCCTAGTCCTACGTATTTTGGGACTGGGGCGTTACATGTTTTTGTGGTGGCCCATGCAGGTCAAGATAAATTGTTTGGTTACTTTACCGTACCAAGCAAGCCTGCGTATAGGATTAGAAGTCTAGGATCTCATCTACATACTTACCACTTTCTTCAATCTACCGTTTGACTCATCAACTGCATCTTGCTTGCTTCCTTCCATCCCTATTCTTATCTTCCCTTCGTGCTTGCTAGAAATTAACCCTACTAGTTAATTGTCCCAAAACACCCTTAGCTTAATTCTTTTAAGTTGGGTAGAACACCCCACGACCCGACACGCCCTTGACTATTAAGACCATAGAGACTAGAGGAAATCTAACCCATTTGGTCAACCAAGCCTTGGTCAATAAAACCGTTAGAATGATGGTATAGGAATAAACAAGACTTAGGTTCCTATGACTCTTAGACTATTCATATTTGTTCCTTATTTCAATCTTAATCTCGTGCGTATATTTTTACTACCTAGACTAATGATGCTAAAGTAGCCTAGTTTTTGCAAGCTCAATTCTTTATCAAGCTTGTTCATGACATAAGTTATTGGAGGCCTCCACTAACAGATTGTCTAATCAGAACTGGCGCATAATGGTCTGATCAACCGAGTGCACTTTGGTTCGCTTTTGTCTATTACTCTACGTGAATGGAAACATAATTAAACGTGGCCCTTACAATCCATCCATGACTGCCTTGACAATTCCTTTGAAATTCTTTTCGGTCGTCTTTGAATCACGTACTCGTATTCGATAAGATCGTCTTTTGAACCCCTTAATGCTTTCGCCTTCACCTTAGAGGAAGGACGAACGCGTTGTACTAGGATCTCCTCTAGCCTTTCTATCGATAATGACCATTATCACTCTATGTTGCTACTCGTCCTTTCTCGGCCCTATCATGACCTTCCAATTCACTTAATATAGAGGTGAAATCTAATTCGTTCTCTAAAAATCGTGCCCTCAAGAGACCATAACTTTAAGGCCTCTAATTTATTTTATTTTCTTGAACTCATACTAATCATTATTGCGCGTATTCTTCTTAACCATTTATCTTCTTACGTTAATCCATGATTATCTTCGCCATGATTGAAATCGCGACTCTATTGCATGTTTTCACTAAACGTCATTCCTTGTAGCCTCTCACCCCCTACTAATTCTCAATTTCGAGGACGAAATTCTTTTAAGTTGGGTAGGATGTAAAACCCCTAAATTTCTACTAATTATTTTTTTATTAATATTTGTACGAATTTAAATTTTTGTATTGTACGTCATGTAGTCGTATTGTACGCCGAGCGCGGAAGTTCATTTTTCGAATTTGCTCGACGAGTACGAATATGTGCGAGCGTACATATTTTAGAAAAATATTTTATTTATTATTTTATAGTTTCTAAATAATATATGCAATAATTATTTTACTATCTTACCAAGTTGTTATTTTATTTACCTAAGCCTTCATTTATGCAATTATTAAAAATAATTAATATTTTTATTATACTAGAAAAACATAGTTACGAAAATATTATTTGTATACATATATATTGATAATCATTTATTGGTAATTTTCGAAATTAATTATTACAGTATTTTTGGAAAAACATATTTTTGAAATATTTGTGTCAATTTAAATTTGATTTGATTCCATGGATACATTTAAATAGTAAACTATCTATATTTTAAATTGAATTGGTTTTAAACTAAAAGTATTTAAATTAGATTTAATTGGATTTGATTTGAGATTTGATTTGTTGAATTATTTAAATTAAGTATTGAATTATCTATTTTGGGGTTTAAATTATTCCTAATCCATATCTAAATGGGAATTCTCACATCCTATAAATAGGCAGGTACTCCTCCAATTTCTTTTATCAATCCACAAATTTCCACACAAGTTATTTCTCCACAATGTGCGTGCTCGTGTCGGTGTTCCATCCATCTTCGTGTCAGCCGTGACGGCCTCGGGTCCGACCCCGGGTGACTCTCTTATTCCAATCTTTTGTACAAGTACATTTATTCCTTTGTGTCGACAACCCCGACACCATTAAAATCCAATTCTAAATCCTAAATCCTAACCCTCTGACCACAGCCTCTGTTCCCGGCCACCTCCTCGGCACCCGAACCATCACCAACAGCCTCTCTCTGCCTCCCTGACCACCAGCCCCGGCCAAACCCCATCCGAACACACCCCTGTCCCCAGCGCCACCACCATACGTATCCACCGCCACCACGGACCACAACTGTCACCACCAACTCCGACATCACCATCACTGACAACCCCGCCCCGGCCATCTTTCGACCACCACCGCCCATGGTCTCCGCAGCCCACCTCGACCCACCATCCGCCGTGGCTCAACCCGACAGCCACCAAGCACTGCCCCGACCAACCTCAACCACCGGACCACCGCCCAAAAACCAACCAAGAAAACAACAAGAAGAAAAAGCCCTAACCCTAAAAATTACCTCCGGCGTAGCGCCACCTCCCGCTCCTTCCACCACCGCGCGTCCGTCACCGACGAACCGCCACCACGTGGAACCCCCTCCGTCTTCCTCTGTCTCCACCACGAAACCCGCTTCGCCGCCCTGCCTGGAGCCGCCCTCGCCGAGCCGGCGACTCCACTCCGCCCCTACGCCGTAGCCGCAAGCACCCTCTCTTTCGCTCTCCACAGCATCCGCCGTCCCCTCACTCTCTTCGACTGTCGAAACCCTCCGCGCTCTCGATCCCGACCGCCGCACACAGCCGTCACCGCCGACCTTCTCCCGACTCACCCCTCCGATCAACCCTTCCCACCGGCGACGAAAACCCCCACTCTCTGACCTCTCGCTCTCTCCCCATTTCCCTTTTCAATATTTTTTCTTTCTTTTGTTTTCTCTCTCTCCAAACACTTGCCCCCTCGAGAAAGAGCAGCAGCTCACTTTTTTTTTTGGGTTTTTTTTTGTTCTGGACCTCTGGTGCTTGGGTATTTTTCTCTTTCTTTCTTTTTTTCATTTTTTGATATCTGTTATTTTACAATTATTATTATTATTATTATTATTATTATTATTATTATTATTATTATTATTATTATTATTATTATTATTATTATCATTCATTATTAGTCTTAGTATAATAATTTTTATTAATATTATTAATAGTATATTTTCAACTATTATTACGTCAGGATGGTAAAATTTGCATGTACATAATATATGGTATTATTTTAATTGTGATACCTTATATAAATAATTGTATAATAATGAGTACTATTATTTATATATATCATTAGTTTTAATAATATTATATGGTATTCTAAAAATTTGTTTTCCTTACTTAAAAATATTATTTTTCAAAATTAATATATATAGCTTTCCACCTATAGTTGTAACTTTAACAAACTTAGCGTTTGTAGTAAAAATAGTTCTTTGAGATGTTAGTATTACATAAAATATTTTGATGAGTAAATTATAGTTTTACGACTTAAAACGATTTCACTACTTATAAATATCTCGGGATAGTAAAATATAATTTCAAGGATTATGAATAGTTTTCCAAATCATATATATTTATTTTATCTATTTTATTTTTCTTTGATTTTTTCTCCTTTCCACGACCAATCTCAATATTCCTACTCTTCCGCCAATTTCAGCCTACCTTATGTCCACCCTGACTAAATTGACCCTTCTGGACTCAATGAAACCGACCGTGTCACCATTCGAGTTCCCCTTGTATAGTTGTTGTACTGAAGTCGCAGTTCATGTCACCATGATTATCGCAGCACACCAAGAGTACTACCAGGCAAGACACCTTGCCATTAGCTGTTTAATTATTTTTAGCTCATATTTCATGCATGTCTATTATTTTCTTTATAAACTGTGATACATGGCATAACTGTTCTTTTATATTTCCTGCTGTGTATTATTTTCTTACAAATTAAACCTAGATTTAAGGGACCACCTTGTGTGTTGCATTCATTGGCCTTGACACGTTATAAACACGAAGTTGTGTGTCGCATGTAGAACACGGAAGTGCGTGATTGGCTGGCCACCAGTACGTACAAGCCGTGCGATAGGAATAACCGCTAATAGAGGTTGCATGATAGTTTGACTTAGCGGTTATAGAGGTTACTGTTGTGGATACAACATGGTAGGCATTGGGTGGGAAGAACATCTCCTTAATGTATGGGTCATTTATGCACTGCCCTGATTGCCGGTTATCTCCAGTGGGAGGTACGGTCCTGATTCCTGATTCCTGACTGACCCGGCCCATGCGTCAAAGGTTTGTTCTTTATTGCATATTCACTATAGTACGGTTAAGTACCCTATTGTATGTGTCATGGCATGGAAAGATACGTCGCCGTGAATTAGTTTACCATCTCCTGTCCTTGTTTGGTTGGGGGGATGGTACGCTCATTCAGTAGGTGTATATTGGACCATGTTATAGATTCGATTGACTTATTTATTGAGCAATATTTATTCAGTTTATATGGCATGCTATGATGTGTCTTGTTACGTCCCTCTGAGGACCTGGTTGTCTTGCCAGGTGTGTGCTATTGTCTTTCGCAGGTGCTTTAGCTCTAGCCGTGTTCGTTGCTATTTCTAGAAGATGATTGCATTTGGATCGTCTTCGCTTTGTTCGCCACTCATTTCATTTTCTATGTACTTTTTCTTATTTTGTTGGTAGTGGATTTGTCTCCGCCCAACATATTGTATCAAGACAAATTTATTCTCATTATATGATCTTTTATTCATTTATTCTGTGTGGATGAGATTAGTATTGGTTCTACTGCATTTTACAGCTTATGTATTTATACGAGGCTTCCATATATTGGAGTATACTTCGTATGAATACAGCTGGCATGTCTACGTTCCTAGTCCTACGTATTTTGGGACTGGGGCGTTACAGCTAACACAAGTATCTGGCATGAAAGTGATGCCAGTGATACAGAGGAAGAAGACAGACCCTGCAGAAATGCCAATGTCTGTCTTATAGCTTTTGATAAGGTATCCTCAAACCCTTTGTATGACAACTTTACTTTCGATGAATTAGAAAATGCCTTTAGCGAACTACTTGAAAAACACAGAAATGTGCTTGACAAGTATAAGCAATCTTGAAAAGAGATTAAGGCATACACAACTGAGATAGCTAGAGTGTCCAGTCTTATTGAAGACATTAAAGAGACATCTACTACTGGTAACACGGAAGAGATAGCCAAACTCAAAGTAGACTATCATGAGGCTATCCTCAAAATTGATAAGAAAGAAAGAGACTATGTCAAAATACAAGAGTTATATGACAGAGAAGAAGAAGCACTTAAGCACAGAACAAAGACTCTCAGACATGACTGCTAAATATGAAGGGTCTTTTGTGGTTTCTAAAGAGTTAGAAATCAAGTTAGGCAAACAAGAAATACCTGTGACACAGCCTAAGTTTAGTCCTAATGCTAAGCATACACCTAAGAGTACTAAAACTCAGAAAGCACGAAAGAAACACGATTATTACCATGCTTTCACTTATAGGTTTTCAACGAAACCAAATAGGCATGTCAACACAGTTTCTACTAACACTGTTTCAAAATTCACTTGCACATATTGTGGTACTCATGGACACATATCACAGTATTGTTTAGCAAGAAAACTTGTTGACAATCGCACTTTATTTTGGAGACCTAAAACTAATCAATATGAACCCTTCAGTAAATGGGTACCAAATGATTCATCTACTTGTTTTATAGGTGGACCCTCAACCCTCTCATGCTAAAAGCAAGTGGATCCTCGATAGCTGATGTTCGCGGCACATGACTGGTGATGCATCTTTGTTCGCCACACTATCGATGAAGAAAGAAGGATACGTCTCCTTCGAAAATAATCTGAGAGGTGATATCATTGGCAATGGCATTATTGGTATATCTCCTTATCATATAATAAAAGACGTCTGTCTAGTTACAGAATTGAAACATAACCTACTGAGCATGAGTCATTTGGCTGATAATGGTTATGGTATCAACATTGTAAAAGAGAAATGTACCATATATGATATGTCATCTGGTAATCCCGTATATGAAGGAATTAGAGAAGAAAATATTTATGTTTTATTTTTGGAGAGTACTAATAATGCAGGAAGATGCCTAGTAGCTAATCTAGATAAAAGTTGGCTATGGCATATGAGACTAGGAGATGCAAATATAGACACTATCTCATGACCGAGCACTAAAAAGCTGGTAAAAGGACTCCCCGAGATTCTACTCAAGAGAGATATGGTATGTGATGACTGTGAAAAGAACAAAGCACATAGGTCTACATTTAAATCCATCAACGTTGTAAGTACTTCTAGACCTTTATAGTTGATACATATGGATTTATTTGGTCCTAGTAGAGTCGCTAGTCTTGGCGGTAAGCTCTACGCTTTTGTTATTGTTGATGATTTTTCTCGTTTTACTTGGGTTTACTTTTTATCAAACAAATGTGATGCTATTTTTGAATTTCAGTTATTTTGTAAAAAGGTACAAAATGAAAAAGGCTTCATGATTACTCGTATCCGAAGTGATCATGGTGGCGAATTCGTAAACACTGATTTCTAAAATTTTATGATAATAGTGGGTACTACCACGAATTTTCTTGTCTTAGAACTCCTCAACAAAATGGTGTTGTGGAGCAGAAAAACCGTACTCTAAGCGAGATGGCTAGAGTCATGTGAATCAGCATAATCTTCCTAAATATTTTTGGGCATAAGCTGTTAGCACAGCCTGTCATGTTTTAAATAGGGTGTTAATTCGACCCATCTCGAAAAAACACCTTATGAACTTTGGTTTGGAAGGATTCCAAACATTTCTTATTTCAAAGTTTTTGGATGTCGCTGTTTTATCCTGAACACCAAGGATAACTTGGATAAGTTCGACTCTAAAGCAGATGAAGGGATATTTCTCGGATATGCTACTAAGAGTAAGGGATATAGAATTTTCAATAAAAGGTCTATGATTGTTGAAGAATCTATTAGCGTTACTTTTGATGAGCTCAATAGTCACAGATCTAGCGACAGTGAGAATGAAGGTATACAAGCAAAAACTGATAAAAGTCCAGTGGAAGATCTGACTTATAAATTTGAATCATTGAAGTTTTTATCAGATCATCCAGAGACATTCATTATAGGTGATGTATCAAAAGGTGTAAGTACACGCTCCTCTCTTAGAATTCTGAAATAGCAGCAAATATAGCTTTCATTTCTCAAATAGAACCTAAGAATATAGAAGATGCCTTTAATGATGAGTTTTGGATTAATGCCATGCTAGAGGAACTTAATCAATTTGAGAGAAACCAAGTTTGGGAACTCGTTCCTAAACCTATTGGTCAATCGATAATTGGTACCAAATGGGTGTTCCAAAATAAACTTAGTGAAGATGGACAAGTTCTACGCAACAAAGCACGTCTAGTGGCACAAGGTTATAATCAAGAAGAAGATATTGATTATGAAGAGACATGTGCTCCTGTTGCTAGACTAGAAGCTATCTGTATGTTTTGTGCATTTGCATGTTTTAGTGATTTTAAATTATTTCAAATGAACGTGAAAAGTGCATTTTTGAACGAATTTCTAAAAGAAGAAGTTTTTGTGAAACAACCCCTAGCTTTGAAGATTTTCAAAAATGTGATCACGTCTTCAGGCTTAATAAAGCACTCTATGGACTCAAACAGGCACCTCATGCTTGGTATGAACGCCTAAGTGCTTTCTTACTTGATAATGTTTTTCAAAAGAAAGAGTTGATACAACTTTATTTATCAAATCTTTAGATGATGACATTCTTCTTGTACAAATATACGTTGATGACATTATATTTGGTTCTACTAATAAAAAACTTTGTCAAGAGTTTGCTAAGTGTATGCAGAGTGAATTTAAGATGAGTATGATGGAAGAGCTGAACTTCTTCCTAGGACTCCAGATCAAACAACACTCAAAGGAAACATTCATCAATCAAGCCAAATATACGAAGGATATACCGAAAAAGTACGACTTTGATAATGTAAAGCCTATCGGAACTCCAATGGCTACTTCTACAAAGCTTGACACTGATGACAATGGCAAACATGTCGACCAGTATAAGTATCGATGTATAAATGGTAGCTTATTATATTTAACTGCTAGTCGTCCTGATATTATGTTCAGTATTAACATCTGTGCACGATACCAAGCAAATCCTAAGGAATCACACCTAAGTTCCGTTAAGCGTATCTTCCGATACCTTAAGGAAACTTCTACAGTCGGCTTGTGGTATCCTAAAACCAAATCCTTTGACCTGATAGTTTACTCGGATGCGGATTTTGCAGGATGCAAAGTAGGCTGTAAAAGTACCAGCGGTACGTGTCATTTTCTAGGAAATGTCTTACTCTCATGGTTTAGTAAGAAACAAAATTCTGTAGCATTATCAACTACTAAGACTGAGTATATAGCCGTAGGACGTTGCTGTGCTCAAATTTTGTAGATGAAGCAAAACCTATAAGACTACAATCTGTACTACACTAAGATTCCCATTTATTGTGATAACACTAGCACTATTAACCTGACTAAGAACCCTGTATGTCACTCACGCACAAAATACATTGAGATTCATCATCACTTTTTACGTGATCACCAACAACACGGGGACATCTGCCTAGAGTTTATTGACACAAATCATCAACTAGCAGACTTTTTCACAAAACCACTGACTGAAGAACTATTTAACATTATGAGGCGAGAGCTCAGCATACTTGAATTTTTAGATTCATAATGTAGTATGTTTATTAAATTTATTTTTATAGCTCAAAAATTTGTAATTTATTTAACGGAAATTATTTTGGGTACAAGTCGAAAGGGTCCTTCTGTCATGCAGGTGTAAATAGCCTGAAGCGACACGGTGTAATAGTTTTTGTACTACCGTTAGCTGGGATCCGGCCCCTACAGCTAACCGAAAGTAATAGAAGTTATTAAATAAAGAAGTACAATAGTTATAAATTCAAATTTTTAAACAAGTACTGTATTTATGGCATTGGAAATACAAGCAGCCGAACTCGGACCGAACTCTAACCGAGTTCGGACCGAGTTCGGTCGGCGTTGTTCAGATTCCAGAACCGAACAGCCGGCCCTAGATTTATATAATCCTCTTCTTTCTTCCACTTTTTCTCATCTTTCAACCGAGAAAACCCCTCAAATACTCCCAAGAACTCTTCCTCCTCCTTCCATTCGAGCTTCCCAGGAGTCTAGTGGGCCATTCTTCTCCATCTTCTTCCTCCTCTCGAAGGTATTCCATTATCCTCTTCTTCTCATCTATGGCACTTAAGCACCAAAAGAGAAAGGTTGATTCCTCACATGCAGGATCATCCTCCTCTAACTATGTTTCCACTAATGTCTTTAGTCCAGCTAGACCTACGGGATCCGATGATTATGATTTCTGTCTCTTTCCCGAAAAAGAATTTTCGGACCTCTGGTTTGACTCTTTTTCTGGTCGTAGAATTTGTGCTGGAGCACGCGTAAACTTTACTATCTTTTCTGAATATGCTCCCACTTTCGACCGGCTCGACTTTCGTGACTTTTTCGAAGTAGCTGAGAATATTTATGATAATACTGTTCGTACGTTTTACTGCAACCTACAAGTAAAAGATAACAAAAATTTTTATTCTTGCGTTGCTGGGCAAGAACTAGAATTCAGCGCCATCGACATCAGTGAATACTTTCATGTTCCTGATGTAGGTGAAGCTTTAGTGGATATTCATCACATTCAATTTCCTGAAGGTGTCATTTTTGATTCCTTTAAAGAATTTTTGTGCCATCCCAAACCTGTTCCCAGAAGAGTTTACTCTAAGAATCTCAACCAAAACTTCTATGAACTCCATATGTTTGTATTCTCTGTTCTTCTTCCGAAGAAGGGATCCGCTGATGAGATTACCTTCCTGGAATTGTCAGCCATGTACCACATTCACTTTGGCATTCCATTCTCTATTCCCAAGACTATGATGGCTTGGATGCTCAACTACAGAAATGCAGGACGCAACCTCGTCTATCCCATGCAAATGGTTTCTATCTTTAGAAGGTTTGAAATCGATCTTCAAACCTGTCCTTATTCCTCCACTGTCATTGAGCTTAGTAGGTCTAGGTTATATCCTACTCCTCCTCTGCCTCCTGGTGCTGAGCCTGTTCCAAATGCTGACCTCGAGGCTCCTCCTGCTGCTGCTGCTCCAGCCCCTGCTCCGGGTTTTGACCCTGGCTTCTATCAGCGTTTTTATGATTTCGTTGTCCTCTCTGCGCAACGACATCAGGGCTCTCTTGACTCAGAGTTTCGCCAATCACCCAGGCTCAGGTGTTGCGGAACAGCATTGCTGATCTTCACTGGAGTCTCTCTCATGACCCATCACATCCAGTTACCATACTTCATCACCCCAGCTTCACTGGACCCAGGTTTGACGATGAGGCGACATTCTCTCACTTCGATCCTACTGCTGCATATTTTCCACCGGATGCTCTTGGAGGTGACGACACTCTGATGTGATGAGAACTTGAGCTAGTGGATTTTGGATAGGATCTGATAGATGATGATCACTGATGTTTTTTTTATATGTCTAAACTTTATAGATAGACATTTATTAACACTTTGTGATGTTTATGATGGTTGTATCTTTCTATTATGCATGACATTTTCAGTATTTCACTACTAGTTATTTCTTTTATGCACTTGTTATTTGTGGCAATGTTGTTATCTCTCTGGTATTACTTTGTCTGTTTGATGAACATTGTTGGCTTCACATATTACGGGAGAGCCAAAACCATTTTTGTCATTGACAAAGGGGGAGAAAGAGCGCAATACCAAAATCAACATTCATTCAAAGAAAGACTATCAAAACCATTTTTTCAGGTAATTTTATTTGTTCTATTTTAGATGTATTTTGGTATAGACTCACGTTTGTCAATTATCAAAATGGAGGAGATTGTTGGCTCATTCCATGGTCACACCCGATTTTAATAATCGACATAAACTTAAGTCAATACACAAAATATACGAACTGCTGCTAATCATTTTAGGTCTTGTGAAATCAATATCAACAAGCGTATTACTGCATCATCAAGCACATAGATCATCAGTCTGAAGCTTACTTTCATTGGAATCTAGTCCGAGTCATTTTATAATTTATTATGTATTTTATCTTTATTGATTCTAGGATATAAATTGTAAGATCGACTGGGTAATACTGGCTTAGGTTAATCATAGTCCACTTTTCCATACAGCCTACCTATCCATATTCCATCTACCAAAAAGTTCTATTCCATTCTGCAACAATTTTTTACAAATATTTAACATTTTTACCTAGACAGAACTCAAGCCGAGTTCGGTCCGAACTCTGACCGAGTTCGGTCAGTTTAAATTTAAATATTTGTTGTCTCCAAATCTGCATGCAACGTACATATATGAAATCTTTGCATCAGAACTCTGTCAGAACTCTGCCCGAGTTCGGTCCTAGAAAACACCTATAAATAGAAGAGAATTTCTCATTCCAAATCACTCAAATCAATTTCATCTTCTCTTCTCTATTCAATAAGTGTTTCATTCGATCAAAAGTTTTCATATCACACCTACACTCCTCTTAACCAAAAGCCAGTAATATATATTTCGACCTAGAGTCTTTTGGTTCTCAAGAGTTGTAAAGAGGTTGTTCAAAGTACAGAAATTATCTTTGTTGTGGAGCCGGTCGTGAGCTCGTCACCATACACAGTGTTGTGAAGTTGGTCGTGCACTTGTCACCAAGCACGGTGTTGTAAGAGACTGCAAGCTCCCAATTAGCTTGTGCCTTAGTGGATTAACATCGAGCAAGAGTACTCGAGACTGGATTAGTCCTCTCATAGGGATACCAGTATACATCGCTGTGTTACTGAGTTTGATCTCTCTATCTCTTGCTATATTTATTTACTGTCCCTTATTTACTGACATAGTTATCTGTTTATAATTTTTAAAATTGGTGATTATTTTTTGCTACACTCGTACTCACTCTATTCACCCCCTCTAGAGGTGCTCAACGGTCCTACACTCCCCTCCCCCGCTCCGCCGACCCCGACCCCTCCTCGTTCGCCTCCTTCGCCTCCTTCGCCTCCCCGACCCTGCTTCTCCTTCCGACCCGCCTCCTTCTCCTCCTCCTCCCGAGCCCTCCTCCTCCTCCTGGGTCGAAGGTCATGGTCGGGGTCGGAGGGTCGGAGAAGGAGGGATGAGGAGGGTCGGAGGGGAGGAGGAGGAGGAGGAGGGTCGGGGAGGAGGAGGCGGGAGGGTCGGGGTCGGCGGAGCAGGAGGAAGGGAGGGGAGCAGAGAGAAGGGGAGGGTAGAATAGGAATTTAATATATATATATATATATATATATATATATATATATATATATATATATATATATATATATATATATATATATATATATATATATATATATAACATTGGGGTGTGCTCAACTCTTGGTGGGGTGCGGATAGCCGCACCCTATATATATATATATATATATATAATATATATATATATATATACATATATATATATATATATATATATATATATATAGACACACACAAAAAATATATATATATATATATATATATATATATATATATATATATATATATATATATATATATATATATATATATAGACACACACATTAAATTATATGGAAAGGGTCATTTACCACGTTTGAATGCGCGTTGTAAAAAGATGGAGATGTTCATTTACATGAGTCGAATGCACGTGGTAAAAAAAGATGGAGATGGTCATTTACAACGTTCGAATGTGCGTTGTAAAAAAAATGGCGATATTCATTTACAACATTCAAATGTGCATTGTGAAAATGATGGAGAAGGTCATTTACAGCATTCAAAAGCGCATTGTAAAAAAGAGGATCATTTACGGCACCAAAATGTACGTCGTAAAAGATCTTTACGACATGTTTTGCACGCCTTAAATGATCATTTTTCTTGAAGTGTTGTTGGTTGTTGTACATTATTTTTTTGTTTATTATTTCAGAATGTATATTATGTAACTTGCTACGTCCCTTTGAGAACCTGGTTTCCTTTCAGGATTCTTGTTGAGCTTCTATGTAGGATTGTTCGGGAGTTATTTCTTTAAAATTCAAGCATACTTAGTTGTCACCTTTTTCATGTTCTTCCTATCTTATTTCTTGTTATTGATAGTTCATATTTCATAGATATCGTTGTGGATGTACTTGGTTATTTTTATAGATAGTTGTTATGACCTGGACAATATGTACGTACTTAAGCTGGACTGGATTCCACTTGGTGTGTAGCTGGCCATTGCTACGTATTCTAGTTCCTACTTATTTTGAGACTGGGGCGTGACAGATAGTCAGAGCGCGAATAATCTCACGAAGAATCATGTATACCATAGTCGGATGAATCACACCGACATGGTGATCACAAGATAATATAATGGTCTAATAAGAAAAACGATCTTATAAAATTGACGCTAAGGTAAATCTGGCAGATATGCTAACGAAGGTGATTTCTATGGAGAAGTTCAAGTCTGCATTGATATCAGGTACTCAAGTATAAGGAACTTTGCAACCTAGGATATTGCGTTAGTTTTAATGTTATAGATAAAGATTGTATCACATGTCAGTTTCGTAGTTCTGGACAAAAGACAGTATCAGTAGGTAAACTAAATTTTTAGGGAGCATGGGTGCAACCGCACCAATGTTCATAAATGACTATTTGAACAACAGCCAAGATGGAGATTGTATTAATATGACTCGTTTTCAAATAAGCAAACCCTATTCAGGTCCAGTTTTGGGTAGATTTTGCCGGATAGTTTTTGCTCCAAAATTTAGAATACTAAGAAATCATATTGAGCTTATTTCTAACTTTAATTTAGGTGAGCTTGATGTATTAAAGGTTTAAGAAGGTTTTACTTGTGATGGTGCTAGATAGCCCTAAGAGAATTGACGGAAAAAGGAAGATAGCTCTTTAGATATCTCATAAGGGAGCGTTTGTGTCATATGGTATTATTGTACGAACTATTGTAAAACTTTCTCTTGATACAATAAAGAAATTATCCTAATACCTTGTGGACTAGGCAATCATCAGTCGAACTAAGTTATATATCGTGCTTTTTTGTTTGATATTAAGTTTGGTGATTGTATTTTGTTAATTAATTCATTGTCAAAAAGGGACGTTGACGTCGTCTGGATTCTTAGAGTGATGTCAATATTATTATGTATCACGTTTTAGTTTATATATATGTAATCATGAAGATTTTATGTTGCAGTAGCTATATATAGCTTTTGAAGCTTGTGACAACTTTTAACTCTAAGAACCTAACTGATCGCCTAATTTATCAATCGGTCACCACAATGGGCTAGGACCATTGAAAACCTTCGACGCATAGTTCCATCATCAGAGTGAGTTTTGTCCTTAGGGAAATCAGAGAAGAAAATATATATATAATTAATGGTGGATGATCCTTTCAAAATTAGAGGTCATTAAGCATGTGTCATGGGCAAATGGCAGTGACTAAACATGACATAGGTTATGTCTTTTCTTTTCTTATTGTCTTTTGGCTAACAAAGAAAGTGGTTTTAGGTAAGGATGACATTTGTATTCTTTTTCGCTTCTTAATTTGATCCAAATGTTGGAAAATTTAGTAAACCTTGAAAACCATCAGAAGCTAAGGGAACCATGACTAATTTCTAATAGCGTACAACTACATCCAACCCTGCCAAATATGTCCATTTTACGAATCAATATTCAAAGACTTGCTCTTGTTTCCAAACAAAATTATCTGAAGTTCTAAACAAACCCACAAGTCTAGCTAAAATTGGTTTGACACTCCAAGAAGGCTCTACAAGAGCCTCGGGCTCATGCATCTTGAGGGCTTAAACCCATTAGTTGTAATATACTTGTACAGGTCGTCGAAGATTTGAGTACGAGGAAGGTTAAAGTCAGTGCAGAATGATCTTTTCTGTTCATATGCAAAGGTAATCTTCATTTTCTGCTTGAAACCTCTTAATATCTTTTGGAACTTCCACTTCATTTGGGTTACTATATCTGTTTACTTTTGCTTTGTGGTCTTGACTATTTAGCTATGATGAAAAGGACCACCCTTCTCCTGCTTTGATATGAGAATCCCATAGCAAAGGAAGTGTATACAGTAAATTCAGAAACTACAAATTAAAGAATAACTAAGAAGCCACATAATGCCATCAGGTAGAAGTAGAAGCAAGAAAAAGAGGTATACTTAACTTTACATAAATTAAGTGTATATTATATGTCTCTTTGTATGTGTGTATATGTGTGTGTGTGCACATCAATAGATAAAAGTTGTGTCGGCCCACTTGGAAAAAAAGGTTACCACATTATGTAGTTTAGTGCGTATAATCTAACAAAAACGTGTAGGCATCTTTAACACACTATGCAAACCAAACCATGCACATCACTGAATGCTTGCATACATATATAAGTAGCCACTTATTAACAGGGAAACAAGTACCGGTAGACTATGTTTTATGTATAGGCTTGCAGAGGTTTACCTCAGGCCCTTGTGCAGCATATCTATCTCTTGCTTCAATCTCGATATTTCATTAACTGTTTTCTGTTTACATCACGAGAGCGTCACTCATCAGTATCGGGCATATTAAAACGCAACAAGATTTCTGTAATTACATGAATGCAGTAATTCTGAGTGTGTGACAGACTTAAAGCTGTGCAGCATACCCGGGTCTGCAGACATCATGATTTGCGATAATTGTTCATATCTACTTAAAATGAGTTGACTGATTTACAGTTGAGATATACTCTGAGTGGATACTCATTTCTGTCATTAGTGAAATGATCGATGCATTCTTTTCTTAATATACGGGTGGTAGCGGATAGTGTAGTGTAGAAAAATATTTTTGTTTGCATAGTTTGGAAAAAGTTTTATGTTCTAATTCCTTATCATGTTTAGAAGTTACTTGGACAATTTTTCTCTTCCTTTAAATCCTTGGTTTGTCTGATATACACATCAAGAATAATTAAAACTATACAGTTCAGAAAGGAAAAAAAGAAGCAGCAAAATATAGCTTTCTGAGAGCATATAATTTTGCATAAACGAAGGTATAGTCTACTCGTATTTTCATCTTGACATGACCACACAGTAACACTATATATGCTCTTGCTATAGAGTGAAAATCGAAACACACCTGAACGGATTGGTTTGTATCAGCACCTTGGACTGGAGACTCTGTGCATGTGCCCTTGTACCTCTGAATCAACTCTTGCATACTCCTTTACCAAACAGAAGGAAGACAACTCAATTAGTACCATTAAATTGCCAAAAATATCGAGGACTGAGACACGTGACAATGTCCAGTTATGTATTAAGCGGACTCCAGCCTAACTCTAATACGTATACGCTTTCCAAAATCAATTAATCTATCTCTCTCTATATGACTAAGCAACCAACTATATCTCAATCTACGATATATGAACCACGTCAAGTAGGAACGTCTGCAGTCCAATAACACATTCTTCCGAATAGGCTAAGAGAAAATTACATGCCTATAAACACTAGCTAGGCTATAACAGCAGATGAAATATCACGATAAAAATACAACTAAGAATGACAAAAAGTACCTGATAAAAGTCTCCTTAAAACGTTATAACTTGAAAATTCACAAAGAAACACTATGAGTAGGAAACGTACCCATTAGTGGCGAGCTCATAGAGCTTTCCATGAGCGGAGACTACTATGACACCAACATCGGCATCGCATAACACAGACAGCTCCCTAGCCTTCTTGAGCAGCCCGGCTCGTCGCTTGCAGAAGGTGACCTGCCGGTGAACCGGATTATCTATGCGTCTCAACTGAACCTTTCCTCGTGCCATCTCTACTTCTTTTGTTTGTGCTGCAGACAACCTCCCACTAGTTTAGACTAGCTTCGAGGTTTCTGAGCACTTGCTCTTCCTGTCGTGGCTGGCTGGCCAAAGGGATGATTTGTTCTCCTAGGAGTGTGCCCCCCTTCATATAGCAGCCCATCTGTTGAGGCGGAATCATTGGTTGGGAAAAAAAAATTACACAGCACAAGTGCGGTCATCTCGGTGACGTCCCACTTGGAAGAATCAGGCAGGTTGGTTTTTTTTTTGGGTTCTCCTATGAGTGGAAGGGTGAACTTCCAATCTAATTTTGGCGGGTGAACAAAATGGACTCCACTTTATAGGATGTTTGGTAAATGTTAAGTTGGTGAAGAATTTGAGTGCACGCTTGCATTGGGTGGAAAGGGCCACCCGAATGAGCTAATTTTGGTTGTCCTTCATCTCTATCGAAATAATATAGGTTTAAGTTGGTTTGGACTTGATTGGTCCTTAAGAAAACCAAATGGCATGGGGGATTGCCCTATGGAGAGAGGGTTGTCCAAGCTTGAAGTCTTACCAGACTTACCTTGGGCAGGCCCTGTGTAATTTATGTTCTTTTTTGTTTTTCTTGTAATTTCAACATGTGTTTCGTTAGATTGATAATGAAAGAGTGGAAAGCGAAAGAGTGCAATATAATAATACTAAAAATTGAATATTTAGTTTAGCAAATCAAAATAAATTACTAAATACAATTATTAATATTAACAAAAAAAATTGAATAACAAATTAACTGTTGTAGTCTAATATTTTACATATAAGAATAGAGATGGAGAGAATAGTTTTGTTTATTGAAAATGAGCAAATAATCCTATAATGGATGTGCTGCTAGGTTTATATACAAAATCAGGTTGATTACAAGTGATAACAACCATATCTTTAAGAGATAGACACATCTATATTTGGCGCAATCATATATAGTAGTTATAACTAACTAAAACACTACCCGTCCCTTGAATGTGTAAACTCAATAAATAATTTGGATCAACTTTAGGAATGATGAGTATCAGTCTTTAGGGTTGATCAACATTAGTCTTTAGGAAACAAATTTACGCAAGTTTATAGGGATATACATATAAAGGTATAGTTCAAAATAAATCTTGATTCGAAAAACCTAGTGGAAAAAACTAATCTAAGAAAGAAAAGTGAGTTGATATCAATACGCCTTTAGGACGTGAAAATATCTGAGTATGACCAACAAAAAAAAGCTAAATAGGCGCAACATAAATTTTCGTCGCTAGAATAACATATTCTGTTGCTAAACCAAAATAGCGACATAATGGCAAGCAAAAATTTTCGCCATTGAGAACAATGTCGTTGTTCATTTTTGCGTCTCTAAGACGTCGGTGTTTCGATGACCTCACAATGAAAATACAAACAAAAAAATAGCGATGGAATTATAACGACAAAAAAGAGCGATGAAATAGAAACATATATCACAGTCGCTGGTGCAACGACATATAAACAACGGCGATCGATCTTTGACACTTTGTGTATATGATACATAGATAAGAGACAAAAATGTAGAGAATAATTGTTGTGTGTTTTATTGATTGGCTACTCCACTACTTATAGGGACTCTAGCTCCTCTTCATATTACATTTTCCAATGTGGGACTAAATCCCTTATTAGTTCTCAACACTCCCCCTCAAGATGGGCGATAGATATTAATCATTCCCATCTCTTGTTACATAGCTTCGACAGACTTAATGAACTAAGACCCTTAGTCAGACAGTCTGTCACTTGTTCTTCTGAGCGAACATGATCAATCTTCAGTATCCCTTGTTCCAGCTTCTCTTTGATGAAGAATCGATCGATCTCAATGTGCTTCGTTCTATCGTGCTGAACTGGATTGTTAGCTATACTTATTGCAGCTTGACTATCGCTCAGAAGATGTAACGGTGCTCCCTTGTCCAGTTTTAACTCTGTCAGTAACGCTTTCACCCACAGCAACTCCGACACTCCTAAAGCCATTGCTCTGTATTCTGCTTCAGCTGTAGACCGTGCTACCACAGACTGTTTCTTGCTTCTCCATGAGATCAAGTTTTCTCCTACAAAGACACAATATCCCGTGGTAGACCTTCTATCGTCTATGCAGCTTGCCCAGTCTGTATCGCAGTATCCCTCAACTTCTATACATCCATTCTTCTTGAACCATAGCCCTTTTCCTGGCGTCCCTTTCAGATATCTCAATATCTGAAATACTGCATCCATATGACCCGTTCTTGGATCATGCATGTAACGACTTACTACACTCACCACAAATGAGATATCAGGGCGAGTGTGTCCCAGATAAATCAATCTCCTTACAAGTCGTTGATATCTTTCACGATCAACTGGCTCTCCTGCTTCTGCTCCTAACTTGCACTTCTGGTCAATTGGAGTGACTGCTACTTTGCATCCCAGCATCCCTGTCTCCTTTAGCAGATCTAGTACATATTTTCTCTGTGAGAGAACAATTCCTTGTTCGCCTTCACACATCTCGATACCTAGAAAGTGCCTCATCGATCCTAAATCCTTCACCTCAAACTTCTTCACGAGTTTTGACTTCAGCTTAGCGATCTCGACTTCATCATTACCTGTGATTACTATATCATCCACGTATACAGCAAGTATAGTGATGTGGCCTCTTGCATGCTGAAGAAAGACCGTATGACCTGTATTTGCTTGATGGTATCCCATGCCTGTAACAGCCTTTCTGAATCTGTCAAACCAGACTCGAGGAGATTGCTTGAGTCCATATAGCAACTTCTTCAGTTTGCATACTTTTCTATGCAATGTCCTTCCGTCTGATTCTGTAGCGTAGCACCCTGGCGGAAGTTCCATGTACACTTCTTCTTGTAGGTCCCCATGGAGAAAGATATTTTTTACATCTAACTGGTATAGCTTCCGCCCATAGTTTGCTGCAATGGAGACCAGAGTTCTTACGGTGCTCATTTTCACTACTGGAGCAAACATCTCATCATAGTCGATGCCATATGATTATGTGTATCCTTTTGCAACCAACCTTGCCTTGTATCGTTCCACTTTTTCTTCTGACGTCTCCTTTACTGTGTACACCTATTTGCATCCCACAGTTTTCTTCCCTTTGGGTAATGGAACCAGCTTCCACGTCTTATTTTTCTCCAGTGCCCCAAGTTCTTCCATCATTGCAGTTTTCTACCTTGGATCTTTCTTTGCTTCCTGCCAACTTTTGGGCAACGAAGTAGAGTCTAATGATGCAATGAAGGCTCGATAATTCGAAAAAATATTAGAATAAGACAGGTAATTGGCAATATCATATTCATAATCATCAAAACGACTAGGAGCCTTACCCGCATTGATGCGAGAAGATCTCTTTAAGGGAGCAATAGGTGGTAGAGAGATTATACCATCAGAGTCAGAGAGATCCGCATCAGAATCAGATTGATTCAGTACGGGGGCAACATCTTCAAGAGTTGGAGCAGGAGTAGATGAGGGACTTGGTACAGTAGGCACAGGGCATGGTACAGGCACAGTACTGGACTTCTGCTGTCTCATTCTGTAGACTTGGAGCTCCTTTGTCATTATCTGCTGCTCTCCATGTTTAACATATGTATCTTCTTCATCTTCTGTATTGGAGTCACTGCTTTCTCCCCCTGTCGTCTAGTTTTCCATGATCGGGCATGGGACCGAACCGACCACCACAGATGGGCTTATTTTCTCTCTCACACATCTAACACCCTCTGTGTTAGGGGTGTCACCAGACGCTGAACCGTCATCCGAACCATAATATGGTTCCAGTTCTCTGAATGTAACGTCCATGCTGACAAACATCTTCCGCTCAACAGGGCTCCAACACGCGTATCCCTTCTGAGTTGCCGTGTACCCGACAAAGACACATTTAACCGCTCTAGGATCCAGTTTGTTAACTCCTGGCCTATTATCTTGGACAAAATATACACACACAAATACTTTTGGTGAAACAGTATACGTGGTTGCACCAGTTAGCATCTCCAACGATGTCTTCCAGTCCAATACCTGAGATGGCATTCTGTTGATAAGATAAGAGGCCATTAACACCGCCTGCCCCCAAAAGTGTTTCGGGACATTCATAGTCAGCATCATCGTCCGTGCGACCTCCAGTAGGTGTCTGTTCTTCCGTTCAGCCACACCATTTTGTGCCGGAGTATAGGCACATGAAGTTTGGTGTAGTATTCCATGAGTAGATAAATACTCAGCAACCTTCTTATTTGTATACTCCCTCCCATTGTCAGACCGTAAGGACTTAATTTTAGTGCCATATTGAGTTTCTACCCGGCGATGAAAGTCGCAAAATGCCTCAAATACGTCACTTTTATTCTTCATAAGGTAGACCCATGTCACGCGAGTATAACAATTAATAAAAGTGACGAACCATCGAAAACCGTTAATACCGGTTGTAGGACAAGGGCCCCATACGTCCGAATGTATCATATCAAATGCAGCTGAACTTCTACTTTCTGAACTCACATACGTGCTTTTGGTATATTTATCCAACTCACATGCATGACAAAATAACTTCTCTTTATTAGCCCTTTGGTATAAGGACAGATACATGCGACTAATAATTTTAAAAGAAGAATGACCGACACGCTGGTGGTGGAGTAGCAATTCATCTTCTACAATGTGTCGTAAATCTTCCGATGGTGTATCTGCTACCAGAGATGCCAATGCTTTGTCCAGTCCAGTCCTGTCTAAGTATCACAACCCCTTATGCCATGTGCCAGTCTAGTCGTCGTCCTGTCCCATTTTCCTGAAAAGTCACCGTAGGAATGTCAAAGAAAATAGTACAGTTAAGATCAAGAATAATAGCACTAATAGAAAGAAGATTGACAGGAAAAGACGAAGCATGTAAGACATTGGTGAGAGTGAGAGAAGGGGTGCATGCAACAGTGCCTTTACCCATGACAGGGCTGGAGTTACCATCAGCAGTCTGAATGCTCTCCGGCGTCGGTAGGTAAGTATAGTCCTGGAACTCACCGCGGGACCCCGTGACATGACGAGATGCCCCAGAGTCCATAATCCAACCTGGTTGGTGGACAGCTGCTGCAAGAGCACGTGGAGGAATACCTGGGCTGGATTAGGAAAAGCAAGTGATGTGATCCCCCGAGGTAGATGACGTCCCATGACTGCCGTTCGAACCCAGCTTCGTGCTGTATAACATCGCGAGGAACTCCTTCTCAAGAGGGGTTAACTCAGCTAGGTGATTGTCACCCCCTTCCTCCGCCAGATTAGCTTTGTGTCCTCCAGAATAATTTTCCTTTCTACCAGCATAACCGCCTCTACCATCAAGACGTCCACCGCAACCCCGTCCACGATCACTCGACGGACTTTGCAAGAGTTTTGGACAAAATCTGATGTAATGTCTTGAGTCACCACAGTTGTGGCAAACACCGACCACAGAGGGAGGCTGATTAAAGGCGGCAAGGGTAGATTTGTCAACAGCGGCTTGCTCCCCCTGGAAATAACCCTTGTTGGGCATCAACTTCAATCGAGCCTCTTCTTGTGCCATGGCAGCTATGGCTGCTTCTAAGGTTGGAAGCATGGGCTGTGCTAGGAGGACATTCCTTCTATGCTCAAACACAGGGTTAAGACCCTTTAAGAACTTCATCATCCGTTATCGCGAAATATAATCCAAGAACTTTTGGAAATATTTCGTAAATGCTGGTTCGACTTGTGCATCTTCCATCCCAAGAGGATCATAGTGATCCAGATTAGACTAGTACTTCTTCAACAGTATTGCATACTCATAGATGGTACGGTCGTCCTAGGCCACCCTATCAAGTTCATCCTGCAGTTGGAAGACCCGCATAGGATTGTCTGAGCCTGAATACATATCCTTCAAAGTCCGCCATATATCAGCAGCAGTCGCCATTGCCTCTACATTGCCAGACACCTAGTCGATTAAAAAGAGGCTGTTAACCATCCAGCCACAACATTGTTGACAATTTCCCAAATAGCAAACTCCTTTGAGGAGGGATCATCTGGCGCCTTGGTTTGGCCATTGACGTAGCCAACCAAGCCTTGTCCCTTCAGCGTCCGCATTGCCTGTTGTGACCATTTCAACTAGTTGGACGTTCCTGCCAACTTCGTCTCCAGCTTGTCCAGCTTTCCTATTTTGTAGGATGACGGATCCACATCAGTATGGATCACACGTGAAGTTACCTCGGTTAATCTCTTTGATAAAATATCATCAATGAAGGCCTTTATCTCTTCTGCTGTCAGTTTACCACTGATCGAATCCATGGTTGTAGATCCTAAAAATCAAGTTGCACCCATCAAAGAAGTCATAAAAATCAAGTTATGCATCCTTTAAGTGAATTGCGCAGGAGACAGATTGCGCAACAACTCGATTGCGTAGGCTGAACTGCACACTTATCCAAGTGCACAAGCTGATGTGGCCTCGTCATCATTACCTGACAGAGAATCAGATCTTCTGACAACTGACAGCACAGAGAACGAGGAAATTGTTCGTTTATCGTGCAGCACAGCGCTCGAGGACAGCTGTACATGCAACACAATTGGCCAGACTCTTTGCAGCGCGGTCCATCCAAGCGCAATTTGAAGCTAGCATAATTTAGGTGGCGCACTCTATCAAGACAACTGAAAAAGTACACGTGGCCTTCATGCCATCAATGACTCACCACGTGGTAACCGTCTCTACACGATCATGCGCATTTCAATCAAATAATGCCATGTGTCCACTACAGTTGGCCCACGATCAAATAACTGCCAGCGCAGTCTGATGCCTGCATGGTCCAATACATGCACAATCCATCTTGCGCAGTCCAGAATAACTAAAAAGTAGTTATTTCTAGAACTCTATAAATAGAGTTTCAAGTCCTTCCTAGGGGGATCACAGATATACATCAGAAATCATCACCAGAGATCAGGAGTTCTTGTCAAAGTGCTGCTGCAATCTTCAGAGGCTACCGTCTTCAAAGTTCACATCGTCAAAGGGATAAAGCGATCGCCATTCAGATCGAATTCCTATAGTTGTACTTTTCCAGAATTCTTGTAATCTTCTTACAAAGTTTGTTGAAATAAAGATCAACTTTTGTTTTTGTAAACAAAATGGCGACTCTGCTGGGGACGACTTTCTCCTCCGACGAGAAAGTGACAACTCAATGTGACGTTGCGTCTATCGAAAAGACGCAGAAGACGCTGGTTGTAAAGGTCAACCAGACGGCCTACGAGGCGATGATCAACTCCATACCACCCCTCGCACTGCAACAACTTCTGTCATGAGCAAAGTTCATCCAGTGTGGGCCCCTAAGACTGTTGTGCAGTCTACTACTTCTGTTGCTCAGCCTGCTGTGCAGTCTACTGCCTCTGTTCCTAAGACTGCTGTCTCTGTTGTGCAGTCTACTGCTACTGCCCATGCGCAGTATGATGTTCCCTTTGACAGTGCACAACCTACTTCCTATGCTGCTCTATCAAAGTACAAGACTCCTATTCCTCTGGCGCAGTTGGCTTCAACCCTGCCTGCGTAATCTACCACTCAAACAGCAACCAGAGTACAACACAAACACTCTGGCAACAAGACTCCTGCTGCGCAAGTTGCTGAAACTGTGGCCAGAAGACCTTCTGCCAGAGTTACTCATGCGCAACCTACCAGTGCGCCAACAACCACTTCACTCCCTGCGCAAACTGTACCAGCGCAGCCTAAGAGAGACAGCCCTTTGGCTAATCTCTCCTCTTCTCACATCAAAGGGAAAAGTTTTGCTCCTCTTCTCAAACACCCTGTTGCTCCTGCGCAATCTACTGGGGGTAATCTTTTGGCTATTCCTCCTTCCCAGAACAAAAGAAAAGGTCCGTTGGTCTTTTCTCAAACTTCCTCGTCCCATGACATGGAAGACAACAAAGGAAAACGCTTTTTAGGTAACCCTTCTTCACAAAACAAAGAAAAAGGCCCTTTGGTCTTTTCTCAGTCTTCCTCGGCTTTTACCGTAGAAGATCAATCTGAACGTGCTCCGGCACCAATCAGTTCAAGAACTCTCTCCAACAAGGGTTCTTCTTCCCTCCTTGCCAAAGGAAAGTGTACTGATCAAAGAGGAATTTTGCCTACTCCGGTAGCAGAGTTCCAAGATCTCCCAACTCTCAAGATATCCCGTTCGAAACAGAAAGAATTGCTGGTATCTCAGACAGAAACCCCTGGGGGTGAGTTTGCTGATCTAAGAACTTATCTCAATCGACCAACTTCGGTGAAACGCAAACAGCCAATGCCGAAGACCAACCAGTATCAGAAGCAAACTTCTAGAATCAAAAATTCGGACACCTATGCTAATGAAGTGAGTACTTCCCTGTACACTCAAGGGACAAAATATCTGAAGAACCGGAACCATGTTCCGAATGTTGTCAAAGAACACATCCCTCGAACTTCTTCTCGTCCTGTCCTTGTTCCCGATCTCCGAAAATACCTCAAACAAAAATGGGACAACATCTCAACACCTCCAGTGCAACCACTTGGACACCATTGTAATCACAAGGTTGTCATCAAGTCTTATTGTCAGACAACAAGACGATCTGTCTTCGATCGTCTGAACTTTACAACCTCTGAACCTATGTCAGAAGATGAAGACGAAGTTCTGCACTTCTGTCAATATGACTTCCAGAGACACTGGGAGTAGGAAGTGCTCCAAGCACGGCAAGCTTCGCAAGCCAAGCCAGCGGTATTTGGATCTACTCCAAGAATCTTCTGATGGAGTATTCCAACATACCAGATCCCGAAGCCGAGATACAATCGGTCAAAGGAATCTTCTCCAAGATCCTTCTAGTCATCTCCCTCTTTCTCACTCAGAAGATGATTCTTTCTCCGACTATGATGCATACAGCAAAAGTTCAGAACAGACAGTGTCCTCCACTGTACCTGGAGAAGTGACAGCTTATGTTGTCACTGAAGACCCAGATGCTTCCAGTTCAGCAAGTTAAGAACAGCGAATAGCTGCGCTAGAAGACAAGTTAAAGACCATGGCCGAAATGGTTGCAAGTATGTATTCTATTATTGTGGCCCAACATACAGTACCACCAACCGTACCTGCTGTAAATTCTAAAATCATAGCATCGTTGGTGCCTGTCAATGCAGGGCTGGGGTAGTATCTCCTCAACTACCTCCTGTACAGATTCAATCCACTCCCAGGCAGTCAGGTGCTGGGGGTAGTGCTTACCTCGCTGTCCCTTCTCCCAATACTGTGACTCAGCCTGCTCCTTCTACATCAGTGGAGGATGCCAATGAAGCTGTCAAACTCCTGCGCACTCAGTTCGAGGCCTTCAAAGAGAAGGACAACTTGCAGAGGTTGGGGATCAAGCAACCCTACCCAGTTGAATGGAAGGAAGTCCCGTTTTTTCCGAAGTACAAGATTCCAACAAACTCGCTGTTTGATGGCAGCACTTCTCCCAGTCAGTTCATTAACCACTTCGAGGTAATGACTGTCCAACTTCAGCCAAATGACGCTCTTCTTACCAGAGTATTCGTCGGCTGTTTAGCCGGCGTAGCATACGATTGGTACAGAAGCTTGCCCGATGGCTGTATCACCTCTTCCTCTAGTCTCAAACAAATCTTCTTGGAACGATTCTATGAGGGGATCAAAGACATGACTATGTCAGCCCTCAATAAAATTAAACAAAGGCATAATAAAACTGCTGAGAGTTTCATTGAAAGGTTCCGTCGGAAAGCTTTAAAAATGTCTCCTGGAACTCCGGCCACTGTCACCATAGACACCTACAAGGCAAATCTTTTACCTATCATCAGCATGTGGACGGGATCTACTCAGTTCCAAGACTGGCCATCCTTCATTGTCAACGCTAAAGCAGCTGAAGTTAGTGCCGACAAATTCAAACAGCTAGGGGTACAAATGTCTACCCCCGATCGGGATGAACACCAGACATCGGGTGGTAGTAATCGCCAGAACAACCGCAAGGGAAAAGAAACTTTGAACAATCAACTTGAAGAACAAAGAATCTCTGGCGGTCAATGTGGCTTCACCTACGTCTGCTTCTACTCCTTTAGTACCTCCACCAAGGAAACCTCGTCCAAAAGTAGAGTATTCTTTTGACGAGAATGACACCGTGAGCATATTTGATTGTTTGATCAAAAGCAATAAACTCCAGCTTCCAGATCCCAAAAATCCTGGCGAAGTCGGTAAGACTGATCATCCTAAGTACTGTATCTATCACAGGTTCATTGGGCATCATACTCGAGCATGTTATGTGCTCAAAGGCAAAATTCAAGAGCTGGTCAACGCTGGTGTTGTCACTCTGCAGCAAGACGAGAAAACTTTTACCGCAAACATGATCTCAGTTCAATTCGGTGACTTCCCTCCACAGATGGTACAGCATGGTGTCATTCTTATCCCCAAAGATACTCTTAAGATTGAGAATCTCCCTCCTCCACAAAGTGAAGGTCTCGTCCCCTTGTCTCTTGACAATGGCGAGATTATGTGGATCCATCCTGATCTTGCTTCAGAGTTCGAAGTTTTCTCTTCCTCCAAGAAGAAGGACCGCTCCAAGGGCAAGACAAAGACTTGCAATATGGTGTCTTTTGACCCCATAGTTGACGAAGAAATCCTGCTGGGCACCAGATCAGGGAAAGCCTATCTAAAGGATTATCCCGAAGCTCAGGAGAATCCTGCTTCTTCTTCTGAGCCTGCTCCAGTACAGCCTGCTTCTACTGAGGGCAACCCTTCTGCCTCCTTACCAGTGGTTGTAGAACCCATTCCTCCCAAGCCGACAATATCTGACAAAGGTAAACAACAAGTCCGCTTCGATAAACCTTTGAAGAAGTCATCTCCTTCCGGACTTGAAAAGCCTTACAACTTTGATATCTTGGCTCAGCTAGCCAATACACCGGCCCGACTGTCAATCTTCGAGCTCTTGCGCCTCTCCAAAGAGACTCGAAAAACTCTGAGTGAGTCTCTCATGCATGCAGAAACCTGTCTAGCCCTTCTGAAGAAGCCGAAAACAGAACCAGTTTCTTGCCTTCATTGTCATAGTGTGTTGGAGTTAATTCCAAACATAACTTTCACACAGGATGACATGTTGATGGAAGATAATAGGCACGACCATCCTCTATACTATACAGGATATGTCAACTCGATGAAAGTCGATCGTATTCTGATAGATCCAGGGTCTGCCCTCAGCATCATGCCGAAGACAATGTCGGATGCATTGAAGATCCCAGTGCATAGTCTCTCCAGTACAATCACCACCATCCTCGGGTTCAACCAGGGAAGGAGTGAGCCTCTAGGCAAGATTCGCCTAAAACTCTAAATAGGCAATCTTCGCACAAAGGTGACCTTCTACATCATTGACAACCATGGTTGTTCTTATAATGCTCTGTTGGGAAGACGTTTCCTGCATGAACATAACATTGTTCCTTCTACTCTCCATCAATATTTCAAATATGTCGATGACAATAGAGAGGTTCAAAAGAAAGTTGCTGATCTCTATCCTTTCAAAGGCATCGAAGCATACTGCAACGATGCTCGTACGTACAAGGATGAATTCATGAAGGTAGTGTTATCGCTGGACACTGAAGAAGAACAAGAAGCAGTACCTAATGACACTCTCATTATACCTGTCAAAGGGCGTGTTTCTCGTCCTCAGTCTTCCAAACCACTGGCTATTCATTTGCCAGTCCAGAAGCAACCAACTGATGATGATCAGGATAAAAGGGAGCTCACCTCTTCTGAGCCACTTGTTATCGACTTACGTCGTAACAAGGAAAAAAGGCAGCTCACCTCTTCTGAGCCACTTGTTATTGATTTATCTCATAACAAGCATAAAAGGGAGCTCACCTCCTCTGAGCCGCTTGTTATTAACCTCCGTCGTAACAAGGCCAATCCTCCTTCATGTTCTTCTTTTCCCCCTCTTGTAATCAATCTGACCAAGCCTGCTAAGGCTAAAGGTCCTACTGTAAATACAGATGTACAGATCAATAAAAAAGCATCTACTTTCCAGTATACTGATGTCATTTATTATGCTAAGTGCTATTTGGATATGTTAGATAGCTTTCAATCATTTATATTGGGAGTTGTGCAATCTCTTCAAACAGAAGTCTTACTCGAACATCCCAATGATTCATATCGTATTGTTCCCGCTCGAAAGAAAGGCGAGAGTCCAATACTTTTTAGTAAAGAACCAAAACAACAATTCAGCTATACGGATGATAGCAAAAGTAACGATACAGGGCATCTTCAATTCCGTCGTTACAGTCAACAATCAAAAGACATCATCCGAAAGATGGGTTATGACTTCAAGAGTGGCCTCAACTACGGTAAGGGTAGAAGAACTCCTATCCGTACGGCTGTTCCTAAAGAAAAATCAGAGATGTATTACAGTATGACCAAAAGAGGTCTCGGATATGCTTCACCTCCGGAATTATCCCCAGCATCCTCTGAATCTGATAGTGAAGAGTGCTCTAACTCTTCTGATTCCAGATCATGGGATTCTGACACCAGCATCGATCAAGTTCATCGATTGACTGTATCTTCTAACATGGTCTCCGTCGAACTTCCAGAAGGCTATGCCAAGGATATTGAAGAAAATCCTGAAACTGATCCTTGGGCTCAACGAATGGATATCCAATGGGAACTCCGATTCGAACAAAGGAAACCTCCTACTGAAGATCAATTGGTTCAAATTGATGTAGGAGAGAGCGGGTCACCTCGTCCAATATTCATCAGCAAGAACCTTCCAGAGGCAGATAAGCAAGAATTAATTTTTCTTATTCAAGAATATATTGACGTCTTTGCCTGGAGCTATGAAGTCATGCCAGGTCTAGATCCCAAAGTTGCTACTCACAAATTGAATATTCTGCCTAATGCAAAATCGGTCAAACAGCAGCAACGGCGCTTCAAGCCAGAAATGATGGACGCAATCGATGATGAAGTTAAGAAGCTCATCGCTTGTGGCTTTATTCGAGAAGATCAACATCCTGATTGGGTAGCCAATGTCATCCCAATTCTAAAGAAAACTGGCAAAGTTCGAGTCTGTATCGACTTTCGGGATCTTAATGAAGCATGTCCAAAAGATGAATTTCCTCTCCCTATCACGGACGTCATGATTGACAACACCTGTGGGTTTGAAAGAATATCTTTTATGGATGGATTCTCCGGATATAATCAAATTCGGATGCATCCTGAAGATGAAAAACATACTTCTTTTCGCACTCCTCGCGGAGTCTATTGTTATACTGTAATGCCATTTGGTCTCAAGAACGCTGGTGCAACTTACCAACGAGCCATGAGTACCATCTTTCGAGATCATCTGCACAAGACTGTCGAATGCTACGTCGACGATATTGCTGTCAAAAGTCATCTAAAGGAAGATCACATCCAAGACTTGAGAACTATCTTCAACCTCATGCGCCAACATCAACTCAAAATGAATACCACCAAGTCATTCTTGGGTGTCTCTAGTGACAAATTTCTCGGCTTCGTCATTACCTCTAAGGGTATACACGTGGATCCCGAGAAGATCAAAGCCATTCAAGAGATGCGTCCTCCACGCAACCTCAAAGAGCTACGAGGATTCCAAGGTCGACTTGCGTACATCAGAAGGTTTATTTTGAATCTGTCTGGACGCTGCCGACCATTTACTCAACTAATGAAGAAGGGTGTTTCTTTCATTTGGACTGAAGAATGTCAACGAGCATTCGACGACATAAAGCGATATCTCATGAACCCACCAGTCTTGGTGCCACCGATCTCTGGCATACCTTTTTTAATGTATGTCCGTGCTATGGATCATTCATTGGGTGCTTTACTTGCCCAAAAGAACAAAGAAGGCCACGAATAAGCCATCTATTATCTCAGTCGTACTATGATTGGTGTCGAACACCGTTATAGTCCGGTCGAAAAAAATGCCTAGCTCTTATGTTTGCTGTTCAGAAGACTCGGCATTACATCATTGGCCAAACTATTCATGTCATATCCCGAGTTAATCTTCTTCGGGTACTGATGAAGAAACCTAGCACACTCAATTCTCGGCTGGCTACATGGGCCATTCTGCTAGCCCAATATGACATGGTATATGTTCCTCAAAAGTCTTTCAAAGGTCAAGCACTGGCAGATTTTTTAGCAGCTCATCCTGTTTCAGAGACATCTAAACTCTATGATGAAATTTTTCAGACGAGACATTGGAATCTAATACAATCTCCGAAGAATTTCCTACTTGACGCCTATTCTTTGACGGTGCATCCAGGATTGGACCCAATGGTGCCATTGTCGCAGGAGTTGGAGTAGTCCTTGTTTCCCCAGACGGGTCAGCCATTCAAAGAGCATACTCCTTAGATGAGCCTTGCTCCAACAACGTGGCAGAATACAATGCTCTACTCATTGGTCTTCAGCTAGCTAAACAACTAGACGTCGAGTATCTTGAAGTCTATGGTGACTCCAAGCTGGTTGTTAACTAGGTCAGAGGAACCTATGAAGTTCGCCATCAAGATCTAGTACCTTATTATGAAGCAGCAATTAACATGGCTATATCATTCAAAGCCTTCTTCATCGAATATGTCCGATGAGCTTGCAATACTAAAGCAGATGCTTTAGCTAATCTTGTAGCAGTCTTAGCCATCCCTATCAAAAGATAGCAAGTGGTGGTTATCTCTAATCGAGAATTGTTCTGCGTCGAAAACAATCATAATATTGAGTTCAGTAATCTTACTGAAGTCAATGTTATCAATAAAGATTGGAGAACTCCCTTTATCGACTTTGTAGTTCATGACATACTCCCTGAAGATCCCAAGGAGGCAACGAGTATTCATCAGCGGTCTCTACGATTCTACTACAATCAGACCACCAAAACTCTCTACCGGCGAACTTATGACGGTCTTCTTTTACGCTGTCTTACTGGTAATGAAGCGAAGCAAGTATTGCATGAAGCTCATGATGGTGTTTGCGGAGCACATTAACCCGTTCCTAAACTACAGGATCGCATCTGACGCATGGGTTATTACTGGCCCTCTATGGTATCTGATGCCATCGAATATGCGAGAAAATGTCGAGCTTGTCAAATCCAAGCAGATTTCATTCATCAACCATCGAAATTTCTCCATCCGACTGCTGCTTCCTGGTCTTTCGAAGCTTGGAGCATGGACATAATAGGCCCCATCAATCCTCCTTCTTCTAGAGGACATCGGTTCATACTAGCAATAACCGACTACTTCTCTAAATGGGCCGAACCTATACCATTGGCTGAAGTCAAGACCAGCAGCGTCATCAACTTTGTCAAACACTATGTCATCTATAGATTTGGTGTACCTCGACGAATCATTCACGACAATGGACCTCAGTTCATCAGCCAAAAGTTCACAAGGTTCTGTGACGATCATCGGATTGACAATGTCGCTTCGACAGCCTACAATCCTGCTGCTAATGGCTTGGCTGAAGCTTTCAACAAGACTACCATCAAGCTCCTCAAGAATTTTGTGTCCACTAACAAACAAAATTTGAGTGAAAAGCTTGGAGAATGTCTTTGGGCCTACCGTACTACGGTCCGCAACCCTACAGGCTGTACACCCTTTTCTTTGGTATACGGCTGTGAAGCAGTTCTACCCCTGGAACTTTAAATTTCGTCTTTAAGGATTGCTATCGCCAACGAACTCACGACAGAGAACAACGATCTTTTCCGACTTCAAGAATTGGAAGCGCTCGATGAGAAGAGGCTAATGGCTCAACAACATATTGAGTTATACCAATCCCGCATCTTAAAGACTTTCAACCGCAAAGTTAAAGTTAGAGCCTTTCAGAAAGGAGAGCTTGTTTTGACAGTCCGACGTCCTATGACTATGACTCACTCGAGCAAGGGCAAGTTCGATGCAAAGTGGGAAGGGCCATATATCGTGAGCAAAGTCTTCTCAAATGGAGCCTATCAACTCACAGAACTAGATGGTCGAGTTGCAATGATGCCTATCAATTGCAAGTTCCTCAAAAAGTATTATGTATAAATGTAAAAGACATTGCTTGTAATCATCAGACAAGTTCATAAATAAAATTTAATTTTATTTCATCTTGATTGATAGTACATAATATTAAGGAAGGTCACTATCATCCTTCTCAAAATTGGGACGCGGGCCACTACCGTCTTTATTGAAGACATGATCAGCAAAAGAGCCGAGAACACTCTTGCTCGAACCTACCAAGAACTTACAAGCAGCCATCCTCATGGCCTCTTCTTTTTCAGTCTTTCCTGGTTCAAGAAGGAAGTCCAAGATGTCCTTTGATGGCTTGAGTGCAGACGAACCTTTGCCCGCTGTTATCTGCTTTGGCTGAGCCGGTTCGACTGGACGTTCCTCAGTACCCGCTTCTACCTTCGAGGTGATCTCAGCCTTCTTGGATGCATCTCTGGACGACATCTTGATGTTGAAAAGTGAAAGTGACCATCCCATTTGATTTTTTGTTCTATTTATAGACAAAAATTCATACAACAACGAAGTGACACATGCATCTGACGGTTCAC
Organism: Iris pallida; assembly: GCA_029216955.1. NCBI lineage: Eukaryota > Viridiplantae > Streptophyta > Magnoliopsida > Asparagales > Iridaceae > Iris > Iris pallida. The sequence continues at coordinate 23,333,103 of JANAVB010008599.1, forward strand.
TCGTTCATCATATTCATCTGATGGTTCATCCGTTTATCACATACATTTGACGGTTCGCCCGTTCATCACATTTATTTGACGGTTTGCCCGTTCATCATCCGACGGTTCGCCCGTTCATCATTCGACGGTTCGTCCGTTTATTTAATTCATCCGATGGTTTGCCCGTTCACACATCCATCTGACGGTTCGCCCGTTCATCATCTGACGGTTCATCCGTTCATTCCATTCATCTGACGGTTCGTCCGTTCATTTAATTCATTTGACGGTTTATCCGTTCATCCCGATGATTCATTTCGTTCATTCATTTCGTTTACATATTTTGACGAATCATCCATTTCGTTCATATCAGCAACTTGTCATCTTTGATTAAGTTGTCTATTGAAATAATGATATTCAATAAATTATATTTGCCACGTCCACTTTACCTCTGAGCAGATATAATTGAATATGATTATTTTCTAAAATCAAGAAATATATTATGTCCTGCACCTCTGAATATATTTTCTATAGCTATTATTTATATCTGAATAAGATATGCAACAAATAATAGAGCCCCCAAGAAAAATGTCTTTTATTGATAAAAATTTAAAGACATTACAATATTACATATCACAAAAAGATACAAAAATCTTTCTCAATCTGCCGGTGGAGTCATTAAGTTAGTCATCTGCTGCTTCAAAGATTGTAGCCGCTCCTCACGAGATTCCATCACCCGCTTCCTAGCTTCTTCCATCCCAGACTTGTCGTCGAAAGATGGCATAGTTACTATTCTGCGAGAGATTTCTTCTTGATGAGTTGCGACATACTCATCTCTCTCCCGAGTCAGAGCATTCAGCTGTTGAACTGCAACTTGGTATTGTATGGCCTCGTCCTCCAGAGCAAGATGGACAAGTCTCAGCTCTTCTTTAAGACGGGCAGATTCTGATTGCAGCTCCGCAACTTTCCTTTCTTTTTTGTCAGCAACAGACGCCACTGTCTCCACTTTAGAATTATATTCAGCAGATTTATTAGAGAAAGTGTCCAAAAGAACTTGCAGGTCAACCTTTGCAACTGCAGCTTCTTGTGACATCCTTTCGAATTCAGCTTGTACCAAGAGATCCATCTCTCCCCTATTCAGCTCTTTGTAAATTTTAACCGATGCCTCCAGCTCATCTAATATGTGTTCAAGAAAAACAGCCTGAGCTTCGTCGCCTTGATGACGGATGGCATCGATCAAATAGGAGGTTGGACCTCTGACGGTGGAGAAACCAGCATCTTCTTTTTCTATCACCCTATCTACTAAGGGTTTCAAAGAATTAAAGAAAAGGTTGCTGAAGGAGCTGACGACAAAACAGTTGGTAGCCAGAGCACCCAGAGTAGCAGCTACTCCCATAGACGTGGAAGCCACAGCAGGTGTCTATGAAGATAAACGTTCAGTTTCTTCTCTTTGAGTAGACGGCTCTTTAGCTAGAGGATCCATCGTAGAGCTAGCTGCTCCTCCCAGATGCTCTTCTGCAAAATCAAATGAACCTTATCATTGACTGTTGTTGTCATCAGCAACTCATTGAAAAGGATCAAAAGATCAAAGGCAATCTTACCATGACTTGCCCCAGGAACAAGCTTTTCGTCTGTTGGCACAGATTCTAATCTAGCAGAGGTAGCCTCAGACATCACTGCCTAGATACTTCCGGTCTCAGAACCACCTGAGAAATGTCGGCTACCGCTAGCGATAGCCGTTACTAGCACTATGTCCGTACATGCGGGAGGAACCGGAGAAGATTCAAGTTCTACATGGATAAAAATATATATAGATGTCAGCTATTTGAATCTATGAAAAGAAGGTAGATAAAATCATTTAATACCTTTTGGATCACCAGAAGTAGTTTCGACAGGTGCTACTTCTACATCCATATTCCTTTCCGGAGACACGTACACCACCACATCCGCTTCAGGATTCAGTGTGTCGTCTACGGCTTCGGGAGACATATGAACATCAGTGCCTTCTTCGAGATTTAATGTATCATCAACATCTTCTGTCGATGTATCTTCATTGCTTATGCTGTCCTCTGGAGCTTCCTCGCTGGCAGTTGCGGCAGCAGCTTGATCGACATCGTCCTGCAGACCGAAGTCGTAATCATTTAAAGCTTCAATCATTAGACAATCTTCTTCTTCACGGAGCCCTCCTGGTGTAGCAGGAATCTGGGTAGTTCTCACCGCAAAAGAAGGAGATCGCAAAATTTCATCATCCCTCTGCCCAGTTTAATCTCTCAGCTCAGCTTCAGCCCCTAGCTCAGCTTCATCCCTCTGCTCAACCTCATTCCTTGGCTCTGGGGAAGGAGTCTCCTGCCTAGGCTCGGAGGCAGGTGTAGGGGATGACATGGTTATTCCAGCTACAGCACTGGCCACCACCGAGGACAAGATTTGTCTCGGAGGGGTGATCACCCTCTTTCTCCTTCTAGAGGCCAGTTTCTTTCTATGAAGAGGTCTTTCGGGACTCTCCACATCTACTACATCGACCTGCTTTGGAAGAGAGGTCGGTGTGGTCGCTTCTTCTCGGGTTGACTCGACCAGTTACCGAGACTGCGACCTGGTGGTGACCTCCTTGGATGGGTCTAAGATAAGTTTCTTCTTTGCAACCGGAGAAGAAGGTTCATTAATCCTTCTCTTTCTCTCCTTGGTTGGAGATTTGTCCACTTTCAAAGAAACCTGCAGTAGTTTATTAACCTCCTCAGGGAAGTTAGCTTCCCTTGAGGCTTCCAAGGGATCATCCACTGGCTCATTTGCTCGTCATTACCTGGAGCTAGCATAACAGTTGCTCCCTTCTTCAAAGGCGTCGCCGTCGCGAAACTATCTACAAGATTGAAGTTCTCGGCGAATGTATTTGCAGCTGTGTAAAAAAGTGAATATGTATATAACATTCGGGGCCGTGATCATTCTTGGTTGGCATCGAGAACACTGTCCTTGTGTTTCGAGCGTTGTAATAGGCCCATGTTCTGACACCATCAATCAGATACCCCTTTCCTTGTAGGCAAGTTATAGCATTGCCTACGTGGAACTGGTCGTAACCAAATTGACGAGCGAAGCGGCTTGGCAAATATGGTTCCAAGAAACACTCATCTTCAAATCTATACACCAAGTGCGATGGCCTGATCGACCTCAACCAGTCAAATGCTACCCGACCCAACGACTGCCTCCCAAGGTCAACTAGATTTGTCGACATATGTTCATAACCGGTTGGAGGGACAACGCAGTAAAAATTCCATCCCTTTCCAAGGTTCAAGGCACGTCTGCAATCCTTCAGACTAGTGTATATCCACTTGCTCCGGGAGAATCTCCGCAGATAGCTACCGCCGACTGCTCCCATGTTGGGGTTCATCAATGACGGATGGTGCAGAAGTAACCATCCGAACAAATAGGTGTAAGGCAACTTCAGCCGAGGGAAGTTACCCTTCTCACCATTCCATTTGAGCATGGATTCTACATAAAGACGAAGACCTGCGTTCACTCTACATGTCATCGCCGACAGCAAATCCATCCGGTAGCCAAAGACTAACCGGACAGCAGCAAAGAGCATGCCGCGGTGGAAGCGGTCCATGACACTCGCTCCGGGTACAACAAAGCGTCGGAGCCAATATGTCAGAAAACCTGCCAGCTGGGCTTCTCTTGACATGGGCCTGTAGCCCATTCTCATAAAACTCTCAACAAAATCTCCGGTCTTGAGTGGAGGGTATTGGAGTTCGTCATTAACTTTGATATCCATTTTCTTATTTTCTTCCATCAATCTTATTACTTCACTGTGGCTGAGGGGTTGGAAGAAAGTCGGGTTACACGTATCATGATCCTTAGTCTTTTTCTCGATGATATGATTAAGGAAAAGATAGGGCAACCACTTTGATGAATAACAGGTGCCGGAAGAACCGCTCTTATAGTACACGGAGCTAATTTTGTAGTGGCACAGTAGTTCCTCAAAAACTGCCACCATCTCTGCATTCTCTCGACGAAGTCGGTCTAACTCGTCGTTTGTTGGAACATATTCCTCATAAGGAAAATCTCCCATTGGTAAGCACGAGATGTATTTCATCTCATGAAGGGCTAATCCAATTTCCCCGTAGGGTGTCATGAATGTCTCTGTCCTATAATTGTACCTCTCTGCCAAGGCCAGAAACAGATGAGGATTGGGGAGGAATCCATAAACGGTAGCGTATACCGCCTGATATAGCTCAATCTCTTTGAGCTTGTCTTCGAACTGAACCAATATCCAATTGATTATGCAGTTCCACCTTTTGTTGTCTGGGTTCACCAGACCTGTTAACCGGATGTCCTGATCCGGGTATCTGCCCTCAACCTTTGCATATTCATTAGCAAAGATCGGCGTCCTCACCGGCAGTAGCAAGGAAGAGTTCTCTTGAGGGATGCAGCCAGGCTTCAATCCTCTGAGTAAAGTGCTATGACGCTCAGAAGAGCTATAGAACATATCCCTGTTGTTTGGGCCTTTCTTTACACAAATATTCCCTGTCCTTACTTGCTGGAGGGGAGTAATATCCCAGTCCATCCTCCTAAGATGGCTTGCATGGGCATAGCAGGCTAGAGGGAGACATCTGGCAATGTCCGGCAACAATATTATTTTCTCCTTTCACTGGAAGAGTCTATGCTCAACATGGGGTCTCGGCTGAGAACTCTTGTCAATAGCTTCGCCAAATAAGAACAAAGGTTTCTTATGGGTAATGGCATCGGCAGTCTGCAGAGGCTGCCCATTCATCTGACTTAATAAAGTTTCATTGTCCTGAGCTACCAAGATGGCTTGGCGGGAGGATGGCAGAGCATATTGGGGAAATAGCACATGGGACAAATCTTCATTAAACTCTGGTTCAGCAAGGGACCCTGCAAAGATTTCATACTCTGGGTCCTCTCTGATGTTAACTGCATCAAACAGAAAGACAGAATTCAGTATATGCAAAATCAAAGATTCTGTCCAAAATTAGCAAAGTGCACAAGCATCAGATTGCGCTGTCTGCAAAACATCAGATTGCGCAACAAAAGCTTCTATGCACAAACTGTCCAGTTGCGCCAAATCATCCACTTGCGCAAGCCATCAGATTGCGCTGAATAACTTGCGCAAAGTATCAGTTTGAGCTAGACAGCCTTGCGCAAATCAGCAGATTGCGCTGACTTTTGCCAGCGCTTTCCAACCGATTGCGCAAGAAAATAGTCTTCATAAAAATAAAAACTATTAGGGTTTGTACAACCGAAGCCCTAAACAGGGCGGCACAGTCTAACCAAATCTCTAAAAAGAGATAGGTTTGAAGGTTCAAATCATGTCGAAGAACCCTAAAAAGGGTTTTCGATCGAGTAACTACCTTGCAGTGCTAGATGTCCTATTTCATGTTGTAAAACGCATGGCGCAGCATGAGTCGAAGACTCGGCGGGGGCCTTGCCCTTGTCGGCGGCGGAACGCTTCGGAGCCATCTGAAGTCGACGGAGAAGAAGGAAGAAAGTCGGAGTAGGCTCGAGAAATTTTCTCTCTTAAGCAAAGTGAAAACAAGTAAAGAATAACAAGAAGAACAAAGAGAACTATTTATAGTTTTTCGAGAGAAACGGTCGCCTCAGATTACGCCGAAGAAATGGGAGCTAACTCCTCCAATTGCGCAGACAAGTCATTACTTGCGCAACTTGATTTTAAAATCAAAATTTAAAGTATTTTGAAGCTTTGATTATTTTCAAACTTCGAAAACTTTGAAGGGGGTCTTGTAGGTCCTAAAAATCAAGTTGCACCCATCAAAGAAGTCATGAAAATCAAGTTATGCATCCTTCAAGTGAATTGCGCAGGAGACAGATTACGCAACAACTCGATTGTGCAAGCTGAACTGCACACTCATCCAAGTGCACAAGCTGACGTGGCATCGTCATCATTACCTGACAGAGAATCAGATCTTCTGACAACTGACAGCACGGAGAACGAGGAAACTGTTCGTTTATTGTGCAGCACAGCGCTCGAGGACAGCTGTACATGCAACGCAATTGGCCAGACTCTTTGCAGCGCGGTCCATCCCAGCACAATTTGAAGCTACCATAATTTAGGTGGCGCACTCTATCAAGACAACTGACAAAGTACACGTGGCCTTCATGCCATCAATGACTCACCACGTGGTAACCGTCTGTACACGATCATGCACATTTCAATCAAATAATGCCATGTGTCCACTACAGTTGGCCCACGATCAAATAACTGCCAGCGCAGTCTGATGCCTGCGCGGTCCAATGCATGCACAATCCATCTTGCGCAGTCCAGAATAACTAAAAAGTAGTTATTTCTAGAACTCTATAAATAGAGTTTTAAGTCCTTCCTAGGGGGGATCACAAATATACATCAGAAATCATCACCAGAGATCAGGAGTTCTTGCCAAAGTGCTGCTGCAATCTTCAGAGGCTACCGTCTTCAAAGTTTACATCGTCCAAGGGATAAAGCGATCGTCATTCAGATCGGATTCCTATAGTTGTACTTTTCCAGAATTCTTGTAATCTTCTTACAAAGTTTGTTGAAATAAAGATCAACTTTTATTTTTGTAAACAATGGCGTCTGTAACTGAGATCCGTCTTCGTCGTCATCTTCGTCGGCTTCGTCGACGTCGTTGTCTTCGTCGGCTTCGTCGGCGTCGTCTTGACGTAAAGTCTTCAACAGAGACTTTACTAATGCGCTGTCAATGTGGCCAACACCGGCGCGCGCATGTAGATCCTAATTTGCGGATCGAGAACGGAAAATAAATAAAGTATTTGTAATTCCGAAGAGCGTAATCTAGGAACAGATGGTGCAAATAAAGCATTTGACAGCCAACCGTCTTCGAATAACCGCCCACATAATCTCTCTCTCAAATTAGAATTTTTTCTCTCTGTTTTTTTAGAAAAAAGGGGGGTGGTCGGCAGCAGTAGGGGGTCGTTGGCGGCAGCAGGGGGGTGGCATCGGGGGGGCAGCAGGGGGGCGTCGGGGAGGGAACTGCCGGGGAGGGCAGGGGGGCGTCGTAGGGGAGAACTGCCGGGGGGGGGCGGGGGGCGTCGCGGGGGGGGGAGGGAACTGCCTGGGGGGCAGGAGGGGGGACGTCGGGGGTGGAACCGCCGGGGGGGGGGCAGGGGCGTCTGGGAGGGGAACTGCCGGGGGGGCAGGGGGGGCAGTGGGGGCGTCGGGTTGGGGAAGGGAATTTTTTTTGTGTGGTTATGGCTCTGATACCATGTAGAGAATAATTGTTGTGTGTTTTATTGATTGGCTACTCCACTACTTATAGGGAATCTAGCTCCTCTTCATATTACATTTTCCAATGTGGGACAAATCCCTTATTAGTTCCCAACAAAAAATTATCCAAAAGTTCATCGCTAGTTCGTTGCCATCCGAGAGTAAACCGTCGCTAGTTTGTTGCTTATACGTTGTTAATTCGTCGCTAAACTTATATTTAGGATTTAAATTTAATCACCTTATTGTGCAAAACATTCCAAAATTTGGGAATAAATTTAATCCCCTTATTTTAAACCAAGTACACCAACAAACCTACCAATCCATCATCACAATGTTATATTAATATGGGAATAAATTTAATCCCTTTATTCTGCACAACATTTCAATTTTTTTAATAATAGTATTGAACAAATCATACTTATAAGATTTTAGACATGTAAAATTTAAAAAGTTGTTGTCGGCCATATCAACGTAGATTTGTAGCGAAAATGAAATTGGAAGAAGGAGGCAACGGGGGAGACTCCTCGCAGAAAGCCGCATGGGGCTCTGACTCGCAGTGGCTCGCGACATTCGGAGGAGGAGGAGGACGGGGGACACATCCAGTCGAAGGAGGAGGAAATAATCGAGTAGAAGTCAGGGTGTCGAAAGGTCGGCTAGGAACAGGAGGCGGGGGCATCGAGAGGGGATTTGGGGGTGGGGATATCGGGAGGGGTTGGTTGGAGGGGGGGAGGGGGACGAAAAATAATTTTGGAGGGGATCGATTGGGAATGAAAAGAGGAGTTTGCTCTCCAGAATATATATTTTCCTAAACGATTTCCTAGCAACGAAAACTATTAGGACGTCCCGACGTTTTAGTGTCGAAAATTCGACTCCCAAAAAAATTGAACTATCAATTTGTAGACATTTAGTCGTTGTTCAGTCGCTAGACTAGCGACTAACTCTTTTCAGTCGTTAAATCGGTCGTTAATTTATAATATTTTTGTAGTGCAACCCAATGCCAATGTGGGTGTCTCATTAAAAATCTTCTTAGAATGACAAAAACACAGTGGAAAAATGTTTTAAGCAGTTGATTTGACAAGGATGATATTGAAGCCTCCTCCAGTTATGTCTTCCATACAAGAGTGAGTCCAATGTGCTCATTCAAAAAGGTCATTTTGAAGGTTCTATTGTACCAACATCTCTCTAAGTCTCGTTTGCCATATTCGAAATTCTGTTTGTCATTGTACATCTCCACCTCGAACTATCTAATATTTGTCATAGTTACCATCATTGTCAATCTTCTAGATCTTCAACCTGCTCTGATATATGATATCTTTTGTTCGGAATAAAATATGTAATACTATTTCCGAGATTCGTGCCTTTGATGAGATGGAAATAAATTGGACGACTTAACTGGAAAAACCATCAAGAGGCCAAAATCACTATAAAACAACGATTAAAAGACTTTTCAAGATCGTTATAAGACAACACCGATACAAAAGAAAGCGCATATGAGAACCCCAAGAAAGATCTAGAGGTTACATCTAAGAAGAACATGGGAAATCCATCATACTTCTTCCCTTTCCTTCCTTCCTTCCTTCCTTCCTTCCTTCCTTCTCTCTCTCTCTCTCTCTCTCTCTCTCTCTTCAATCAATCTATTGGTGGACTTCTTTTCAATCAATCTATTGGTGGACGTGACGTCAGACTCAATGTGTACTGGGTTAACTACCAAGGAAACCTATGTCTCCTTATATTTCATGCCCTGACACTACTTGTAAATTCCAACTCGGCCCGACTGGATTTCCAATCACCATTTCCTGGAGTAAACGCTCACAACAATCCAATTCATATGACTGGATATCCAGTCTTGGAAGTATGACCCAGAGATCAACAAACTCTAAAGTTGTAGTAAGGACTTTACGGCTAATAACATTTCCATTATTCCACCATTGCTTGCGTTGGAGGTTGGAGGTTGGAGTTTGGAGGCTTGATGTGTAACTTAATTGATCGATATAATTGGTCATAGACTAAGAACATTCCCTTTAAGATATCTACTATCTATTCTAAATTTGAGCATCTGAAAATGAGTTTATGTACGAATTATGCTATTTCATGAGCAATCTTTAGTTTTTAATAAAATAAATAACAACTTATAATTAGGGAGCATTGTCCTAATTAACTGAACTAAAATAAATACAGTCAAATAAAGGATGGGATATAGGCATAGTTGAGCTAACAGTTCAAGGTTCAGAAGTAGAGGATCACCAATGATTTGAGAAGCAAGAAAAAAAAAATATTCGAAACGAACCAAAATATTTCTTTAGCAATCTGGAGGATATTTTCAAAATCTTCGAGGTGAAGGTTTGCGTTGTCCCAAGAAATAGTTGTCATATAGGGACTGTTTGGATAGATGTAACTCTTTGGAAGTGTGAAAGTGGCACTTGCAGCCAGTTGAGTTTTCGTTGACTTGCGGCAAGTGCCACTTTCCAAAATCTGTTTGGATGGAGTAATTTTTGTCTGCTGCAAGTGGAATAAAAATTGGTTTGGTGTTTGGATGATAGTTGTAAGTGGAAAAAAAGTAGTTCGGTTGTTTGAATTGTTGAAAGTGAAATTTTTTTGAGATGTGGTAAACCTAGGTATGGTTACCCCCAACTTCTTATTTTGTATATATTAAAGGAATAAAAATTATGTTTTGAGTTTCACAACCATTTTAACAAATAGAATAAAATAAATTAAATTAACTAATATTAGAAAATATATTATATTTTTTCATATTCCTAGTATAAAGACAGAAGAATTTTACTTGTGTAGCATACAAAATAGTTAGACAATTGAGAGCAAATTGTCAAAATTGTCCAAATATTAAGAGACTACGAATTTTACTTGTGTAGCATACGAAATAGTTAGACAATTGTTACCATAATAATTAACAATAATAATAATTTAATAATAATCATAATAATATTATTATTATTATTATTATTATTACTAATAATAATAATAAAATTTGTTACCATAATAATTAACAATAATAATAATTAACTATCAAATGAGAAGACCCAGAGCATTCTGGAGTCTTCTTTCTCCACACATTTTTCTTTCTCACACCCATTCTTCTCTCTCTCCACACGATATCAAACTACCACCATCACCATCACCATTGCTACCACCGTCAACACTGCTACCACCATCACCACCACAATACCACCATCACGGAACACCACCTCCACCCCCTCGAGGCCAAAAGCTCGGTCACCGTGGAGCTCCGGCGTCGTCCACAGCTGGAAAAAATGCTCGCATGGAGCTCCGGCGTCGATGGCGGCGTCCCCAGCGTCGTCCAGCTCGCGGGGAGCTCCGTGGAGCTCTGGCGTCGTCCGCAGCTCGAGAAAATGCTCGCGTGGAGCTCCGGCGTCGACGGCGGCGTCTCCAGCGTCGTCCAGCTCACGGGGAGCTCCGTGGAGCTCCGGCGTTGTCCACAGCTCGAGAAAATGCTCGTGTGGAGCTCCGGCGTTGACGGCGGCGTCCCCAGCGTCGTCCAGCTCGCGGGGAGCTCCGGTGTCAACGACCGACGATGGAGCACCGCCGTGTCGAGCAGGAGCGTCAGATCTGGCCCTTCCCTTTTTTTTTTCCACCACTTTCCAGCCACCTGCCTCACTTTTTGGTTGCAAGTGAAATGTGGAGAGATGGAGGGGACAGGAACTCATTTGTGTCAGAGAAACACAGTTGCAACCTAGTTTTCTTCTTCATCCAAACACTAAAACTTAATCGAGTTTCAACAAAAGTGGGACTTTCATCCCACTTTCCTCCGACTTCCGGGCATCCAAACAGGCCCATACTGACAAGTATGGATTCTTGAGAAGAGAGGAACCGTGGTGGTCCCTTCCGGACCATCCGGATCCTACGAGTAAATAGAAAATTAGATTTACATTGGATATCACGTAACGGTCGTACGTTTGTAACGCATTGCAGTCCCATAATTATAGATTGCAATCTGAGGAGGATGTTTTCAAAAGATTCGAGGTGAAGGTTTGGGTTCCAATACTTTAACCCAAATATTCATCATTAGAAGGTGTTAATATTCCTCGGTAGAAAGTGTTGAGGGATGTCATAGTGATTAAATATGCCGAGAGAAGAGACAAGTGTTGAGAGGAGGTTCAAAAGGGGCAGTTGGGGACCTGGGGTCCTCCACAGACATGAGAACCAAATGCCAAGGCAGTACAAATGGATTCTCTGGAAGCTTATAATTCAAGGAGCTGTTAGCCCATCTCCAATGGTGATTTCTAAAATTGAGTTCTTATCCTACTTGGCATTGTACTTTAAGAAGATTTCTATTCTAGTTGGAAGAGTTTCGACATAGAAATTGTATACATACAAAAATATTCTTCAATGGTTCTCCATTTCTATGCTATGTGTCACATAGTAAAAGGACTAATTTAATGGTGTGGGGCCCAATAATAATTGTCATGAGAGATAGGAGAATTTCTATGAGAGTTTCTACATGTAGAACCCCTCCTAGAAAGTTTTCATCCTACATCATTGCCACCTAGGATAGAAATGGTGATAGAAACTACTATTGGGAGAAGTTTTTTCTAAAATGGATTTCTTCCATAGAAATATGGAAGATAGAAAGTCTCATTGGAGATGGTCTTAGGTCGCCCGCCATTTTGGCGCTGATAGCCCGCAGGCAGTCATCTCCCACACAGGCCAAAATGGCTTTCCATAATTCAATAGGTGGGGTGGGGGTGGAGGGGGGATTTTCTTTATCTTTTGCTTTTTCCAAAAAGACACATCTGAACTCCACAAAGCTTTACACCAAGATGAGATTTATGTAACCCCGAAGCACCAACAACAAAAATGGTGGAGGATAATTGCTCTATAGAAAGCGATGTGCATGTCACTCCGTACCACTCTCAATCGCCTCTATATTTATTGGAGATATACTAATTGGAAAGTGTCATGATTTGTTTGACAATTGTTGAATTAGTGGTTGTGAGATATTTTAAATTATCTATAATTATGAACGGTTACGATAGGTTTTATTTTTATTTTTTGGTTTTAATTAGCAAGTTTAAACTATTCCAACTTACACTTGGTAATTATTCATTAGCGGACGGTTCTGTAAGTTTTTTAAAAGAATAAAATTATTTGTATGTCCATATATAAATAAAAGTCATTCCAATCTACGTGACTTATAAGTATTGCCTATTGTCACGTCAAGAAAAAAATCTTATCATTCTCAGTTTGTCGATGGAAGGAAGGAGTATTGTACACGGGCAAAGCAAAGACGAGAAAGAGGAAATAAGGTACTAGGCTAGGTAGTAGTTGTACATATATATATATATATATATATATATATATATATATATATATATATATATGGTACGTTCGGTCATTGCGGGCATCACGATGTTCTGGCTCCAGTCTATCCAGATCCCTACGGCTACTATTCGAAAAGTGGAGGCCATCTTACTGACTTCATCTGGAGGGGAGGGATACATGCGATCTCCTGGGACCAGCTATATCGGCCACGGGAGGAAGGAGAAGTGGGGTTGAGGCCTCTTCATGAGGTCAGGAAGGCAGCTTGTGTGAAGATGGCCTGAAAATTCATCAAGGGGAGTCGCTCTGGACGGAATGGATGGCGAACAGATACCTAAGGAGGACCAACTTCTGGGCTTGCAGGATAGACAACAATTTCTCGGTCACATTTAAGGCCATCCTGAGGTGTCGGCCGGTACTTCAGACCGCTATATGTAGGCACATGAAGGATGGGACGACTACCGACCTCTGGCTAGACCCTTGGTTGGGTTCCAGACCCCTGCTCGAGCGATTGGGAGGTCAGCTGGACAGAGAAGCGGGCAGGGGGGCTCACATGTAGTTGGATCATCCGATATGGAGTTTGGAGGTACGGGGGGCGGGTCCGGTCTATTCTGCTTTCGTAGCTGCTACGACTTGGTTCGGACCCACCACGACCGGACTGAGGAGGTGGACTTCATTTGAGGCAAGGGGGTTGACCGAAAAATGCAACTATGTGCATACCATCTCCTACGGGGTAGACTGATGACGAGAGACAGACTCCTTCGATTTGGGATGCAGATTCCGGATGCCAAATGTGTGCTATGTAATGTGGAGGATGAATCTATGGGACATCTATTCTTTGTATGCCCGGTGTCCTGGTACATTTGGACTGAGCAGTGCGCGCAGCTGAGAGGAGGAGTTGGAGTGGATAGAGACATCTGGAGCATTCTCAGCATAGAATAGGAGAAGTTTCGAAAATTTTTATATATTTTACGATATTAATTGAAGAACAGAATATTGCAGTGGAAGGGATAAATTTTGGAAGTATTGCATAGAATAGGAGAAGTTTCGAAAAATAGCACGTGGGGGATGGGGTGCCAACTCTGTTGGCGCACTCAGGAAGTTCCTAGGTTTTTTTAAATGCACAAACTCATTTGGTGCTCTGGTTTTTCAGAGTTCGCCAAAAGAATTGGTGTCCCATACCCCATATTGTATTTTTCGAAACTTCTCCTCTTCTATGCAATTTTTTTTTCCAAATTTATCCCTTCCTACGCAATTTGTTGATAGAAGAAAATAATAGAAACCCTCAAAACCTACTGACTGAGATGTTTATAAAGATACTAAACATTGTACTACATTGACTTTGAGTGTTTCTTGAGCAGACCAAAATCAATGTCTCAAAAGATTTACCAAACATGAGTTTTTAAACACTTCATGAACAACGATACCATTGCAATGCAGACAATTAAGGACTATATTAAGTAGAGAGAGTATAGAAATAGTAGTAGTAAGTATTATTTTTTTACCCTTATTTATTTAAGCTGTATAAGTTGTTTCTATTACTATTATTATCATTATATTTTTTTGATAGATATTAGATTGTAATTCTAGTGCAATGTAGACTGATAGATACTCCATTAAAAAAAGAGGAGGAATAAAATTATAGTTAAAAAAGCCATTAAGTTTAAAAGAATGTCTGAACGAACATGGATTGGAGTTCTAAAGTAAGATATAGCTTTTGTTATAGTTTTACAGAAAAAAAAAATCCTTAATGGAGCTGAAAGAAAGAAAACAATTCACACAACATATCCCAAAAATGTGTAATAAAACTAACTACTCCTATGTTTTTGATTTATAACACGGGGTACTCCTACTTTTAAACTATTTACACTAACTACCCCTATGTTTTTGGTTTATTACACGGGGTACCCCTACTTTAAGGAAAAATAAAAAAATTATAACACTAACTACCCCTACGTTTTCTAAAGGGAGGGGTAGTTAGTGTAAATAGTTTAAATCAGGGGTACCCCGTGTTATAAATAAAAAACATAGGGGTAGTTAGTGTAAATAACCCTAAAAGCTTTGTTGTTGTTGTTGTTGTTGCTTGAATTGTAATTCAGGTATTTGATTGCAATATACTACTGCAACCAAATGCATGTTCCCAAGGTCGGCTCAGGAGTAAGCCAGACAAGACTTTGAGTTTGGACAACCCCCTTTGCTTGGAGCAAATCCAGGCTTAGCATAACCTCACAAGAGGTCAGGGTCACGGATGACTCTCCAGGATTGACTCACTATAAGAATCAAAGGACAACCAAAACTAGCCCTTGATAGGACAACCCAACCCCGTGGGCCGCCCTTGCATGTTCCGAGTTTAAATTGCTCTTTGATTCTTTGCATCATTTTTTTCTCCTTCTGCGAATTGGACACGGACGAAAGGTTGGAATATCACTATAACAATGAAGAGTGAAAAGAAAGAAAAACCAATGTGCTGTTCGATGGACAAATGCCTATGCCTCTTTGTCTATGTGAGAACTTGATTCCTTGGTTCCATCTTCCACAACATAAGTTACAACTGGAGGAGCTGCTCAGAGTGAAGAAGCGTTAGATAATTGAGTCACTAGCTAATAATTGTCAGAAAGAAAATGTACGAAGGATGTCACGATGATCAGAGGAGCCTCCTCACTTAAACATTGTAGGAATATTTGACCCCCTTTGCGGTTTGTACAGAAAAAAAAAGCAATAGAAAAGAGGAAAAAGAAATGCACAAGAAGTGGAAGCAGTTTTCTACTTCGCATCACTAATACTGAGATGCTAGCTCTTCCTGAAGTAGTATTTCTTAGCTTCCTCTTATATCCCACTCTTTAGCATGCACTAATAAGATGCTCGTTGCCGAGCTGTCGAAACAATACTTGCATCAGAACTTTAATTCCGCAATATCGATGTGTGTTATAGTATATATGATTGTACTCTTACAATTGTTGTATATTTCTCTTTTTATTAGAGAATAATGGGCGTTTGGTATGCTATATTTTTTTTTATTTCTGGAAAAATTTAAGATGAGAATCTATTATCACGTTTGTTTGGCATATAAAAAATTTATTCCCGGAAATTATAAATACCCGGGTAAATAGTTTACCCAAAAAACATGGAAATTCTATCCCTTGAGAATAGGTGGGTATTTTTTTTTGCCAGGGCAAAAAAAAAAAATGTCTAAATTTTTTTCTTCTTTTTTGATCAATTTGATTAGTTTCAACATTTTTTTCTTTTTGTCGTTTTTATCGCTTTTTTGTCATTTTTTTGTCGTTTTTACCAATTTTTTGTCGTTTTAAGCGATTTTTTGTCGTTTTTACCCATTTTTTGTCTTGTCACTTTTTGATTTTTTTGTCGTTTTTATCGTTTTTTTTGTCATTTTTTGTCGTTTTTACCAATTTTTTTTGTCGGTTCAAGCGATTTTTTGTCGTTTTTACCCATTTTTTCATTTTTGTCATTTTTATCCCATTTTTGTCCTTTTTGTCATTTTTTTGTCAATTTTTGTCGTTTTAAACGTTTTTTTGTCGTTTTTTAACTTTTTTGTTGTTTTTACCGATTTTTAGTTTTTTTGTCGTTTTTAGTGATTTTATGGCGTTTTTTTGTCATTTTTATCGCTTTTTTTGTCGCTTTTACCGAATTTTTGTCGTTTTTGTCGCTTTTTGTTTATTTTTTTGTTGTTTTAACCGATTTTTTGTCCTTTTTTGTCGTTTTTATCGATTATTTTTCGTTTTTTGTCGCTTTTTGGTTATTTTTTATCGTTTTAACCGATTTTTTGTTGTTTTTAACATTTTTTGTCGTTTTTAACCGATTTTGTCATTTTTTGTCGTTTTTAACCGATTTTTTGTTATTTTTAACCGATTTTTTTGTCGTTTTTAACCGAATTTTTGTCATTTTTTGTCGTTTTAATCGATTTTTTTTGTTTTTTTTCGTTTTTGCCGCATATTGGTTTTTTGTCGTTTTTACCGATTTTATGTCGTTTTTGTCGTGTTTTTGTCATTTTTTTGTCGTTTTTACCGATTTTATGTCGTTTTTCATCGTTTTGTCGTTTTTTGTTATTTTTTCGTTTTTACCATTTTTTTTCGTTTTTACCGATTTTTTGTCGGTTTTATCGATTTTTTTTTATATTTGTTCATTTTTTTTCGTTATTATTATTTTTTATTTTTTTCCCGGGAATATTTATATTGTCACCAAACATGGGAATGTAATTTTCCAGGGAATTTAATTCCTTGGAATTTGATTCCCGGAAAAATAGAATTCCCGACTATATAGTATTCCGTATACCAAACGCGCCCTAGAATGTTATCTTTTTCCTTCTCTGTGTACTTTTGTTCCCGTACTGAGTAGATGTTATTGTTTGTTTGTTCCCCTTAGTTAGTGCTTCTATGATTAATGAAGAGTGGAGGTCAAAAATTAATGAAAAGTGAAATGGTGGGAATATAAGGGGCAGCCAAAGCTTGTAGATGTAGCCACAAACAAGATCTTGCAAAATTTCTAAATGTTCGACAGATTCCTATGTGGGGGATATAATATATATTGATTCTGTTAGTGCTTACATTGATTAGGGCCGGCGCTAATTTTGGTTTTTTTTTGATCCTTATTGTTGGTCGATTCTGAAGGGTCGACTGCGACTCCAACCTCTTGTAGAATCATACTAAATCTAATTGTGGAAGAACGTTCTAAGCAGAAAGGTTTGTCCAAATCTACGGCTTACCTTTGGGCCGGCCTATAGCTACACAAGGTGGAAATTTGATTAAGATCAAGCCAGAAACCAACCCCATCATAGTGGTCATAGTTCGTAATATGTAATCGATTTTGTTTAGTACTAACTCCTTAGAAGCATGTACTCTGACTTATAATAAGTTTCGTAAGTTTTATGATAAAAAATCATAGAGAAAATCTATATTAGGAAGTACATTAAGCTTAACGAATCTGATACTCTGTGGCCCGAGCTAGTCTTATTTGGAAGTCAAGTTGATAGTATTGATTAGGGTGTGACTAGTTGCAAACAAGTAAAATGGAAATGGTGAAATTGCCATTTTTTTATATTACATTTTTACTATTTTTATTGTTTGGCTAAAAGCAACTGGAGGATAATATACACTTTTATTTAGGACATAAAATGGGTTTGTCCCTTTGAAAATGTGGATCTCAGTCCTCTGTTTCAAATCTAATGCAGGATGAAAGTGAGAGTAAGTAGATAACATCAACACTAAAAAGAGTAAGTGGACAACATCAACACTTCAAATGTTACACGCTAACAAGTAAAGCAATGAAAGTGACACTTTAAGTGGTCAAAAACTTTATTACTAAACAGGATATCTAAAAAAATACTTAAAATTTTTCACTTAAATTCACTTCTTGCAACCAAACATGTCCTAACTCTAAATGATAGACTTGTCACTTGTGAATTTTGAAAGGAAAACATATTTTCCTTTGAAGAAGATGTGATTTGTGTAGAACGAATTTGTAAAGCACAATACTCTAGAGGGGGTTGAATAGAGTAGGCAGCGGAATATAACTAATTTAAAAAGTTAGCAGCAAGATCACAGAGACAATATATATCATAAATAAATAATGTAAAGCAGATATCAGAAAGCAAACGCAAAGACGGCGATGTATACTAGTTTTTCTCTTGTGAAAACTAGTCAAGTCGGAAGAACTCTAGCTTCCAGTTGAATCCACTATTGGAATAACCCGCAAGTTTTCATACGAACTCCCTGCAACTTCTACAAACGCGAGCTTTGATACGAAGCACTTGACCAACTTCAATTGTGAAGAGTCTTTCTTCAATCAAGCCTCTGATTACAATCGCTCTGAAGCTTCTACACCGTACTGCACTGACAAATCGACTAGAGGATTGTAACTAGTTTGAGATTTGAAAAATAAAAGCTTAGAACTCTTTGGAATAGAACAGTAGGTTTAGAGAGAAGAAATGAAAGTGAGTAAATGAGTGAATTGAAATGATCGAAATCCTTCTCTATTTATAGTTTTTCCAAAGGCAGAACTCTAGCAGAATTCGGACAAAATTCGGACAGAACTCTATGAGAAAATCTCGTTGGGATCCGTAACTACAGGGAGACCAAGTTTTCAAACGTTCAAAAGGCAACAGCCACTAACCGAAATCTGGCCGAACTCTGGCCGAGTTCTGTCAGGGTTTAGTCAGGGTTTTTGTAAATTTATTTTTGGTATTTTTGAAATTCTTTTAAGCAGTTAGGAGCTTTTTGTAAATAGGGGCTATTTTTCAAAACATGGAGTATTTTTAAAAACATTTTAGGGTAGCCTATTTGCCAGTACGACTCGGTATACAATGTATTCCTAGACTCAATAAAAGTAAAAATTATATTGCATAAAGGAAATACAAACTCGAATGCCAAACACAGCTTTGGTCTTGAACAGATCGGATAGCTATTCTCTGGCAGTGTCCAAGAGTCCAAAACTTATTTAAGTAGCCCGTATATCGAAACAGAGTTTGATCAATTATTAAAATCAGGTTTAACCATGACCAATGGGCCAACAATCTTTCTCATTTTGGTAATTGATAAACCTTGACCGATATAACATCTTTGATCGATAAGATTTGAAAAATGATCAAAATTGTAAATTGTACTGTATCCTGAAAAAAAATGTTCATGTATCCTATAATAGATGCTAGATCCTATTTCTCTCCCATTGTCACTTAGCAAAATAATTGCAAAAAGAGAAGCTCCCCCGCAATATATACATAAGAAACAATCGTTGAAGAAATATAAACATAGAAAAACAACATTTCACAGACAGTTTATATTGAAGCATAAAGAGATAGTGCTATGAAAAATATGGAATAATGCTAAAATGAATAAAAATATGCTAAAGAAAGCATAAAACAAGTTCACAGAATATCATCTCAGACAAACACAATCTCAGTGCAAAATAAACAAAAATGATAGAGTACTAATGATATCTTGGAATGTCGGAGCATTTTCAAGTAACAAAGACATAATCAAAGTCTCAAAAAGTGATCATCTAGACAAAATGCAGTACGTCTAGATCACAAATCCTCATCATCATCATCATTTGCAGTGCTAGCACGTCCACCATGTCCGGATGGACAAGCTCTAGAAGTGCCAGCTCTAGAGGTGTATGAAGTAGCACCCGAACCATGGTACCAAACATAAACGTTACCGGGCTGGAAGAGAGTATGTACCGCCTCATCCTCATAGCGGTAACCGGAGACAGCTGGATCTCGGGGAAGAGAACTGGTGTCACGACCCGATCTCAAATAATTGGGTCGAACTGGATCATGCCCAGCCTGCACCGTTGTTGAGACGGCGGCAATAAGCTGTTCCATTAGCAGGTAACCATACAACAACATCTATATTTGTCACAACTCAAATTCGGGAAATAAAATTTTATTAAACTTTGAAATGAAATACACTGGAAAATGTACTGAAACAAATAACAGAATTTGAAATAAACAACAATGCTGAAAAAGAAAAGCTATCTATCAGCCGGTTCATCGGCCTCAGTCCCAACGTCCTCCAATGGGGACTATGACAGCACTATTGGGTATAGAACAGGGTCGTAGTAGCTGCTGTATAAAAGCTCAGCATCCTCAATGTCCCCTAAAAATGTATCTCCAATCAGGAGGGAGCAAAGTACAATTCATGCTAATTTAAAACAGTTAAAATGAATAATAGAATCATGCACTTTTAAACAGTTTAGAAATGAACAGTTTTCTAGCAGTAAAACAGTGTGATTTGAATAGGCAATGAATATGACCGGCTTGGGATGTACAGTTGTATCCTATTGATACGATTCGGCTTATCTCTGTGTGTATGAGGGGTAAGCTAATACAGTTCTAAGTTACAGTTGGCTTTGGTCATAAACATTACTCTACTCCCCCAGTCCCCAATCAGTACAGTAGTCACAATCAGTACTCTCCGAGAGAGTTTCGTGTTTGCATCGTGGTTTAAACTTGCAGTAAAGCGATTATTAAAATAACTGTAAAACTAACACAAACTATACTTGCCTCAAAATGGACTTAACTGGAAAGGATGAAGACTTCGAGATAGGAATTCAAAATCGCCCTCGAATTCCTACATTCGAGAAATTGACTCAGATTCCAGGGTTACCAATCTAGCTACGCTAGTTGAAATCTCTATTTGTCCTAATCCAACTTTAATTCTTATTTAACAAAACACAAACGGGATTACGATTATCGGTGCGTTTGAATTTAATACGAGGAAAAAGATGGTTTTAACTTTGTGTTTGGAAAATTCGTCGATACCAATTTAATTGATTAAAACTTTATATTTTCATAATTTATAAGTATAAAACTAATTTCTTATTTAGTGAGAAATACATGATCTTAACTAATATTAAAACTCGTAGATTTTAGGTGAGAAAGTCTTTATTAATTTTTATATGAAAATACTTTTATTCAATTTATTCGTACGCTACAAAACTCGCAAAAACAACAAACAACCAAAATCTACGCTACCAAATTACAGTTATAGAACCAACAACCAGCTGGGCTTATGCCCATTACAATTTATTGACATAAATTGAAATAAGACAAAACTGCCGTTAGTCCTAAACTTTAAATAAATTAAATATAAATAAATAAATAAAATAAAGTAAATATGAACTAGTCTCAGATATGGTCCAATCGTCAACTAGGCTAATGCCTCAACGTCCGGGCGAAGCCGGTTTCGTTTGCACTTAGCCGGGACCCATTGACCGATACGGTCGTCGCCCAAAATCTAAATATTAAATAAAATTCCGAAATCCATTTTAAAATCATTTTTAAAATATTCTTGAATTTACGGAAAAATCCGGCAGCATCTCCTCTATTTTTGGTCAACCCAAAAACTGGAAAATATGCCGATAATCTTTCCTGCAAATCCCAAACCAGGGAATCCCAAATATATATATATAAAATAATCCACAACCAATCCACAGATTAATTCGGAATGACCCGAAATAATTTCGGAAGTCCGAATCCAACCCAAAACCGTCACAGCACAATACCGAAAATATTCGGAAGCCAAAATATACCAAAATCAAATTTCCAAAAAGTTCCAAAAAATCCAAAACAACCAACAGAACCTTTCCGAAGGTTCCGAAAATACGGCGTCGCTAAAGCCGAATTCCCAAGAGGGAACCGGGGACCATTCTCATCATAGACTGTATGAAGAATGGGACGGGACAGGGGTTATACCTTGGGTTGCTCGGCTAGAGCTCTCAGATGATTAATAAAGAAGAGAAATGGAGATCCGAACAGCAATGCAAACCCGGGACAGCGTCCAAACTGGAACTTAGCTCCTGGCCGAGAACGGAAAGCCACAGAACAGCGGATCGGGGCTCGGAACAGCAGTGGACAGCGAGCAACGCTGTCGCAGGACCGCGGGAACAGCGGATCGGGGTCGGGATGGACCGAACAGCAGCACGGAAGACCGCAGGAAGGCGGTCGGTCGGCCAGAGGGGGTTGGCCGGAGCTGCGTTGGGCGCGGGGAGGCCAGGCTAGGGCGGCCGGAGGCGCTGGAGAGTCGGGGCGGGGGGGCAGCTGGTCTGGAGGAGCCGGCGGCGGGAGATGCCGACGGTCGGGGAGGGGCGCCGCACGGGTTGGACGGGTCGGGGATGAGGCCGACGGGAGCTCGGGTCGCGGGGAGCCGAGGAGGGGCGCTGGCGTGCGGGGAGGGGGTCTAGAGGAGTTCTGTGAGAGAGGAGAGGGAAGTAGGTGAGGGAGAGAGTAGTGAATGGTGGTGGGCTTTGGGAAAGTTGGTTTTTAAAGAGAAGAAGAAAGGGTGGTGGGAGTTCTGTGAGAATTAGTAGGGGGTGATGGAGAGGAACCGTAGGAATAGAGGGAAGTTGCGTGGTTGAGGTGAAGTTGTGGAGAGGAGATTAGGGGATGTGCTGTTCATGAGGAGTTGGGGAAGTGGTGAGGAGAAAGTAGAGGAGTGCTGGTCTTTCGTGGACCAGCTCCACATAAATTTTTTTTTATTATTAATAGAACCAAAAATTCAGAATTAGAAATGGGATTGGGTCTGGGTTCGGACTCGGGTCTGGGTTCGCATCCAAAAATCCCTGTTAATTTTCGAAATTAATTTTTTACACTCAAAATAATACTAATAATAAATATAATAATGCTAATATTAATTTATCACAAAAATTGGGTTTCACAACTGGCAGAATGTCCAGTCTGAGCAAATCGGAGATCAGCGAAGGAGTTGGCTAGTGCCTGAAATCGAGTCACATCACGAAACTCGCGTTCCCTGGATGTGTCAGTGATGAATGCCCAGAGATTAGAAAGGTTCTGATGGATGCTCTCAAAAGATATGGGGTAATCCTGATGAGGTGGGGGCAGGTGCAGTAGGAGGTGCGGCAACACTACGATGAGATAACTGGAGGTACTTGGGCTCAGGGTCCATAGCACAAGTAGACAGATCGATGTCAAATCGCTGAAAGATGTGTAGAATGAACATCACATAAGAAAGATTTCGATCTCTTACACGATATAGTCCCATCATTTGGATAATAGTCTTGGAAATCGAAAATGGAATTTCTTTGATGATGTGGTAGAGGGCAGATAGTTCAAGATTTGTAATATCATCTTTTTAAGTGAATTTTGAAAGAATAGTGGAATAGATGATGCGATGTAACTCATAGTTAAACAAGTTCAAGTTTGCAGCCTTGAACTTTCTAGAACGAACACGTGCAGGTGCACAAAGATCGTTCTTGAAGCTAAGAAGAGTTGTGCCCTCGAGAAAATCGAAATCAGTGATATCATCGAGCGGGACACCTTCGTTAGGAACACCAAGGATTTTCGCTAACAAGACATCATTGAACTCGATGTTAATACCTCCGACACGGGTCTTAACATCAAAAGTGTCTAACAAAAAGTTGCAATAAAATAATCTAATGGCATTACTAGCTATAGAAAAAATTTCGGTGACAAGTCGGTGTAATCCTAATGCCTCAAAGTAAGGACGGTGGTCAGGAAACACAGTCCACTTAATCGGGGCGCCAGTGCATTTGTTGCGCATGATAAAATCACCATACCATATATAGCAATGATTGGTCATGAGTTTTAAAATAAAACTCATTGTAGGCACCGTCGGCCGATTGGACCGGGGAAAAGTGTGAATCCGCTGGTGGATTCAAAGACGATGCCTCTTCACTGGCATTGATCTTCTTCCTCTTGGAAGGAGTGAATCCCTTAGGCATTTCTCCCAAAATTGAATTGAAACTAATGAACTTGAAGGAGATGGAAAGAGAGAGTTATACCTTCCAGAAATTGAGTATGTTGTAGAGACATGAATTCTCCGCACGAATCCAATATTTGGATGAAAATCTCCAAGTGGATTGGGCGCAATGGATTAGAGAAATTCTATGGTTTGGAGGAGCTCTCGGGCGGCAGCTGCAGTATGGAGTAGATTTTGGAAGAGATGAAGAGGAAGGGGCCTCGGATTCGACTTAAAAATATGTACCACCAACAGAACTCGGGCCGAATTCGGACCGAACTCGGGCCGAAGGTGAATTTAAAAAAAATTGAAGGCCACCTTCTTTTCATCATCCTCTTTCATTTATTTAATTCTAAGTTTACTAATTTTAAATTTCAATTAATATAATTAATATTATTTTACAAATTAAATGTTGCTACATAGCTACTATTTTAGATTAGCTGTAGGGGTACTATCCCAGCTAACGGGAGTTCACCGAGGAACAATTAAATATCGCTTCGCTTCGACCGTAGTCGTGGGGACAGACAGACCCTTTATAGGCTTGTCTCAAAAATAGTTTTTGAGTATTGAAAAAATAATTGTATAAAACAAAATTAATTAATATTATTGACATCTAAAATTCCTAATTCCTGACGTAAATAGTTGAAACGATCTTCCGCTATAGGTTTTGTGAAGATGTCAGATAATTGATTCTCTGTGTCTATGTATACAAGGTTTATATCTCCATTTTGTTGATGATCTCTAAAAAATGATGTCGAATCTCGATATGTGTAGTACGATAGTGACATACTGGATTCTTAGTCAAATTGTTAGTGCTAATGTTGTCACAGAAAATGGGTATATGTGTGTACAGTAAGCCAAAGTCTTCTAAGGTTTGCTTCATCCACAAAATTTGTACATAACAACGTCCTGCGATAATATACTCAGCCTCAGTTATTGATAATAAGACATAATTTTATTTCTTGCTAAACCAAGATACTAAAGCTTTGCCTAGAAAATGACATGTACCGATGGCAATTTTTCTATCTACTTTGCATCCAGCAAAATCAGCATCCGAATAACCGGTTAGGTTAAACGACGTGATTTTGGGATACCATAAGCCGATAGAAGAAGTGCCTCTAAGGTATCGGAAGATACGCTTAACCGCGCACAAATGTGATTCCTTAGGGTTTGCTTGAAAACGTGCACATAAGCAAACATTAAACATTATATCAGGTCAACTAGTAGTTAAGAAAGTAAACTACCAATCATACCTCGATACTTACGTATGTCGACAAGTTTGCCTTGTTCATCAATATGAAGCTTGGTTGAAGTTGCCATCGGAGTGCCAAGTGGTTTTCCTGCTTCCAGATCGAACATCTTTAATAAATCTTTTGTGTATTTGGCTTGATTTATGAACGTCCCATTGTTGGTTTGTTTGATTTGCAGTCCGAGAAAGAACTTCATCTCTCCCATTGTAACACTCACTTTTCTAAAATGAGGGTAATTTTAAACTTTGTAATTTTAATCATTAAATAATAAGATTTAAATTATGTTATAATTTTTGTGATTTTTAATTAATTTAAAACTATTTAAATCTATGAATTGTACGATTTTGATGTGTTGCTAGTGAAACCCTAGATATTACTTGACCTAGAGCCTAACCATGAACAAGGAGACCTAACCATGTGATTAGGATGACTAATTATCACTTTTGGCCTAAGGATATTTTGGTCATTTTTGACTTTTAGTGAAAATAAATTTTGATTGATTTAATATGGTGCTAATCTATTTGTTAGAGACTAACCAGTTTTGACCTAGCCTAGATTATTAGTCATGAGCCTAGAGATTACATTAGGAGTGTTAGTTATATGACATGGTTAGAAATATCTAGATATTAGTTTGAGATTAGATATTTGCTAAGAATAGAAATTTCCTATTGGGCCTTGTTGCTTGAGGGCTTAATTAGCCTTGTAGAGAGCCTCTAATCCTCTTGAACTAAACCCTAACCCTAAAATGGAAACCTAGGCAGCCATAGAGAGCCTCCTCCCTCTATATAATTATCTTTTCACATGTTCTTGCCTCTTTTTCATTTTTACATCAAGCCCTAACATTGTTCTTCCCCAAATCACCCTAAACTTCTCATTCCTTCTCCAAATTGAGTAGTCTTTTGCATTGGACTCTATGCCTGGTGTAGAGAGTGTGGGCGACTAGTTAGCAAGGATTCAAAGGCTTGGGACCATTACAAGTTGGAGAAGAGACTCTCATTCATGGGCTTTTCATTGAGATTCACTCTCAATAGGTAAAACACATCAAACTCATTCAAATTCCTAATTTCTTTCCATAGTTGCATTCATTTAGGTACCAAGGACCTGTACATCATGTTTGGTAGGATTTGGAATCCATTAGGTATGCGTATCGGACACGTATCGGTGTGTTATTGAATGTGTTCGATGAAATGCCCATGTGAACTGTTTATTCTCCTATCTCAAAACAAATTTCATATTTGGATAGCTCTATATGTATGATTTATATTTCTACATCACTGAGCATGTTTTTGTGTCTTTTTCGTGTCTAAAATAGACACAGACACGCAGCACGACATGCGCGTACACTGTCCTGCTACCCAAAACAGTTTTCTTCGTGTCCACGCCACATGGACACGAGCCACTTGACACAGAGGTGGGGGCAACCACTATCAAGCCTCACCTCAAGTTTTGTGTTTATTGGTGTCGTGTCGGACATGCAATCGTACGTGCAGGGGTTCGCACAGTTATTGTGTGCGCGGTTCAGACGCGTCTGATACGCATTTTGTGTCGCATCCTGACACGGCTTGGACTCGATTTAGGAGGTCTATTGTCTAGCCGTAGACCCCCTCTATGTGTGCACCCAAGCTCGAGCCCCATTGAGCTATGTATCATGTCCTATTGGACACAACATGACAGCACAATACTGCTATTTCACTTTTTCTAATACTGAGTTCAAATTGCGCTTGGACACTTTGTGTCCATTGTGTGGACACGAGGACACTCCCTCACATGTACACGAGCTTCACACACCTCTGTATGTAACTGATTATGGGTTTTGAATTGATTATATTCGAATTTGGGTTTGAATTTATCACATTACTGATACTTAAATAACTGTAAACTGGGTTTGAATAAAAAAATGGGATTTTTGGTTTGGTTACATGTTAACTGAGATTCTTTTGTATCTTGATATGTGATTGTTGAGTATAACCTGAGATTGATTGGTTGTTATCTACTGAGTTTGTGATGTTTAGGTTTTGCTGGGTTTTGCATTGATATCGAAAATTGAGTTTTGAATATGAAAAAACCTGAGAATGAAGTGGAGTTTAATTGGTTTCCTTTGAATGTTAACTTGATCTTGAAACTTGAGATTTGCTTTAAACTGAGATTTGAAATGCATATAGAAACTGAGTTTTGGGGGTTGTAGTAAACCTGATAATTAATTACCTTTCAATGAGATTTGAATTTGTATGAAAACCTGAGTTGATTTAGTGAAACCTAAGAATGGATTTTTAAAATTGAACTTGAACTCATGTTAAATCTGAGTTGAATGTTTACTGAGTTAACTGGATTTGGGTTAGATAATGAAATCTGTAACCTGAGATGAACTTTAGGTTGGGTTTTCAAATATATTTTGATATTGAGAACTGTAAACTGAGTTTTTCTATTAAACTGGGTTGAACCTAAATCTGTGAATTTGAAAACGCTCCCTATCGCTCTATTTTTTCACTCAGCACTCTTTTTTCCTCACAGTTCACTCTCATTCATTGAGATTACCTTTGTTTCACTCACTGTCCAGCCATGCCTCACAAATTCTCTCTGTTTTACTACTCTTCACAGTCTCACACAGGACGCTCACCACTTCACAGTTTAAAAATCATAAGCATTCATTCATTTCACCCATTCACTCATTTTTCGTTCCCTTATCCACTCAATGTCTTCCCTTTCTTCTCTTCATTCATTTTGTTGTACCTAATGTAAGGTATGTTTCATAAAACTTGTATGAATGCATGATATGTAGGAATATATGTATGCATGTGTGTATGTAAATATATGTATACATATTTTGTATGGTATAATATATATATAACTTGTATATATATGAAGGCATGTATATAGATAATATATATATATATATATATATATATATATATATATATATATATATATATATATATATATATATATATATAGATGTGTATGTATACCTATATATACTTTTGATAAATTAAATTGTATTAATATCTATATATATCTTGATTGTGATATCTATTTTGGTATAGGAGTTTGGTTAGGGCTAAGATTGACTAAACCTAGACTAGAGTTGACCTAGATTGGACTAGTAGACCTAGTTTGACTTCATGTTGACTAAAGTTGACCAAGTGTTGACTTTAGCCTAGAATGACCTAGAAATCATATAGAAAGCATTGTTAACTTCATTATTACCATTGTGGATACATCATGACTTGTGTTGCTCTAAATAGGACTCAAATACCTCATTTTGGACAGTATCTTCTCACAGACATTTAGATCTCAAGCGAGTACATTCTCTGATCGTTTCATACTTGCTAGGACTTATATTCTTGCTCTAGACTATATTACTTGATGCTGTCACGCTATTATCATGGATTGGTACTATATAGATCTTTTCATGAGATATTATCCCCCTTTGCGGGCACATCAGATACTTTATGTCATGTGTTTCATGTACATCACGTATTCTTTGCTTTCACGTTATTCATGTATTCTCATGTGCACTGATGTATGCTCATGTACGCTCATGTACTTTCATGAGTCCTCATGATCGACCATGTTTTTTCATGTGCTTCATGTATAACCAAACCTCATGTGCGTAACGTAACTTAATCAGATCCTTGTGTATTGATTAGGGGTAGGGGTGAGTATAAATGGTTATGTGATTTATCCCCGCATGTGCACTCTGTAACTTATTCATGTGATTATTATGATTCTCATGTGCACCACAACTCTCATTGATACTGTGGGATTCATGTGAGGTTCATACTATTCATGTGCAGCCCAAGTCGATTACAAGCAATCTTGTGCTCTAAATCACTTAGTCACTTATTGTACCTTACTTCTATAGTTATATATTTCCAGTTTATCAAATCTCTCTTTTACACTGCTTGTACATTTTCTCAGCGTTTCATGTATATTACTCTATTTTTTGTTTTATATTTCCTGCATGATATGAACTGCGTGAGATGTTTTGTGCTTGTTCCTATCCTAATTGGACCTGTTAAAAATATTACAGAGGATGAGGAGGACTTCTGAACTACCTACTATGGAGCATGCCTAGATGACACTTGCAACCTGGATCCCAGGAGGTTCTGGCAGCTCCTGAGGATCTACCCTTGTCTAGTTTATATAGCTAGACTTCTATCTTATTTTCATGTCCTTGAGTTGTGGATTTTAGAGTTGTATTTATTTGTGTTGTTGAGACTTGTTGTTGTTTGTGTCGCTTAGACCCTTGGACTTATTTCACTTTTGTTGTATTTCTCTTTTTGAGATTTCATATCTATCTTATCGTACTTTTCCATCTTAGCTTTGTGATTGAGTTGTACCATGTGATTGTCCTCCATTTGAAGAGTATACTGGTTCAGGTACCTTTATATTGTTAGATGATTGTGACCTAGGACAGCGTTCTACCGCCGACACTGCGGCGTAGGCTGGACCACTTCTAGTTCCCTTATACCGGGTGCTAGTTGTGACACGTTTTCAGGGGTGGCCAATGCAGGTTGGTGCGATATCGTGGTAGTGCAACAACTTAGTTGTACTGCTGTGAGCCTGCGATAGGAATTGAGAAATAGGCATTAACAGAGAGGTACTCAATCACAGTTAGAAAAAATTCTGATCTAATTCCTGCCATCCATACATCTTTGCTGATAATTGCCTTCTTTGAAATAAACTTTCCTCCTTTGATTAAATCGATTCATGCTCAGTATTGATTTCCTTATTTGATCTGTCTTCAGGATGGTGGAGACACGATCGCATCGCTCTGGTCCAACAGACGCTGGTGAGTGTTCTTCTACCTTTCGTCCGATTGTATACTCTGGAGCTACAGCTCCTCTTGTTTCTGCTCATGTAGAAGCGTCAGCAGCTTTCGGGGGTGCTCTTCCACCAGTTCGGAGGCCAACCCCGGAGATTCTGGATGTTCGACAGCCGACACCACCTTCTGGATCGGTGGATGCAGCTCAGCTCTTTGACTTCTTCCAGCGGTTGATGGAGGCCCAGCAGCAGCACCAGCACCAGCAACGTTAGTCTGCTGATTTCAGACAGGGTATAGACAATGCCCACCAGTTGGTCTGGACGACAGTAGAGATGGTAACTGCTCTTCAAGGAGCGCATCATATATGCCGATGACTGTACCGAGGGTATCATATATGCTGACGACTGGATTGAGCACATCGAGGAGATCTTTTGCCTCGCAGAGATACCAGTTGGGATTCAGATTGAAGCAGCGGGCAGCCAGATGCAGGACTTAGCCCGTACATGGTATCAGACAGACCCTAGAGTGGGCACTGAGGGTCAGACTTGGGGAGCCTTCAAGAAGCTCTTCAAGGAGAAATTCTTTCCAGATACAGCACTCGGTGGCTTAGAGACGCATTTCGAGAGTTTGGTTCAGGGGAGCTAGACCGTCGAGGAGTACGCCGGAGAGTTCTTCTGTCTGGACAGATTTGTGGAGGATCTTACTGAGGCCGTGAAGGAGAGGAGGTTCCACAGGGGCTTGATCAAGGAGATCAAGTCACTTACCAAGAGCAGCTGAGGATGCACAGGTAGTAGGAGAGCTTATTGCAGGTTCCGTTCTTCTCAGTTCGATTTCTGTATTTGTCTCATTTTAACTGTCTCGAAATTCGATTCCATCTGTTCCTTGCTCGTTGTTGAATTTGAATCTTGGTGTGTCATTGTTGATCTAATATTCTACCGAGATAAATCGTATGGGCTTGGTCACCTTAGTTATGAAATCAAGAATCCTTTATAGTCATATTTACTAGTGTGGCGAGGATTCTGAGTATCATGATTTTGGATAGATGTATATGATTATCGGATAGTATTTTGGATATTTTCTAAAATATATCATTTCTACTTTTCGTTTCAGTCTTTCAAAAATATATATAAATAAATAAACTAATAAAAGTGTTTGTTTCCTATTATGAGACTATGATTTTTGGGAGTTTGACCTAAAAGGAGTACAACCATCTTAATTTTAAGGACGAAATTTTTATAAGGAGGGTAGACTTGTAACTCCCACTTTTCTAAAATGAGGATAATTTTAAACTTTTTTAATTTCAATCATTAAATAATAAGATTTAAATAATGTTATGATTTTTGGTGATTTTTAATTAATTTAAAACTATTTAAATCTGTGAATTGTGATTTTGATGTGTTGCTAGTGAAACCCTAGAGATTACTTGACCTAGAGCCTAACCATGACCAAGGAGACCTAACCATATGAGTAGGATGACTAATTATCATTTTTGGCCTAAGGGTATTTTGGTCATTTTTGGACTTTTAATGAAAATAAATTTTGATTGATTTAATATGGTGCTAATCTATTTGTTAGAGACTAAACTAGTTTTGACCTAGCCTAGATTATTAGTCATGTGCCTAGAGATTGCATTAGGAGTGTTAGTTACATGACATGTTTAGAAATATCTAGATATTTGCTTGAGATTAGATATTTGCTAAGAATAGATATTTCCTATTGGGCCTTGTTGAGGGCTTAATTAGCCTTGTAGAGAGCCTCTAATCCTCTTGAACCAAACCCTAACCCTAAAATGGAAACCTAGGCAGCCATAGAGAGCCTCCTCCTCTATATAATCATCTCTTCACATGTTCTTTCCTCTTTTTCATTTCTACATCAAGCCCTAACATTGTTCTTCCCCAAATCACCCCAAATTCCTTATTTCTTCTCCAAATTGAGTCTAGACTTTTGCATTGGACTCTATTCCTGGTGTAGAGATTGTGGGGGACTAGCTAGCAAGGATTCAAAGGCTTGGGACCATTACAAGTTGGAGAAGAGACCCTCATTCATAGGCTTTTCATTGAGATTCACTCTCAATAGGTAAAACACATCAAACTCATTCAAATCCCTGATTTTTTCCATAGTTGAATTCATTTAGGTACCAAGGACCTGTAGATCAAGTTTGGTAGGATTTCGAATCCATTAGGTATGCGTATCGGACACGTATCAATGTGTTATTGAATGTGTTCGATGAAATGCCCATGTGAACTGTTTATTCTCCTTTTTCAAAACAAATTTAATATTTGGATAGCCCTATATGTGTAGCTCCCCTTCCCGAAATTTTGAAATATTTTATCTATTTTCTAATTAATTTAAATGGTGATTACTAGATTTTATAATAATTAAATAGTTAATTATTGGTTATTGTATTTTGTTATTATTATATTAATATTTATTATTAGTTATTATCAATTTATTCTTTATCAAAAATAAATAAAAATGAATTTTTCAAGAATAAAAAAAACTTTTGGAGCTGTCCATATGTTGTTCATCCTTCGGATTCATATCACATAAGGCATCGGATGAAATATGATGAATTGAGACAACATCAGCAAATTCATAATTATCTTGAATCCATTTAAAATAATTTGGAAGTTTCAGAGTTACAAAATAGTTTCTAGGATCTGTAAAACAGTAATATGCCTGTAATACAAGAATAAGGCAAGTATGTCATTTTGTGTGTATGCTATAAATGATAAAGGGTTTGTACAGGAATCACATGTATGTTAAGCAAATTCTCTTTTGACACTTGACATACTCATTTATGTGAATACAAGTATTGGTCGTCTCTTGAAACACACTGTTTCCAGCATTGTGTTTTCCATGCTTCGGTTGTGACTTCTGTCATGCCGAAACCATGTACCAGATACGTCTTCTTCATTTTCTGTCAAATGTTGTCTTTTGCGACTAAATAGGATTATGCAATAAGTCCAGGGCCCAGCCCCCACCAGCCCGAGCAACACCCCAGGCCGTTGACCAATTTCCTCTAAACAGCTGCAGTGCAGTAGCCAACTCGGCAAAACCCAGTACACCCGAGCATCTCGGCCCAACAACCCCGATCGCCTAGCAGAACCCCGAGCAGCTAAAACCCATTACACCCCATAACCCTGTGTGCAAACCCACACAGCAGGCAAACCCGACCCACTTGAATCTCACCCGAATACGCGAGCAAAGCCTAACCGCTCTCGTATTCCTCTGTCTATATATATATCCACGCACGCATACGCGAGAAACTAGAAACCCTAACCTCAACCTCTACACCGATCCTCGCATCACAAAAGCTCCGTCGAACCGGCGGGCTGCTTTCCGCCGCCCGGGAATATGGCAAACCACGGGTCAGATCTTCCCTCACGCGTCGCCCCTCCACCGTGCGGGTGCTCCCTCATCGCCGTGCCTGGAGCTCGTCGGACGATAATTGGGCCGCCACCAGACGCCAACTGCTGTGTGGTGATCTACAGTATGCAGCAGCACCGCATCAAGACCACACTGCCTTGCCGCGGACGGCAACCTCGCCTCCGCCGAGCACTCATCGGATCCACAGATCCGACCGCTCGCAGTCGACTATGCAAGCCGACGGCAAACCTCGCGCCTCCAATTTTCTCAAGGGCTCACCAACTAGCCGGAGTTCTCCTCCGCAGACGCGCGGTGACAACGGTGAGCTCTCCCTATAGTTCTCCTCTTCCCCTCTTTCTGTCTTCCGCTCTTGTCTTCCCAATTCTTCTTGTTCCTTCTTAAAGGAACAACAGCATTATTGTTTACTCTTTTAATGTTGGGTATAGGAATGTGGGTTTTGCCTTTAATAAAGGTTATGAGCCTTAAGTATTGGGGGCTACTCTAATTGAGCCATATTTTATAAAAGAAAGGAAATGATCTTATATTACAGCTGGGCTCGGGCTTATAGATCATATTTAAATGGTTAATATATAAAGGATAGACTTTTGTTCTGGCCTAATATTAGGTGGCCGATAATTAGAAGGCTGGGCTTCATATTTATAATAATACTACCACCGGATTTTATTAAAAGACTTACAAGAATATTTTGTTGGAGCCAGTAGGGCTCGGCCAGTCCCAACAGGCCATGGACCTGGTATGGACAGAAAAGAAAAAGAGAATAAAATTCGTATTTTAGATATAATTTTTGTACAATGTATGTGTACCATATTATTATACTATTTACATTATTTTATTTGCATATTTTGGAGTTGAAGTTCAATATATATATATTAAATTAAGTCCGATACATTGTTGGACTTTAATCATTAAAGTGCTATATATATATAAATGTATTAAATATTAGGCTTGGTGGCTATATTAATTATGAGTTCTGTTTCAAAAAGAGATTTATGTAGGTATTATAAAACAAATTATATATATTTTTCCTAAATGATTTTAACTACATATTATGCTACGCGTGTATGTTCTAAAAATTAACTTTATATTTCTTATAGTATATTAGGTCCTTTAGGTATATATGATTTCTAATATTTTCTAAAATACGAGATATAATAATAACTTCTAAAATACTTTCGTTATTTCTATCAATTCTCTTCAAAAATCCAATATTGTACGTGACTAGTGGTACTTCCCTATTTCTTTTGCAAACTTGGACTCCTTATATCAACTCTAGGCTAATCCACTACTAAAATACCCCACTTTACCGATGGACATTTAGCGACGGACGGATTCCGTCGCTAATAGCGACCAATTTCCGACATCTTAGCGACGGATTAGCGACAGACAACACAACATAATTTTTTTCAATTTTAAATGTAAAAATTTGTCGGGTTTCCGTCGCTAAGTCGACGAACATTAGCGACGGATTATTTTTCGTCGCTTATCCGTCGCAAATGTTGGCGGCAAAATCTTTATAACATTGGCGGGAACTTTGGCGACTACCTAGCGACGGATATAGCCGTCGGAAAATACCTTTTAATTGGCGACGGTTTAGCGACTACTTTATTCCGTCGCTATTCCGTCGCTAGATTCTGTGCCCTAACTTAAATTGAACCGACGGGGGGGAATTTTTCATTCCCCCCAAAACTCTCTCTCTCTCTCGCGGCTCTCCCTCTCTCGCGTGCGGCTCTCTCTCTCTCTCTCTCGCGGCTCTCTCTCTCTCTCTACCAGGTCTCTCTCTCTCTCTCTCTCTCTCTCTTTCTCTCTCTAATTTTCTCTAATTTTGTGTTTTGGGGCCGGAGGGGGGGGGGAGTGGGGGGGGGTCGGCTTCGCGGGGGGTGGAGAGGGCGGGGGGGGGGGGTGGTGAATGGGGTCAGGGGGTCGGGGGGGTGTGGGGAATGGGGGCAGGGGGTGGGGGGGTGGGGAATGAGGGTCGGGGGGTCGGGGGGGTGGGGAATGGGGGCAGGGGGGTCGGGGGGTGGGGGGTGGAGAGGGCAGGGGGGTCGGGGGGGGGGTGTTGAATGGGGGCAGGGGGGTCGGGGGGTGGGGGGTGGAGAGGGCAGGGGGGTCGGGGGGGGGGGGGTGTTGAATTTCCTTCCTGTCACACCAACTGGAACCAAACCTGAGATATTCTCACTGTCATTGATTTCAAATTCCTGAACACATGTACACAACACAAAATCTGATATTTCATCCTAACCTACTACACTCTCATGCCACCTTTGTACACAACACAAGCATGTTGGACTTGAATGTATAACATATCCAAGTAGTTAATGCATCATGATACTTTATGTCCTAACCATTGATGAACATATGCAAGTTAAATAATGATGAAATGCATGGTTATATGAATATATGTAATGTAGGAATACACGTTGGTAATGTAGAATATTGACATGTATGTATAATGTATCTAATTGATTTTTAACCCATGTCTATACATATATATGTGTAGGCAAGCATGAGATTATGAAATATAGGCCATGTATATATATGCTAGTATATAGGAATGCATGTAGGTAGGCAATGATATAAAATATAATGTAGTGTACAATGCATGTGATAGTGTAAGTTAATGAGTGGTATATATATGCAAGTTATAAATGCAATGTTGGATAATATGAGAATGTAATGTCAACATGTATATATATGTAATATGTGTTCTCTATGGCTTGTGATGGTGTGTGTGATTGCTAGACTAGGCTTGGTTAGGCCTACTGAGACTTATTAGACCTACTGCTACTTTGTATTGCTTTCACAATGTCACGTACCCTGCACTAAACATCCGATACTTCGATCCGATACCGCCGATACTACCGATATCGCCGATACCAATACTACCGATATCGCCGATACTACCGATACCGCCGATACTACCGATACCGCCGATACTACCGATATCGCGCGCCGATACTACCGATACTACCGATATCGCCGATACTACCGATACCGCCGATACTACCGATTCCGATACCGATACTTTGAACCTTGATTTAAATACATGTTAGTATAGTGTCTTCACATATATGTTAAGAGTATATACATGATTAGCAAGGTAACTAGATACAAGTTATGATACAATGTAAATGCAAGTATACATGTTAGCTAGATAGCTTAGACTTATATTGCAATCTCCTATTCACACGAGTATTGATATCGCCGATACCAATACTCGTAGGAATAGTCCGATACCGATATACATTGTAGAGCTCTGTTTTGCTATTCTGGACATGTTGTGACCTGTGCTGTTCTAAATAGGAGCCAGACACACTCCTGAGACGGGGGAGTATGTATAGTGATGTGGATTCTTACTAACTTATCATGTGAACCCATTTATGGGCCCTTCATTGAACCTTCTCATGTGCAACTTTCAGTCCATTCACAGTTCCCTATATTGTACTCTACATCACCTAGTTCACTTATATCTAACATCCTAACCCTAATCCAAATTTATGAGTATCGGTATCGGGCTATTCTTATGTTTAGTTTGTCTTACGATACAGATTTTCACATCCAAATTGAAGATGAGTCGTTATTTTGTTGATCGTACATGGATGTACAAACGGCAACACGAGAGTAGAATTGGTGTGAGTGACGATTTTCAGGCAGGCGTGGAAGTATTTCTTAATTATGCAATGAGCAAAGCTCAGTACATGGACGGTAACAAAATTAAGTGTCCATGTGTTAAATGTCACAATAGACGTTACGAAGAAGTGGTGACTGTGAGAGATCATTTGACCCGTAAGGGTTTCGTACGTAATTACGGCCTGTGGTCATCGCAAGGTG
Source organism: Iris pallida (assembly GCA_029216955.1). Lineage (NCBI taxonomy): Eukaryota > Viridiplantae > Streptophyta > Magnoliopsida > Asparagales > Iridaceae > Iris > Iris pallida. Next base: position 23,370,066 of record JANAVB010008599.1, read on the forward strand.
AACTATATTCGGAAAGACAGGCTGCGGAAGCTGCTACTTATGCTTTTGATGATAATGCTGCAACGGATGTCATCGAAGACCACGGATGCTCTGTTGATTATGGAGATCTGCAGAACCTTGCACGAGATATGGTGTATGATGCGGCAGGGCCTAATTTTGATCCGGAGGATCCTAATCCCGAGGTGAAGGAGTTCTATGACATGTTTCAGGACGCAGATACTTCTCTATATCCTGGTTGTGAGACTCATTCCGCACTGTCAGTGACGATGCGGTTGTTGAACATAAAGTCTGATTTTAACTTGCCACAAGCTTGCTATAATCGGATCACAGAAGTAATCAAGGAGGTGTTACCGAAGGAATCAAAAGAGCTACCAAAAAACTTCTACAAGTCAAAGATGATGGTCCGACAACTGGGACTGGGGTACGAGAAGATAGATTGTTGTCGCAACGGATGCATGTTGTACTACAAAGAGAATTGCGTATCAGAAAGTTGCAGCTTCTGTAATGCGGATCGTTACAAGCCAGTACAGGGAAAAGGAAAGTCGACTAGAAAACGACGTCCTTACAAGTATATGCATTACTTGTCGATCACGAAGCGCTTGTAGAGGATGTATATGTCTCTAAATACAGCAGAACACATGACGTGGCACAGCGAAGAACGCATAAAGGACGAAGGAGAATTGTCACATCCTTCGGATGGAGAGGCGTGGAAACATTTTGATTTGTGTCATCCAGATTTTGCTGCAGAGCCTAGAAATGTATGCCTGGCGCTATGTGCTGATGGCTTCGCCCCTTTCGGACAGTCGGGATCTCAGTACTCATGCTGGCCGGTCATTCTTACCCCTTACAATCTGCCACCATGGATGTGTATGAAGACTCCTTATATGTTTCTGACAGCTATCATACCCGGTCCTAAAAATCCGACGAATAACATCGATATATATTTACAGCCGTTGGTGGATGAGCTGAAACAGCTGTGGGAGATCGGCGTCACGACCTATGATATTTCCAGGAAACAGAACTTTCAGATGAGAGCTTCACTCATGTGGACAATCAATGATTTTCCAGCATACGGTATGCTGTCGGGATGGAGTACGCACGGCAACATGTCTTGTCCGATATGCATGGAAAATAGTAAGGCGTTCCGCCTTAGGCATGGAGGAAAAACTTCTTTCTTTGACTGTCACCGTCAATTTCTGCCCGCGACCCATCCTTGGAGAAAGAATAAGGACGCGTTCAGATATGGAAAACAAGAATTTTCTCAACCTCCTGCCAGATTTTCGGGATACGATATTTGGGAAGCTGTAAAGGAATTGCCCACCGCAATGGAAGATCCATCGAACCATCGTGTCGAGGGGTTCGGACAAAGCCATAACTGGACCAAACGGAGTATCTTCTGGGACTTGCCTTATTGGAAAGATAATCTTATAAGGCATAATCTTGATGTCATGCATATCGAAAAGAACGTGTTCGATAATGTCTTCAATACCGTAATGGATATTAAAGGAAAGACGAAGGACAATCCAAAAGCAAGACAAGACATAGCCGAGATATGCAAGCGTCCTCATCTGAACTTGATACAAAGGGGTGCTGGTGGACAATTAAGTAAGCCTATAGCGCCATACACATTGAGCAAGGAAGATAGATTAATAATCTGCAAGTGGATATCTAATTTAAGATTTCCCGACGGCTATGTTTCGAATTTGTCTAGATGCGTTGATCTCAATGAACGCAAGCTAACGGGAATGAAGAGTCACGACTGCCACGTGTTTATGGAAAGATTACTGCCCATTGCTTTGAGAGAGTTGTTGCCTTCTGCTGTATGGGTTCCGTTGGCCGAGCTGTCTACATTCTTCAGGGATATCTGTTCAACTAAGCTGACGGTGCAACATATGGTACAACTTGAGGAGAAGATTGTCTTAACAATCTGCAAGTTAGAGAAAATATTTCCACCGGGCTTTTTCGACAGCATGGAGCATCTACCGATTCATCTAGCATACGAAGCCCGTGTCGGTGCATCTGTTCATTATCGATGGATGTACCCCTTTGAAAGGTAAATAAAAACCGATATAATTTAAGTGAAATTTAAGTGGATTTTACAATTCATTGTTAATTCTCAAGATAATTTGTCTCTTTAGGTACCTACACCATCTAAAGAAGAAAGTTGGCAACAAGGCTCATATAGAGGCTTCGATATGCGAATCATATCTTATCGAGGAGGTGTCAAATTTCTGCTCCATTTATTTCGATACTCATGTCGAGACAAATCGAAATAGACCTCAAAGGAATGAAGAAGACGTTGAGGATGGAGGTATATTCAATTTAAGGGGCAAGCCTATTGGGGCTAGTAAGAAACGGTGGTTGACCGACGATGAGTATGATACCGCTCACCGATATGTCTTGTTAAATTGTGACATACAAGAAGTGAGAGATTTGGAGAAGTAAGTGACTACGCCTCGTTATAATCTCTAATTTGGTGAATTAAGTGACTACACTTATTTTTATTCTCTCTAACAGTGTATTTAGAGGTGAAGTCAAAATGAGGACACCATATATTACAGATGAGGGACTTCAAAGAGAGGTTGATTGTACCTTTCCGTCCTGGTTTCGTAAATACGTAAGTAACTGAGATAATATGTTATGCGGCTACCATTAAAATATATGCAGCTAAAATATTTAAATTATCAATACATGTTTACAGGTTTTATTGCCTGAAACAACACTCATAAATAAGAGCATTCGTTATTTGGCATTGGGACCGAAGAAGCATGCAAAGACTTTGTCAGGCTATGTCGTTAATGGCTTCAAGTTTAAGTCAACTCAGCATGCTATAAATGCCGAATTTCTCAATGACGGCTTCGATACCAAGAATTCTGGTGTTTGCATAAGAGGCACCATCTATGACGACGAGCCGGACTTTGACTATTATGGAGTGCTTCGGGAGATTGTAGATTTACAATATAGTGGCCCATATGATATGCATATTGTGATGTTCAAATGTGAGTGGTTCGATACGAGACCAAATATCGGTTGGAGAATCGATAAACAATTTGGATTCGTCGATATAAATCATCGCAGGAGGTATAGAGGGTCCGACACGTTTGCGATAGCAAGTCAGGCTGTTCAAGTCTACTATACAAGCTACCCAAGGCGTCGTAGAGATCGATTTGACTGGTGGGCAGTATGCAAGATTAAATCTAGAAATACATTTAACGTTGGAGACCCAGCATACCAAGAGGACCAGATCGAGAAGCCCCAATACATGGGACAACAGTCGGATACCATGGACGTGGAAGATGTCGATATACCTCATGCTGAGGAAAATAGAGGGGAGGAAGAGGTTGATATACAAGACTTAGCTGTCAACCAGGGGAGAAAGAGGCGTCTTGTCCCAAGTATTGAGCCTGAAGAAGAAGAAGAAGAAGAAGAAGAAGAAGAAGAAGAAGAGGATGAGGATGAGGATGATGATACAGATGAAGTCGACGATGAGGATGATGATATAGATGAAGTCGACGATGAGAATGAGGATGAGAACGATGACGATGACGATGAGGACGAGGACGATAACGATGATTAGATTAAATATCGGTATATATTAGAAGCACTTACAACTAACTTAGTGAATTCAGTTTAGACGGACACATTCTTATTTCAGTTTATGTTTTTGTCGTTCGATCATCTACTTATTGTATGATTTTCTTTTTACAGATGGCACTCTTAGTTCTCATTGTCTTGACGGCACTCGCCGCCCTGCTGCTGGTATATATATTTTAGTTCAGTTTTATATTCATTTATACTTCTATATTGTTAATTATATTTATGTGTTCTATTTACAGGTCATGGTCACTACCACTCGTGCTGCTGGTAGCCGTGGTGGTGCTGGTGGTGGCGGTACTGGCCGTGGTGGGCGTGGTGGTAGCGGTGGCCGTGGACGTGATGGTAGCGGCCGTGGACATGATGGTAGCGGTCGTGGTGGTAGCGGTCGTGGTCGCCTTCCACATACCCCGGATATAGAGTCCTCCGATCCCGACCTGGAGAGCCCGGCCACAGACTCTTCCCGCCGTCGATCTATCTCTGCGACCCATCCTTCATCTTCATCGAGGCCTGAGACTCCATCCGCTAGCGGATCCGTTCCGCCCCCGGATGCACCAGCGGGTACACCATCAGTTACTGCAGGGTGGGCTCCGGAGTACCCCCGGATTCAGCTTCATCCTGCTACCGGTGAGTACATCCGCGGACCCGCGGATCCTCCGACGCCTCCAGAGAGGCCGATAGGCGAGAACCGACGAGAGCTATGGCCCGCGGGTGATACGTAAGTAAATTTAAGTTAATTTATTAAATTTGTTTCATTTATTCAAGTTAATAATCCAGTCTTTGCTTCTTTGTAGGTTTTTCCCGTATGATGCTGCCCGGATACTCGGGCAAATTATCCGGGAAAACTACCATGGCCCCTACCTCAATTTTTCTGAGGTGCCTCAGAACATGCAGTACGTCTGGCTCGAGGAGATGAAGGTATATATATATATCTTTTGGTTAATTATTAATTATTCTTTAATCCACTAATTTTTTAATTACGTGATAATTTAATTTGTATGTCAGACGACGTTCTGGTGGCCCCCCCATCGCGATGAGTTGATTCGCAAGGCCTACAAAGCCGCCGCCGGAAAGAAGATACGGGATGCGGTGTACGACGTTCGTACGGCGCATTCGAGGAAGAAGTGGCTCCGGGAGGAGTACTACGAGCAGATGTTGGATAAGATGAATACTGCTCAGTACAGGGAGAAATCAGAGAAAGCGAAGGCGAGCAGACAGGCCGTTGGTCTGCATACGGGAGGTTCAAAGCCCCACGCAGCGACGCGTGCAGATTTGGTGAGATACCGCAAATTCATTTCACTATTAAATTCGGTACTATTAATATACGTAGTTAATTAAATTCGACGTATATTTCGTATGCAGGCAAAACGGGCGGTAAAGGAGGGGAGAGAGCCGGAGTCGGTCACCGCCTACGATGTATTCCTGCATACACACAAGAGGCGGGCAGACGGGAGCTTCGTCGACGCGAGGGCCCAGGCGACTGATGTAAGTAATTACGTTTATGAGATTTATATTAGAAATATAATTATTGTTAACTTAATTAGGTGAACGTAGGATTCAAATTATAACTTAGGGAAACATAGGATTTAGATTATAATTTAGGAAAACTTATAGTATAAACACATTCATTGGATAGGCTGCATATCGTGAGGCCCTTAGTCAGATTGAGCCCCCTGCCGAGGTTGTCGGCGAAACGACGCCCACCCAGACGCCCTCTTCTATGGCCGCTCGCTACGACGACGTGTTCGTAGAGTCTGTCGGCGGCTTTAATAAAGGGCGCGTCTACGGCGTAGGTTCCCTGGCGGCGTCGTTGCAGGGCGCGACTCCGAGATATCCACCGCCCCCGCCTCCTCCCGCGCCCCCGTCGGACGATATGAGGAAGCAGCTTGCGACTCTCACCTCCGATATGTCGGAAATGCGGAGTCTAATGTCGGATGTGCTGGAGCGCCTTCCGCGTCCTTCTGCTCCCGGTCCAGATCCGTCTGCTCCCGGTACGTCTACTGCGGTTGCCGGTCCTTCCGACCCTGGACGTTATTCATTTGACCGTAATGCCGAGGTCCGCCTGGTACCGGATACTGCGCTCATTGGGCTCATGGACATGATGTCGGCAGAGCAGCTCCGCACGCTTCCAGAGCATGTGTTGTCCCAGGTGCCGGCGTACATGGTGGAAGAGTACATCCGCAGAGCCGAGGCGGCACCGAGACGACCACGCGATCCATCTCCGGGAAAATGATATTTGTACTGTTTTTTGATATTATGAATTTGGATATTTGGATATTATGAATTTGGATATTTGGATATTTGTTATTGGATATTTGATATTGGATATCATGAATTTGGATATTTGTTGATCATGTAATGTTTGGATGGATATTTGGATATTTGTTGATCGTACATGGATGTTTGGATATTGGATATTATGAATGTGTAATATTTACGAAAAGGAAATAGAATGTTTCTGTAATTTTTTTTAATTGATGTTACATTTAGCGACGGACTAGCGACTAACTAGCGACGGATTATATAAATATTTGCAGTTACCGACGGAAGAGCGACGGAATATCCGTCGCTAACTGGGTGATATAAAATATTTTGCAGTTACCGACGGAAGAGCGACGGAATATCCGTCGCTAACTGGGTGATATAAAATATTTTGCAGTTACCGACGGAAGAGCGACTACCTAGCGACGGCGAATCCGTCGACATGGTTCTGGAAATATGGTAGGTTTCCAGAGACTTAGCGACGGATAGTTGGTCGCTAATCCGTCGCTAATCGGTCGAGGATGACGACGGACTAGCGACGGATGAGCGACCAATTATCCGTCGACATGGTTCTGGAAATATGGAAGCTTTCCAGAACCAGGCCGACGACCTACCCGTCGCTAATACGTCGCTATAACGTCGAGGTTAACGACGGAATGGCGACGGAATAGCGACTGATTTTGCGTATCAGGAACCTCTCTGATACGCTTTTACCGACCTATTGACGACGGATTAGCGACGGATATTTTAATATTATATGGCATGTAAACCGACGGGAACATGTCGCTAATCCGTCGCTAAGTAGGTGAAAGACAACCGTCGCTAACCAGTCGCTAGTCCGTCGGATAATTATTTGTCCGACGGCTTAGCGACGGACATTTTTTAGCGACGACGTTTTTCCCGACGGCCATTTTCATCAAATATCCGTCGCCACTACGTCGGTAAAAAATGTTACCGACGGATAAGCGACGGATCTGGCCGTCGCTAAAGTTGGTTTTTTTGGTAGTGATCAGACAATTCCCGATTCAACGGGCGATTTTGTGCACGGCCCGCCGAAATCCAACTTTGGACATACGGTTGGGTTCGTATCGGAAAACTGGATCCGTAGACATATAGTTTGACGACTTTAGAGACCGTTGACTCTGGCACGCTTTTCGGTGCAAAGCAAGTCCAACAGCGGACACCGTTTTGCCCAAAATTACCGTTTTGCCCCTGTGTCCAGAATTGGACTTAGGGACAGGCAATCCTAGCTAATTTGACTATTCTAAGAATATTGGTGATATTTATTTCAGCTTCCGGGGACTATTGTACGGGTTTTTGACTATTGTGGCACATTGAGTAGTTCAGACTGTCGGTTTCACCAGCAGAGGACCACAGGCGAGTACAGTTAATTGTCTGCATTTCGATATTGATTTTCACTATATTTCATTGGTTGGTCATTGGTTATGTGATTATTTTCTATTATAAATTGTTGAGTCGGAAATAAGAAGTACCAAAGATATGTGATCTGACCATAGCCCGTGTTAGACATTGTAGCTCGTGTTTATTTTCTGCAAGTAGTGTAGCCCGTGTTTATTTTCTGCAAGTAGTGTAGCCCGTGTTTATTTTCTGCAAGTAGTGTAGCCCGTGTTTATTTTCTGCAAGTAGTGTAGCCCGTGTTTATTTTCTGCAAGTAGTGTAGCCCGTGTTTATTTTCTGCAAGTAGACATTGTAGACCGTGCTTACTTTTCATGCAAGTAGACCTCGTAGACCGTGGGTTGTAGTACCCCAGACCGATCATGTATCAAAGGTACTTCTAACAGTTGGGGAAAGTCTGTTGTGTCTATTTATTTACTATTGGTTTTCTGTGTTTATTTTCAAAACTCATGATTGATGTCTAACCTTTGTTTTATAGTCATTTTCTTTATTTGAAATTGCATTCAGTGAATTGTGCTCGTTCCATTCCTGACTGGAAACCAACATTTTCAGGTTAGCCGTGGATTCACTTAGCTTGGGGAGTGACGGGAATACTTGCAGACAAAGGCCTAGAGACTAGCTAGATAGTTGAGTTGTAGTCATTCATTTATTTGTACAAGTTTATATTTTTCTATAAATGTAAAACTTGTGATTATTGTAAGTTAAATTAATTATGTGAATGAGTATTATTTGTGATTCTGATCTTCATGGCCGTGACAGCGTTCTACCGCCGACACTGCGGCGTAGGCTGGCTTGGACACGTCTCGTATCCGTTTAAAAAAAAACGGGTGCGGGTCGTGACAATATGTATGATTTATATTTCTACATCACTGAGCACATTTTTGTGTCTTTTTTGTGTCTAAAATAGACACGGACACGCAGCACGACATGCGCGTACACTGTCCTGCTACCCAAAACAGTTTTCTTTGTGTCCATGCCACGTGGACACGAGCCACTTGACACAGAGGTGGGGGCAACCACTGTCAAGCCCCACATCAAGTTTTGTGTTTATTGGTGTCGTATCGGACATGCAATCGCACGTGCAGGGGTTCGCACAGTTACTGTGTGCGTGGTTCAGACGCATCTGATACGCATTTTGTGTCGCATCCTGACACGGCTTGGACTCGATTTAGGAGGTCTATTGTCTAGCCCTAGACCCCCTCTATGTGCGTACCCAATCTCGAGCCCCATCGAGCTCTGTGTCGTGTCCTATTGGACACGGCATGGGAGCACGATGCTGCTATTTCACTTTTTCTGATACTGAGTTCGAATTGTGTTTGGACACTTTGTGTCCATTGTGTGGACACGAGGACACTCCCTCACATGTACACGAGCTGCACACACCTCTTTATGTAACTGATTGTGGGTTTTGAATTGATTATATTCGAATTTGTATTTGAATTTATCACATTACTGATACTTAAATAACTGTAAACTGGGTTTGAATTAAAAAAATAGGATTTTGGGTTTGGTTACATGTTGACTGAGATTCTTTTGTATCTTGATATATGATTGTTGAGTATAACCTGAGATTGATTGGTTGTTATCTACTGAGTTTTTGATGTTTAGGTTTTGTTGGGTTTTGCATTGATATCGAAAATTGAGTTTTGAATATGTAAAAAACTGAGAATGAAGTAGAGTTTGATTGGTTTCCATTGAATGTTAACTTGATCATGAAACCTGAGATTTGCTTTAAACCGAGATTTGAAATGTATTTAAAAACTGAGTTTTGGGGGTTGTAGTAAACCTGAGAATTAATTACCTTCCAATGAGACACGAATTTGTATGAAAACCTAAGTTGATTTAGTGAAACCTGAGAATGGATTTTTAAAACTAAACTTGAAGTCTATATGTTAAACCTAAGTTGAATGTATTTGGGTTAGATAATGAAATCTGTAACCTGAGATGAACTTTGGGTTAGGTTTTCAAATATATTTTGATATTGAGAACTGTAAACTGAGTTGTTGTATTAAACTGGGTTGAACCTAAATCTGTAAATCTGAGAACACTCCCTATCACCTTGTTTTTCACTCAGCCCTCTTTTTCCCTCAAAGTTCACTCTCATTCACTGAGATTTCCTTTGTTTCACTCACTGTCCAGCCTTGCCTCACAAATTCTCTCTGTTTCATTGCTCTTCACAGTCTCACACAGGACACTCACCACTTCACAGTTTAAAATTCACAAGCATTCATTCATTTTACTCATTCACTCACTTTCCATTCCCTTATCCACTCACTGTCTTCCCTTCCTTCTCTTCATTCATTTTGTTGTACCTAATGTAAGGTATGTTTCATAAAACTTGTATGAATGCATGATATGTAGGAATATATGTATGCATGTGTGTATGTAAATATATGTATACATATTTTGTATGGTATAATATATATATATATATATATATATATATATATATATATATATATATATATATATATATATATATACAAGTTATATACAAGTGTTGACTTTAGCCTAGAATGACCTAGAAATCATATAGAAAGCATTGTTAACTTCATTATTACCATTGTGGATACATCATGACTTGTGTTGCTCTAAATAGGACTCATATATCTCGTTTCGGACAGTATATTCTCACAGACATTCAGATCTCAGGCGAGTACATTCTCTGATCGTTTCATACTTAGTAGGACTTATATTCTAGCTCTAGACTACATTACTTGATGCTGTCACGTTGTTATCATGGATTGGTACTATATGGATCTTTTCATGAGATGTTATCCCCCTTTGCGGACACATCAGATACTTTATGTCATGTGTTTCATGTACATCACGTATTCTTTGCTTTCGCGTTATTCATGTATTCCTATGTGCACTCATGTACGCTCATGTACTTTCATGAGTCCTCATGTTCGGCCATGTTTTCTCATGTGCTTTATGTATAACCAAACCTCATGTGTGTAACATAACTTGATCAGATCCTTGTGTATTGATTGGGGGTATGGGTGAGTATAAATGGTTATGTGATTTATCCCTGTATGTGCACTCTGTTACTTATTCATGTGATTATTATGATTCTCATGTGCACCACAGCTCTCAGTGATACTGTGGGATTCATGTGAGGTTCAGATTATTCATGTGCAATCCAAGTCGATTCACTACAAGAAAAAAGGCTTTTCTTGACAGCTTTTCCCCGTCAAGAAATGGGTATCTTGACGGTTGTGGATCCATCAATAGGCCGGAGTCAAGAAAAGACCACCCTTTTCTTGACGGTCGCTAACAGGGCTTTTCTTGACGGTTTTTGGCCATCATATGAAGTAGTTCTCTTGACCGTTTTTAGCCGTCAAGATAACAGTTTTTATAAACCGTCAATATAGGTAAAAGCTTTTCTTGACTCCTGCCTAGATGACTGATATTAGCTGTCAAGAAAAGTCCTACTGCTGTAGAATTGAGTTAATTATTGACGTTTTATAACCGCCAAGAGAAGCTAAATTTTGTATAGCCAAAATTTCTTTTATAATAAATCGATCACACACATAATACATCAAATAACAATTAAAATCCAAATTTTATATTAACAAACTGTATATTGTTCATACACCACAAACTTCCACTACATCCAATTAACACACGTCCAACCACAAATATCCAATACTTGTCCAACCACAAATATATCCAACCAAATTATGTAGTTTTCATACATCTTAAATATCCAAAACTGAGTATAATAAAACCAAACTAAGTGGCAACCCGGCCGGAGCACATCCCTCCCATATTCACAGCATCTTAATTTTCTATGTACGTAGTTCCTGAGAGAACAAGAGCACAAATTACCAATTTATGTTAATGACCAACAACAAGGAAACAATATCCTAGAGAAAATAAGGAGAGTACTATAATATTCGTATACCAGTGCATATATACAAGGAGAAAATAAGGAGAGTACTATAATATAAGTATACCAATAAGAAATTCCATATAGATGTGTACTAATTAACAGTTTAGTTAACAGTTTCAGATGCCTTCAGTTGTTAGTTTTTTTTGTAAATGTTCAGTATAAAAGAAACTTAAGAAAGCATAAGTCTAGTATAGGTTTCGTAATGTTAAAAATGACAAGTCCAGGACCAAGAATAACAATAGAGTAGTTATCTGCATGTCTACTCAGGAAGAAAGATCTAAGATTGTTCATTATTCCAAGTAGTAGTAAAATAGTGCTCCATTGCATTACCAAATCAAGGGGGAAAACAATAGTGCTCCATTGCATTACCAGATCTAGGGGAAAAAAGATAAATAACTTCAGTACTCCAAAACGATAGAATCCAAGTAGTAGTGAAATAGTAACCCGTCCATGCTGTAAAATGGTAACTATTCCTCTTTGCTCTATTGACACCTGGGTTGATTGTTCTGGGTTATAGAAAGCTATGGAGAATCAAAATAGAACTCTAGGAAAGAGCATACGAGTAAATAGTAGTCCCTAGATGAGAAAAGGATAAATTACTAACATGAACCACTTATAGGTGATTCATTAGACTGAAGTTGATGACTCATAAAAACATAGCATCTGAAGCCAACTTATACAAGGATTCTGCATTTCAATACTTCGTTACTCTTAGGATACATAAGTAACATCAAGTAATTTATAAGTGCAAATATTTAGGCACCAACCTAAACGAGATGTAATCGGATCTGTTGGCAAAAGTGATATGGAGGTGTATCTCTATACAACTCCTTTTTGCCATATCAAAAGGATTTCTTCATGCAAACCAAGCCATGTTAATGGCCGGTGGTTCACATACTTGACTGCCTTTGCAGCCTTCAAAACCCCCCACTCTATTTTATACAAGTGCATGTTAAACCACACTACAGCCTTCAAAGCCCAACTTTGTAGTCTGTTAACTCTGAACCAACTACAAACACACTATTTTGATATTGTTCAACAGCTAAGCCTCATCATCCTACAAAATAAAAGGGAAAGTAAAGGTTTTTTTTATCATATACATAGTTCTAACAAACAGCAAAATCAATGTTCTACCAAATTCATAGTAAACTTGCATCCTTTTATAGCTCAAGAGAAAATCATAACATATTAGGTTCAGATATAAAAATAGTGTGTTATAGAGGAAGTCTTTAATATTTTTTCCATATATCTTATATAGTTAATCTTGCCAAGAAGGTTAAGATAATATTGATGTGCAAGTAAAAGCATATAGCATTATAGTAACTCAGAAAGAACTCGTGGAGAAAATATGAACTGATCCGAATAGACTAGATTGAAGTCTCTAATCTATCATCTATGTAGAAGAAGCCTTTCAATACAAATAACTTTGATTTGTCAACTAAGGTTGGCTGTTAGATGAAGCACTCAAGATAGACAGATAAGAAGAATAATGTACTGATGATTCAACCAGCAACATTGAATTGAGGCCTTGTTTGAAATTGTAATTCCCATCAAATTTTTTTTTCGATGTGAAGAGAAAGTGAATCATCAGTACATCCAAACAAAAAGAGGGCTTTCCTTTCCCATGCCATAATGTATCCACAAATCACTCATTCGGTTTCAAGATTAGCATCCTTAAATATTTTCCTAGACCTGTCATACACATGCAGTTTCTATAAGAAACTGGACTTGGCTTTGCTGACAACATGACTTATATGCAAGCTCCATTCAAAGAAAAAAAAATGAAGAAACTACCTAAGCTATAATCTGGCTCGATAGACCCAAATTTCAGAGGACAAGTATCAAGAGAAGAAAACATATATGGCCTTGATTCAAGAGGGCTAACTATATCCAGTCTTATTCTCATTTTGATATTTTAAGTATTAACTACTCTAGTTTCAGTCAAGAGGGCCAACACAAGATAGGTACCAGAAAGGGTTTATAGAGCCTAAAAATCAAGTTACGCCATGTTTTTATTACACAGCAATCAAGTTGCGCCCCAAAAATCAAACTGTGCCACTGTTATAAAGCTCAGGGATCAAACTGCGCCACTGATCAGGTTGCGCTATATATCAGACTGTGCCCAATCACATTGCGCCAAAGTCTATGTGGCGCCTGACAATAATTGCCATCATTACCTGACAGCACTGACAGCTGACAGTGCGATAAATAAAGAAAATCTTTTCGAATCCCGCAAAGCGTGGCGCTCGAGACGATTTGATTGACAGCTGTTTCGCGTACTTTGCAAGTTGCGCCTAGGTGCAATCTGAATAAACTCTTCTCATACATTCAAATGCTGCCACGTGCCTATGCACTGAGTTGCGCCTAGGTGCAACCCAATCAAGCGCAGTTTGACTCGTTGACTGAAGCTCGTACAACCTGATGAAGTTGAGACAACTTACGTTCTAAAACAGGATGACGTGGCGCACATGCCACTAATCTCTCAAAACGTGTCCACTACTTTGTACACGACCATGCGCATCTCAATCACATGATGCTACGCGTGTAAATATAGTTAGTGCACGATTGTATAACTGAATGGAAGTCGGCACAATTAAAGGTGGCACAACCCAAAGTGGCGCAGTTCAACCTTGCGCACATCAGAATAACTGCTAAAACAGTTATTTTCAGAACTCTATAAATAGAGTTTCCAATCCTTATCAAAGGATCACAAAGATCAAGAATTCTTGCAAAATTGTTGCTGCATTCTCCAGAGGCTCTAGTCATCAAGTTCACATAGTCCAAGGGATAAAGTGATCGTCTTCTGATCAGATTCCTAAAGTTTTACTTCTCCAAAATTCATTGTACTTTGTACGATACTTTTAAAGTTTGTTATAAAATTTTTGTTTTTTGCAAACAAAATAGCGACTCTGCTGGGGATGACTTTCTCCTCCGATGAGAAGGTGACAACTCAATGTGATGCTGCATCGATCGGCAAGACGCAGAAGACTCTGGTTGTTCAAGTCAACCAGACAGCCTACGAGGATATGATAAACAACAAGAGCAACAAGTGCACTATGGCTATCACCAAAAACAGAACTGTGTGGACTCCTAAGTCCTCCATAGTTGCTGTTGCCCAAGCACAACCTGAGCGCTATGTTGCCCAGGCTCAATCTGTATCTGTGGTTCAGGCGCAGCCTGCTTCTGTTGCCCGCGCGCAACCTATTGCTTTTGCTGCCAAGGCACAGCCTGCTTCTGTTACCCGCACACAACCCATTGCTTTTGTTGCCAAGGCGCAGCCTGCTTCTGTTGCCCGCGTACAACCCATTACTTTTACTGCCAAGGTGCAGCCTGCTTCTGTTGCCCTCGCGCAATCCACTGCTTTTGCTGCCAAGGTGTAGCCTGCTTCTGTTGCTTGCGCGTAATCTACTCCCTTTGCCACCAAGGCACAGTCCACTCCCTCTGCTGTCAAGGCACAACCTGTTGCTAAGTCGCAACCAGTAGCCCATTTGGCTATGGCGCAACCTAAGCACTCTGCTGCTCAGGCGCAATTTGTACACCATGTTGCCCTAGCGCAACCTAAGGAAACTAGTCTTTTGGCTATTCCCTCTTCTTCTCCAGTTCTGAACTTAGAGAAACAATGTTCTAGTGCCAAAAATAGACAGAATAAAGGGAAGGGTCCTTTGACACTTCCTCAACTGGTATAACCTGCGCCTAAGGTGGTTCCACAACAAAATAGAGGAAAACGCTTTTTAGCTAACCCTTCACAAAATAAAGGAAAGTACCCTTTGGTCTTTTCTCGATCCTTCCTAGTCTATGACTCAGAGGAAGATATATCATATTGTATTCCCTTAAATAGTGGTCTTCAAATCTCCGTCAGGGGAAAGAATACTGATCAAAGAGGTATCTTGCCTACTCCTATGGTAACTGCTCAAGATCTTCCAACCTTGCATATCTCAAGATCCAAGCAAGAAAAATTGATTGTATCTCAAACAGAGACACCAGGAGCAGAATTCTCTGATTTATGCGCTCATCTCAACAAGTGTCAATCAGTATCAACTTCGGTGAAACGCAGGAATCCTATGCCAAAGGCCAATTTATACCAGAAACAAAAGTTTGAAAAGAAGAACCTAATCACTTATGCCAATGAGTTAAGTACTTCTTTGTATACTCACGAAACTAAGCATCTTAAGAACCAGAGTCATATTCCTAACATCATTAAGGAATATGTTCCTCCGACTTCTTCTCATCCTGTAGTGGTGACTGACCTCCGGGAACGTCTTACACAAAGACGAAAAATCACAGAGATGTCTCACTCACCTCTAAATCACTTATCAGAACGCCACTGCCTTCATGAATTGGTCATCAAGTGTTGTTGCCAATCAGCTAAACGATATGTCTTCGATCGCCTGAATTATGCTTCAACTCCTGAACCTATGATGGAAGATGAAGATGAGCTATTATATGCTTCTGTCAATATGACTTCCCGAGACACTGGGGTAGAAAATCTTCGAAACGTGGCACGTCTCGCAATCCGAGCCAGCAGTACTTGGGACAACTCCGTGAATCTAGTGAAGGGGTCTTTCAACATACCCGATCGAAAAATCGGAATTTGGACCAAGATGTCTTCAATCAGGAAGATCTTCCCATTTCTCATCTGGGAGAAGATTCTTTGTCTGACTTTAACGCAGATAGTGAAAGCTCTGAACAAACTATCTCGTCAATAGTGGCAAGAGTGGTGACAGCATATGCCATTACAGAAGACCAAGATGCTTCTAGCTCAGCCAGTCAAGAGCAATGAATTGCTGCACTGGAAGACAAATTGAAGACCATGGCTGAAATGGTCGCAAGTATGCACACTATAATCGTGGCTCAACATGCAGTACCACCGATTGTGAATCCTACATCAAATCTCGAGCTCATAGCATCTTCTGTACTAGTTAATGTTGGTCTAGGGGTACCACCTCCCCAGGTTACTTCTGTACCGATTCAAGATGCTCCTAGTCAGTCTGGTGCTGGGAGTGGTAATTATCATGCTGTTCCTCCTCCAAACAATTCAAATCAACCTACTAATTCAACTTCAGGGGATGCGAATGAGGCCGTAAAACTCATACGCACCCAGTTTGAGATATTTAAGCAGAAGGACGGTCTACAAAGACTGGGGATAAAACAACATTATCCTGCTGAATGGAAGGAGGTTCAATTTCCTCCTAAATACAAGCTTCCCACCATTATGCTGTTTGATGGCAGCACTTCTCCAAGTCAGTACATCAATCACTTTGAAGTGATGACTGGCCAATTGCAGCCAAATGATGCTCTCCTTACCAGGGTCTTCGTCGGTTGTTTAGCCGGTGCAGCATATGACAGGTACCGTAGCTTGCCTGATGGATGCATAACTTTATTTGCTGGTTTTAAGCAAATTTTCTTAGAACGGTTCTATAAGAGAGTCAACGATATGACGATGTCTGCCCATATCAAAATTAAACAAAGACACAATGAATCCACAGAGAGTTTTATTGAAAGATTCTGTCGAGAGGCACTTAAAATGCATCTAGGAACTCCATCTGCTGTAACAATAGACACTTGTAAATCAAACTTGTTGCCTATCATCAGCATGTGGACGGGATCAACACAATTCCAAGATTGGCCTTCTTTCATTGTGAATGCTAAGGCGACGGAGGTTAGCGCTGAGAAGTTCAATCAGTTAGGAGTTCAAATGACTCATCCTAACCAAGATGAACATTCCATACCCGGGGGTAATAATCTCCAGAACAATCGTAAGGGTAAAAAAACATTGGCCATCAATCTCAAGGGCAAGGAGATGTTGGCTGTTAATATTACTCAGATGGAACCCACTCCATCAATACCACTACAGAAAGCACCTCGTCCAAAAGAAGAGTATTTTTTTGACGAAGATGATAGTATGAGCATCTTCCATTGCTTAGTCAAAAGCAATAAGCTTCAACTGCCAGAGGCAAAATAGCCAGAAGAAGTAGGTAAGACTGACCACCCTAAATATTATGTTTATCACAGATTTATAGGGCATCCAACCCGAGCATGTTACGTGCTCAAAGGCAAAATCCAAGAGATGGTCAACTCTGGAGCAGTTACTCTTCAGCAGGATGAGAAGACTGTGACGGCCAATGTCGTTTCTGTGCAGTTTGGTGATTTCTCACCACAACTAGTACAAGATGGTGTTGTCCCTATTCCGAGGGCTACTCTCGAGATCGTGAATCTCCTACCTCCCCAATATAAAGGTCTTGTTCCCTTATCTACTGATAAAGGAGAAATTATGTGGATTCATCCAGATCTGGTAGCAGACTTTGAAGCGCCTTCTTCTTCCAATCAAAAGAAGTACTCCAAAACTAAATCCAAGAGCTGCAACATGGTATCCTTTGAACCAGTAGCAGAAGAAGAAATTCTAATCGGCACCAGATCTGGTAAACCTTATCTTCGAGAGTATCCCAAAAATCAAGAGAATCCTGCCCCATCTTCTGATGTTCCTCCTGCTTCATCTTTCCCTGCTGAGAATATACCATCTACATCCTCACCAGTGGTGGAACCAATTCCCCCCAAACCGACATCAGCAGACAAGGAAAAACAACCTGTCCGCTTTGACAAAGTATTGAAGAAGTCCTCATCTCTTGGACTTGAGAAGCCATATAATTTTGATATAATGGCTCAACTGGCTAACACTCCAGCAAGATTGTTAATCTTTGAACTCTTACGTCTCTTAAAAAAACTCGAGAAACGTTAAGTGAAGCTTTGATGCAGACCGATACTTGTCTCACTCTCCTCAAGAAGCCTGAAAAGGAGCCTGTTAGCTGTACACATTGTTATAGTATATTTGAACTAATACCCAACATCACTTTTACACAGGATGACATGTTGTTAGAAGATAATCATCATGATCGTCCTCTCTACTTCACAGGATATGTGGACACTATAAAAGTCGATCACATTTTGATTGACCCAGGGTCTGCTCTTAGTATCATGCCGAAGTCTTTGCTGGATGCCTTGAAGATCCCAGTGCACAACCTTTCTACAACTATCACTACCATCTTAGGATTCAATCAAGGAAGAAGTAAACCTTTGGGGAAGATACGCCTGAAACTCCAAATCTGCAATCTTCGTACAAAGGTGACTTTCTATGTGATTGATAATCACGGCTCATACAATGCTTTGCTGGAAAGGCCATTCCTCCACGAACACAATATTGTACCTTCTACTCTTCATCAATGTTTCAAATATGTGGATGGTAATGGAGAAGTACAGAAAGAAGTTGCAGACCTAAATCCTTTCATATGGGTTGAAGCGTACTGCAATGACTCTCGCATGTACAAAGAGAAATTCATGAAGGTAGTATTGGCAATGGATACTGATGAAGAACAGAAAGGCGTGCCGAATGATACTATGGTGATCCCTGTCAAAGGGCATACTTTCTGTCCTCAGTCTTCCAAACCATTGACTATCTACCTTCCTTCTCATAAGAAGCAGCCTTCTAGTGTTAGTCAGCAACAAAGGGAGCTCACCTCTTCTGAGCCGCTTGTAATTGACCTTCGTCGTAAAAAGCCCCTTCCTCCTTCTCGTTCTTCTTCTCCCCCTCTGGTTATCAATCTGACTAAGCCGGTTAAGGCTAAAAGTCCTGTTGTAAATGATGATGTAAAGATCAATAAAGCATCTCCTTTGTAGTATACTGATATCTCTTATTATACTCAATGTTATTTGGATATGCTAGATAGCTTTAAGCCACTTACAATAGGAGTCGTATCATCTCTCCAAAATGTGGTATTACTGGATTCAATACAAGAATCGTTCTTCTTAGTACCTTCTCGAAAGAAAGGCAAAACTTCTATACTTTTTAATAAAAGAGAAGAACAAAAATCATGCCCGATAACGATAATAAGGATGATACAGGAAGGCTACAATTACGTCACTATAGTCCTCAGTCCAAGGCAATCATCCGTAAAATGGGCTATGATTTCAGAACTGGTCTCAATAGCGGTAAAGGAAGGTGAACTCCTATTCGTATTTCTGTTCCAAAAGAAAAATCACAAGAATATTACAGTAAAATGAAGCAAGGCTTAGGTTATACTTCAACACTTCCGACTCCAAATGCTTCCGAATCCGATGAAGAAGAACGATCTAACTCTTCTGATTCCATCTCATGGGATTCTGATACCAGTATTGGTCATGTCCATCGGGTGATAGTATCTTCTAATACGGTGTCTGCCGAGTTCTCAGAAGATGACGAAGATGATATTGAAGAAGCTCCTGAAGTAGATCCTTAGGCTCAAAGGATGGACACTCAGTGGGAACTCCGTTTTGGACAACGAGAACCACCTACTGAGGATCAACTAATTCAGATCGATGTTGGAGAAAAAGATGTACCACAACCGATCTTTATTAGTAAAAATCTTTCAGAAGATGATAAACAAGAACTAATTCACCTTATTCGTGAATATATCGATGTCTTCGCCTGGAGTTATGAAGATATGTCGGGTTTAGATCCTCAGGTCGCAACTCATAAACTTAACATTTTGCCTAATGCTAAACCAGTCAAACAACAGCAACGACGATTCAAGCCTGAGATGATGGATGCGATTGATGATGAAGTCAAAAAGCTTATCGCTTGCGGTTTTATCAAAGAAGAGCAGCATCCTGACTGGGTAGCCAACGTTGTACCAGTTTTGAAAAAGACCGAAAGGTTCGGGTATGCATAGACTTTCGGGATCTCAATGATGCTTGCCCTAAAGATGAATTCCCACTCCCAATTACTGATGTCATGATCGACAATACTTGTGGATTCGAACGAATCTCTTTTATGGATGGATTTTCTGGATACAATCAAATTCGGATGAAACCTGAAGATGAAAAACTCACTTCATTCTGTACTCTTCGCGGGGTATACTGCTATATAGTCATGCCTTTTGATCTTAAGAACGCAGGTGCAACTTACCAGCGGGCTATGAGTACTATCTTTGGAGATCATTTGCGAAAGTTCGTCGAATGCTATGTTGACGATATTGCTGTCAAAAGTCGTCTAAAGGAAGATCACATCCAAGATTTAAGAACTATCTTCAATTTAATGCGCCAATATCAACTCAAAATGAACCCCACCATGTCTTTCTTGGGTGTCTCTAGTGGCAAATTTCCCAGATTCGTCATTACCTCTAAAGGTATACACATTGATCCCAAGAAAATCAAAGCCATTCAAGAGATGCGTCCTCCACGCAACCTAAAAGAGGTACGAGGATTCCAAGGTCGACTTGCATACATCAGGAGGTTCATTTCGAATTTATCTGGACGTTGCAGACCATTTACTCAGTTAATGAAAAAAGATGTATCTTTCATTTGGACAGAAGAATGTCAACGAGCATTTGATGACATAAAGCGGTATTTGATGAGTCCACTGGTCCTTGTACCACCGATCTCTGGAATACCCTTCTTGATGTATGTTCGGGCAATTGACCATTCATTAGGAGCGTTGCTGGCTCAGAAGAACAAAGAAGGTCATGAACAAGCCATCTACTACCTTAGTCGGACGATGATTAGAGCTGAACATCGTTATAGTCCTGTGGAGAAGAAATGCTTAGCCTTAATGTTTGTTGTTCAAAAGATAAGACATTACATTATCGGCCAAACTATTCATGTTATTTTCCGAGTCAATCCTCTTCGGGTCCTAATGAAGAAGCCCAGCACACTCAATTCTAGGCTTGCTACATGGGCCATATTATTAGCACAATATGATATGGTGTATGTTCCCCAAAAGTCTGTGAAAGGCCAAGCACTAGCTGATTTTTTAGCAGCTTATCCTATCCCTGAAACATCTAAGCTCTATGACGAGATTTTAGACGAGATATTTGAATCAAATATGATCTCAGAAGAATTTTCTACTTGACGGTTGTTCTTTGACGGAGCTTCTAGAATTGGACCCGGAGGCACCCTTGTCGCTGGAGTAGGAATTGTTCTTGTTTTACCAGAGGGACTAGCTATTCAGAGGGCTTATTTCTTAGATGATTCATGATCCAACAACATAGCAGAATATAATACTTTGCTCATTGGACTCCAATTAGCCAAACAACTGGATATTGAATATCTCGAAGTATATGGTGATTCTAAACTGATTGTTAATCAGGTTAGAGGCACGTACGAAGTTCGACATCAAGATCTGGTACCATACCACGAAGCGGCAATCAGAATAGCTTCCTCGTTCAAAGGATTCTTCATCGAACATATACGTCGAGCATGCAACACAGAAGCTGATGCCTTAGCTAACATGGCTGCAGTCTTAGCAATTCCAGTCAAAAGACAATAAATGGTTGTTATCTCCAATAGAGAACTATTTTGTATTAAAAATAACCATAATATTGAATATAGAAATTCAACTGAAGTCAATGTCATTAGCAAAGACTGGAGAGCACCTTTCATCGACTTTGCAGTATATGACATACTACCTGAAGATCCTAAAGAAGCTATAAGTATTCGTCGGCGATCGCTTCGATTCTATTATAATCATACCACCAAAACTCTCTTTCGAAGGACTTTTGATGGATTACTCTTAAGATGTCTTACTGGTGATGAAGCAAAGCAGATATTACGCAAATCTCATGATGGCGCTTGTGGAGTACATCAGCTCGGTCCTAAACTACAAGATCGTATCCGATGTATGGGCTATTATTGGCCCTCTATGTTATCAGATGCCATTAACTATACAAGGAAGTGTCGTGCATGTCAGATTCATACGGATTTCATTCACCAACTGTCAGAATTCCTTCATCCGACTGCTGCCTCATGGCCCTTCGAAGCTTGGGACATGGATGTAATTGGTCCTATCAATCCTCCTTCATCTAAAAGACAACGGTTTATCTTGGCTATAACCGATTATTTCTCTAAATGGGCTGAAGCTATACCTTTAGCTGAAGTGAAGACTAGTAGTGTCATCAACTTCATCAAATAATATATGATATACAGATTTGGTGTATCTCGTCGAATCATCCATGATAATGGGCCACAATTCATCAGTTAGAAGTTTACTAGGTTCTGTGATGGCAACAGAATCAATAATGTTGCTTCTACGGTCTATAATCCTGCAGCTAATGGGCTAGCTGAAGCATTCAACAAGACTATCATCAAACTCCTTAAAAGGTTTGTCTCTATTAACAAACGTAATTGGAGTAAGAAGCTTGGAGAATGTCTATGGACTTATCGCACCACAGTCCGTAATCCCACAGGTTGTACACCTTTTTCTCTGGTATATGGATGTGAAGCGGTCTTACCACTGGAAATTCAAATTCCATTCTTAAGAATCGCCATTGCTAATGAACTTACCACAGAAAACAATGATCGTCTCTGACTTCAAGAATTGGAGGCGCTCGATGAGAAAAGACTATTAGCTCAACAACATATCGAGCTTTATTAAGCCCGTATCTCAAAAGCTTTCAATCGTAAAGTCAAAGGGTGAACATTTCAGGAAGACGAGCTAGTTCTTACAGTCAGACGTCCTATGACTATGACCCACATGAGCAAAGACAAGTTCGAAGCGAAATAGGAAGGTCCATATGTGGTAAACAAGGTTTTCTCAAATGGAGCCTATCAATTAACAGATATGGATGGTAGAGTTGCTATGATGCCTATCAATGACAAATTTCTTAAGAAATATTATGTAAAAAAGTAAAATGTTCTTCATTCAGAGAAATAATGTAAATAAAATTCATTTTATTCAAAAGCGGAGAAGAGTTACATAATATCAAGGACGGGGACGAGGACACGATCCTTCATTATTAAATACATGGTTTGCTAGCAACTCAAACATCTCGTTGTCTGAACACACTAACAATTTACAGGCGGCCATCCTTACAGCTTCCTCTTCAGCTGTCTTTCCAGGCTCCATCAACTTGGCAATCAAGTCCTGCTTTGGTGCATGAGCGGTCGAGCCTTCATCCACTTCTTTTTGAGGAGGAATCGGAGGCTCAGCAGAAGGCGACTCGGTCATATCTTCGATCTTCGGAATGAGTAAATCTCCGGAAGACATTCTATGCAGAGAGAAAAGAAGTTGACGATATCTATAGAAGTTTTTTTTTTCTATTTATAGGCAGAACAACTAGATGTTCGGCTTCGAGAACCGATGCGACTATTTCAAAATAAGTCCAACTGTTCATTCATTCATTCTCTTCCTCAAGAATCGAGATGACTGTTCATTCATTCAATGTTTCCTCTTCGAAAACCTAAACAACTGTTCATTCATTCATTCTCTTCCTCGAAAATCAAGATGACTAGTCATTCATTCATTTTCTCTCCACTAAAATAATCCGACTGTTCATCAATACATTCATTATTCTTGGCATTTATTGTCTTTTATTTACTTTCTTGTAAATAAAAAGAATTCACGTCATTCATACCTCTAAATTTCGATTATCTACATCAGCAACTTGTCACGTCCCTAGTACCTCTGATAAAGTTGTCTATTGAAATACCAGTATTGCTAAACGTTATATTCTACAACGTCCACTTTACCTCTGAGCAGATATAATAAATATTATTATTTTCCAAATCAAGAAATATATCATGTCCAGTACCTCCGAATATATTTTTTATTCTATTACTTATATCTATAATAAGATAAGATATGCAACAAGTAATGAAACCACATAAAAAAAATTCTTATTTTTATTTCAAAAAAAGAGATACATTGTAATGAAAAAGACAACAAGCTTTGCTCATTCTATTCTGAAGAATAAGTAATAAGTTCTACAATTTGTTTTTTCAAAACTTGGACTCTTTCATTACAAGAATCTAGCACTCGCTGCCTGGATTCAACTCTTCCTGATTCAGGATCGAATGGTTGCAGAGCAGCAGTTTGACGTACTAGTTCTTTATTTTGTAGACGTTCAAATTCCTCCTGATGATGCTTCAAAGTATCTATTTGATTAATAGCAGCTTGATGTAACTGATTTTCTTGTTCTAAGTTCTGCTTGACAGTCTTGAGTCTGCTTGAAGCTAGGCAATTTTAGCTTCTAGATCAGCAGCCTTCTTCTCTTCATCTGCAGCCTTAGTCTTATGACTCTCAGCAATAACAGCTGCATCAGCGATTTGAATGTCTAGTTCAGAAGATTGTCTAGTGAAAGCCATCAAAAATGTTTCAAAATTGGCTTTACTAGTCTCTGTTTCTCGAGCCATAGCCTCATATTCTATGTTTACTAGCTGCTCGATATCTCCTCTTTTTAGCTCATTGTAAACTTTAATTGAGCCCTCCAGCTCATCCAAAATGTGTTCCAAAAAAGTAGCCTGAGCCTCGTCTCCTTTGCTGCAAATACCTCCTATCAAGAATAAAGAGGGAGTTCTGATTGTACTAAAAGGAACATCTTCTCTTTCCATCACTCTATGAACTAAAGGCTCCAAAGACATAAAAAAAAACCTTCGTGAAGGAAGCCACCACGAACTTGTTAGTTGCCATGGCTCCTGGAGTCTTTACAGTTTTAATAGGTAGAGGCACTTCAGCTTGAGTGCTGATATGAGAAGAGCTTCCCCCCTCTACTACAGTCCCTGTGGGTTCTTCTGCAAATTACATATGTCATTTGTATTAGCAATATACAATTCTGAAGGAGCTACGACAAATAAATCATGCTTAGAAATTTACCTGAGCTGGGTATAGCATGAGGAGTCTCAAGAAGTTTGACTGTCTCTGGCTGAAGCTTTGACAGGGTCTCTGCAGACATAGTAGCTTGACTACTTCCTGCTCTGGATTTAGTCTGAAGTAGCAGAGTCATTAGAGTTTGATCTGCTAATTCTGCTGCCACTCCAGACATCTCAAGTTTCTCAAGGATTATGGGTTCATCGATCTTAGGATTGATATGTTCTTCATCGATAACCACATTCTCTTCGTCTTCAGCAGTTGAGGGATCTTCATCAGCTGGGAATTCCTGAGGTGATGGTACATTTTCTAAAGTTTGTTTTTCTTTAGTGATGTTATTCCAATCATCATCATATGATTCATCACCAAAGTCACAATTAGCTAAGGCTCCAATCATCGCCTCTTCAGAATGAGTAGGCTCTTGAGCCTTCAAAGAATCTTGTGGAAGCAAATCTTTCTTAGGAGAGTTGGCTTTCGGATTCATAGGAGTTGGGGATGGAATCGTTATCCCTGCCACAGCAAGTACATTGGCTGGAATACGTACCATCACAACTTCTGATTCCGGAGGTTTGGTAGTAGATGGCTGAACATCCGCTGAAGTAGCCATTGCAAAGAAAGAAATCAATTTAATATACATATTTAACAGAAAAAAATAAATATTATTAGGGTATATCACAATCTCGATATTACCTTCTTGAGATGGTACCTCTTCGGCAACTACCAACTTTTTCCTGACCTCTCTATGTGGTGATGCAACCGGCTCTTCAGCAGCTCCGGTGCGATCGTCCTCCAGATCGATCAGAGTGGTAGATGTTCCTCCTTCTGTGACTCTTTCATGTTTCTGAATAGAAGAAGGAGTGATTTCCTTCTCTCCGGAGGAAGAGCTGAGGAGCATCTGCTTCGACTGAGAACGAGTCGTTCTTGTAGTCGTTGGTTCATTTATAACCAAAGATGTCTTTCTTTTTTTCTCCAGAGCCCTTGGAGAGGCAAGTCTACTATCCAGTTGAGGAGGGCCGTCGTCTCCTTAGTTTTTCTTTTCTTCAATCCCTTGGCAGGGGATTTCTCTTTCCGCACCTTTAAGGATACATCCAGAGGATCCTGAACTTCATCGGGATAATTCTTTTGAATGGAAGCTTCTAGTGGTGGATCTGCAGGATCTTTGACCTCTGTATCCCTAAAAGAGTGGGCAGTGTGTTTCCCCTATTTTGATCTTTTTTTACTTGTAAAGCTATATACAGGATGGAAGCTTTCAGTGAATATATTGGCTGAAGTATAGAAGTTTGTATATGTATATAACATACGCGGGCCATGCGGAAGATTGTAGGGCATGGAAAACATAGCTTTTGTACCCCGAGCGTTGTAATAGCTCCAAGCCCTAGCCCCATCGATCAGATAATCCTTGGCCTGTAGGCAAGTGGTGGCGTTACCCACATGAAGCTGATCATATCCGAACTGCCGTACAAATCAACTTGGCAAGTACGGTTCCAAATAGTACTCTTCCTCGAATCTGTAGACCAAGTGAGAGGGACGGATCGTCTGCAGCCACGAAAAGATGGGTGGACTCAAGCGGAGTGATTCTGCAGTTAAATCCATCAGCTGTGGAGGTATATCCTTATATCCGTGAGGGGGCTGGACGCTGTTTGCTATTGATTATAAAAGAACAGAACAGTTTTATGGGAGGACTGGACTTTTACTTCACAATACAAACTCGCTCGTACAAAAGAGAGCCTAGGAACAAAACCTAGGAAAAGCAATCTAAAGTACAATTGTTTATTTTTGATTCTAGGGGATGACTCTCTGTTTTCCCCTTTTACAAGGGAATGGCACCTTGCTATTTATAGGGATTTGTGATAAGAAGGGTGTGCAGTAATTGCTCCTTTAAAAGTGGGCGGTTAGGGATTTGGTGAAGATTTGCCTTGATCTTGTTTGTTGAAAATTAATCTGGACTGTTAATGTTGATCGTAACAAATCTGGACAGTTAATGTTGATTGCACCGAATCTGTGTGGTTTGTTGGTAATTGATCTAGGCAGTTAATGTTGATTGCAACAAATCTACATTATGATGATTTATTAATATCAGCAAATCTGAGTGAATAAATCTTGGTCAATCTCCTGCCACGTGTCCCGACTGCCTGTTATGTCGATTGCCATGAATCTGAATTGTTGGGATTTGATCCACTCCTGCCACGTTTCCCAACTGCTGTGAGCCGCATGGAGGACTGTCATAGTTGAGCCGCATGAGCGTGGCCTCGTGTCAGAGCCGCATAAGGGTGGCCTTATCTGAACCGCATGGAAGTCTTTTAATCTGAGCCGCATGGACGTCCTTTAATCTGGGCCGCATTGACGTCCTTTAATCTGAGCCGCATGGACGTCCTTTAATCTGAGCCGTATGGACGTCCTTACAACTGGGCCGTATGGACGTCTTTTAATCTGAGCCGTATGGACGTCCTTACAACTGGGCCGCATGGGGGCCTTTACAACTGAGCCGCATGGGCGTCCTTGTAACTGAGCCGCATAAAGAGCTTTGGAAATGGGTGGATCGTGCCAGCTGTAAAGATTTTTTTCGTCTCTCTAGGAGCACGTCAAGAGTCATTATTTCATCTTTATGTCAGAGCTGTCAATCCGTTGTGTCAGGGCTGTTGCATTGCGTCAGAGCTTTTAATGAGCTTGCTGCACAGAGTAATGATGGCCAGCTGTAGATGCCTACTTTGAACTGCATAGAGCCACGTGGCTTGTTCCGAGCCGCATGGAGCTATCTTATACTTTCCAGCCGCATGAAGCTTTAGGAGACTTTTTGGGCCGCATGAAGTTCTAAGAGACTTTTGAGCCGCATGAAGCTCTAAAGGACTTTTGAGCCGCATGAAGCTCTAAAGATCTTTTGAGCCGCATGGACTTTCCTGTTCCTTTTCTATGCTTCTACAAGACCCCCTTCAAAGTTTTCAATTTGTAAAATTGAAATACTTTGAATAAGAAGCATAGCTATGTCCGCATATGCTCCTCCTACCGCATAGACTTCTCTGACCGCATGGGATATTCTAGCCGCACGGACCGCGCGGGCCGCATAGACGTCTTAGCCGCTTGGGCTGTTCTAGCCGCATGGACCGCGCTGCCCGCATAGACTTCTTAGCCGCATGGGCTATTCTGGCCGCATAATGGTCATGTGCCACGTGGGTGTCTCATTATTGCTCTTGATTTGTTTTGATTTAAAGCCGTCTTTTGGGATAGGATCCCAAGAGTCAGTTTTAAATATTTAGATTTTGCCTTAATGATTAGGATTAGTCTTTCCGCATGCAGGGGTTAGAAATCCAAGAGTCGGCTTTGTTTTCTAGGCGGCATGTCATGCGAAGCATCCCTTGATCCGCATGCCCCCTATCAGCCTATAAATATGGGTTCTTTGGGAGAGAGACTCTTTACTTTCTTTTCTCTTCAACTTTCTTTGCCCTAATTGCCGTCGTCTTCTCTCTCGATCACCGATCAACGATGGCCCCCAAAGCTTCCTCTAGTGCTGCGACGAAGGGTAAGAGAGCGGCTTCTTCATCGACTGAGGTGCCCACAGTTCATCCTGATGTCCACCCCGCTATTGATGGTAAGAATTATGTAGAAGATCGTATGCTTCAAACCCTAACAAAGATGGCTCTGTTGCATGTTTTATGCACAAGCCTTTTCTCCTTTGCATTTAATGCGTTCTTTGTTTTCATTGAACTGCCCAAGTTCAGTGCGATGAAGCCACATATGTTGTATGGGCCGCATGAACTTCTCATGTCCGAGCCGCATAAGGTATGCCCTATGTTTGAGCCGCATGAGAAATGACTGAGCCGCATAAGCACCTTTAAAACTGAACCGCATGAAGTCCCACTGAACAGAACCGCATAAGCTCCTGATGAACTGGGCCGCATAAGCACCTTTAAAATTGAACCGCATGAAGTCCCACTGAACAAAACCGCATGAGCTCTTTTAGAACTGAGCCGTATAAGCTCCAACAGATACGTGCCGCATAAGCCTATCTGAACTGGGCCGCATAAGCCCCATTGAACAGAACCGCATGAGCTCTTTTAGAACTGAGCCGCATGAAGTCCCCCTTTTAAAAAAAACTGGACCGCATAAGCTTATCTGAACTCGGCTACGTGAGACCTTGCTAAACAAATCTGCATGAACTCTTGATGAACTGGGCCGCATGAAATCCCTCGAACAGAACCGCATATGAACCCATCAAAGTAGAGCCGCATGAACTCCGTTAAAACTGAGCCGCATAATGACCCATTAAAACAGAACCGCGTGAATTCCATTAAGACTGAGCCGCATAAGGACCCGTCCAAACAAAGGCGCATAAACTCTGTTAAAATGGAGCCGCATAAGGATCCGTCTAAACAGAGCCGCATGAACTCTTTTCAAATGTTTTCTGGTCATTTCCTGACTTTGTTTCCTTTGTCCTTCTTTCAGTGAATTTAGCAGTTAATGCTGCGGGAGAACCTCTGGTGGGTCGCGCCCAATCGGCTGTGGGCTATAGGTATGACCACATAGTCGAGTATGTGGTGAACCAGTTTCCAAAGGACGAACCTTTGGAGAGGCTGGATGATATTAAAAAGCAGTCCTTCTTCTTTATTTCGGGGATGATGAACTCAGGGCTGCTAGGGGGCAAATACTTGAAGCCTGTATTCCACTTCGGGGACGCCGTAACTGTGAAGAACTCTCAAGTTCTGGATGTATCTGAGAGCTGGGACTTCACTTCTGACGGGATGGCGATCCATATTCCTCTGATGGAGCGTCACTTCCCACTGTCATGGTACAACATGTTGCCTATGACCAGGAAGATGGAAGATTCCCTGACTCTGACCCGGAGCGGGATGATTGTGGGCAAAATTTACTACAACAATAACATGCGGTCAGCGTACGCGGGCAGGGTACCAGTCAGCCGATACGTGATGGGGTTGGCCCCGAGCAGTTTCTTGAATGTGTAGGGTCCTAATTTCACGTTCTCTGAAGCTGACACTTTCATAAACCAACTTACTCGGAAAGGGTCCTATCTTGCAGGCCGGTTGTCGCTACCGAATTGGACACACCCTCTTCCTTCGTGGACCAACCTGTCCACATGGATCGCACGGAAGTATGAGACTCTCCCGCGCGAGATTGGACTCTACCATGCCATTCGGGGCACCAGCTATGGTTTGCCCATAAACAAGAAATGGTTCATGGCTTTGCTGGAAATGTACAACTGCCGCACGGGGACTTTCTTTACACCCGTGGGGGAGATGGGGCTTGCTCTGCACGAGATGCATGTAGTCTCCAAGCTACCTTGGGGAGACAGTTTTTGAAGTGTATCCTCCGACGAACGAAGAGTTCGAGGATCTGGAGCGACGGTTCCCGGGCTTCGTAGCTGTCTACAAGGAACTACTGTGTCATCACAGTACATGCCACCAGATATCCATCAAGAAGGACGACAGCTCGGAAGGGAACCTTCCCCATACTAAGTCCTGGCTCACCTACCTTTTTACGCTAGGTGCCTCAGGCCGGGTTTTTTCCCGCAGTCCTCAAACCCACGAGGAAATACAGAGCCGAGTGTCGACGGCCAAGAGATCGAGGGCCACAGGAGACAGATTCGGGAGTAAAACTGACTCCTTTAGCTATTTTTACCAGGATACCCAGCTGATGTCTGAGAAGGCTCTCCTGACGGGATTCCTGATGGTATGGCTGCGAAATTGCGTAGTCTCAGGAGGGGCTGGTTCCATTCAGAGAATCAGCCATAATTTCATCCTCCCTGCTGTGAAGCTGGTCTTCGAAGTCAGGCTAGCTTTACTCCTGGCCATGGTGTGCAGTATACACTGTGGCCTTTGCACTTTTACGTCCAAGGTCATCGCCCGCGACGCGACGAAAGACTTTGAACATGTTGAACTGCCGTACCACTATCTTATGGGATGGTTGCTGATGTATTGCCGGTCTTTAATGAGGCCTGGCCCCGAAGAGGGCGTAACTGCAGATGACGTCTTCATCTTCCAATATCGCCGCATGTCTTGGGATTGCGAGACTATGCGCGCTTGTAGGATGGCGCTATCAAGAGTGGACAGATACAATTTTTTCGTATCTGTTCCTTAATTTGCTGCTGAGGAAATAAGGGCTGTGCATCTGGATGGTATTGGGCCTCCCCATTTCTTAGATGGCAAAGTGCTCCTTTGGATACACAACATTCGTCCTTCCCACCTGGTATACCGCAACCGCAATGTTGTCTACTTAGAGCCTTACTTGCCTTGTAGGTTCGAAGTCAACCCGGCCCTGACCACTTTGATTAGTGACATGTGTGCCGAGATTATTTCTGTCGGGGTTCTCTCGGCGGCAGCTGAGGGGTCTCACGTTGCTGAGGTCTCGACCCAGGGCGACGTGGGCTCCAATGAACTCCTTCCCGAGATTGCTGAACTTCAGCAGGGTGACGCTGACCCAGTTGTATCTCCTTCCGGGGCGGCTGGGGCAGATGAACTAGCTGAATTCGGCTCGGGTGTCGCTGGCGAAGAGATTACGGCGGCTGTGAGCGAACCAGCTGAGCCCGTTCCCGAGACTGCTGAACTTCAGCAGGGTGACGCTGACCCAAATCTCCTTCTGGGGTGGCTGGGACAGAGGAACCAGCTGAATTCAGCTCGGGTGTCGCTGGCGAAGAGATTACGGCGGCTATGAGCGAACCTCAGCTTCCGCAACTCTCCCCGGGTAAGATAAGCCAAGTCTTGACTAGTGAGGAGGCTCATTCGCTCTATCATCACATCCTTTGGATTAAGCTGATTGATGGTTGCTCTGGACATATAGGCCCTGCTCTTTCACTGCCAATGACGGACATTGTCAGGGTAGAGCTTGCTAGAGAGAGCGTGCCTCCTCCCCCTCCATCTTTCATTGAGGGCCCTTCCGCTGAGTCAGTCTCGGGACAGCAAATGGCGGAACGGCCGGGGCAGGGAGAAATAGTTCTCGCACCTTTCTCTGTTTGTGTGGCTCCAGAGGTCGACCTCTCCACCCTGCCGAGTCTCCAGATCCTTCGGGCTGCGGAGGAAGAATTGGCTGCTATTCAAGCGTCTTTTTGCTCGAAGTTTGTTTCCCTCGTGGCAGGGGCGTCAAGTTCCGTTGCATCTTCTTCGACTCTGCCGACCACTCTCCCTTTGACGCTGTCTTCTTCGGAAATTCTGGATGAATCGTCAAGGGATGTGGTTGATAGTTTCTATCGTCACGTGAGGCGAGGAGTCGAAGCGGCTGTGGAGAGGGGGATCTCTTTTGCCCTGGCCCGTCAATTCGCTCGTGGCCAGATTGAAATTCTTAGAACCCTTCCCGGTGGGGCGGGGATAGTGGAGCTGCTGGAACCTAAATTGCTGGAAGCTGATCAACTGGTGGCTCAGTATCAGGGACTGCGGCAGGTTGATCTATCTTCAGCAATAGATCAGGAGCGTGCCTTCCTTATCACTGTCGTGGAGAAGGTACGGACCGCACGAGATACGTCTAAGCCGGTTATCATAAAGGACCTCGACAATTTGTCTATTCAGTACGATCAGCTGAGCCGCAGGAGCGAGGATTGCATTACTCGGGAGGCGGCCGCCTCTCGCGGAATAATTGATACGAGGGAGCAGATCCTCGAGCTCCAGAGGAAGCTGGCTTTCTTGGAATCTGAGCTCAAGGCCTCCCGTGCGGACAAAGAGTTAATCGTTCAGGAGGCCGAAAAGGTCACCCGAGCTTCTATTGGCCTGGAGCGTGCTCTGAAGAGACTCGAAGATGGCTGGCAGGCCCATGCGCATCTGGAGGATGCAGAGCGGCCGACTCAGGAGGCTGAGCGCCGGGCTAAGCTGCGATTTGAGCGATCAACCGCCGTACTGAGGAACCGCCTCAGAGAATTATGTATAGCCGAGCCATAGTCGGCCCCTCTTTTCTTTTCTTTTCTTTTTCTTTCTTTCTTTGTCATTTTCCTTCCTTTTGATAGGGACGTGGCCCCCGAATATGTAGTACTTTTGCTTTTCAATAAATGACTATGTTTTTGTCATCCATCATCTATTGTGCTTGTATTGTATCTTTGGTGTTTGTGATGTTTGTCCCACTGGAGGACTATTTGTGGACCTATTACCCTTGGCATACCTTAGTTTTAGGTACGTATAATAAGTTTGATTAGGGAACCTAGAACGATTCCACGGTAAAGTTACCATGGAAGTTCTTGGTATCGAGCGAAAGAGTGCCATGGGACAGCTAGGCCCCAGGGGTATGATGAGAAAGGAGCTGCATGTACTAGAGGACTTAGTACAAGGTTTATGGTCACAGAGGACATTTGTGGTCAACAGAGGACATTTGTGGTCAACTGAGGACATTTGTGGTCAACAGAGGATATTTTTGGGCCTATTATCCTTGGCGTACTCCGGTCTTGGGTACGGATAATAAGTCGGGAGAAAACCAACATACTTACTCAGAGGTAATGAGGACGTGGTAAATATGAGGGTTTTTTCAATGGAGCCTTCCTACTCAGAGGTAATGAGGACGTGGCAGGAGTTGACTCCATGAAGGGTACATAGAACAACTCAGAGGTAATATGTACGTAAAAGTTCTACGTGAGGGGCAGTTTGTTTTTGATGGAAGTGAAACAACTCAGAGGTGACATCGACGTGGTTGTTTCGGGAAATTTGTGGATCTGTTACCCTTTTTACGTATTGAAAGTGCGGGTAATAGATCATGAAGAAGATGCTCTTTTAGGAATAAAGTTCAGAGATATGATCATACATGACTTACTACCCAAAAGATACGATATAGATTCATCTGGAGTGCCCAGAGCGTAAGTTCAGCGGTACTTGTGGGTACATAACTCAACAATCTGGAAGATTTGGAGTCAGAGTGTAAGTTCAGCGGTACCAGAGGGTACATAACTCAACAATCTGGGAGATTTGGAGTCATAGTGTAAGTTCAGCGGTACCAGAGGGTACATAACTCAACAATCTGGGAGATTTGGAGTCAGAGTGTAAGTTCAGCGGTACCAGAGGGTATATAACTCAATAATCTGGAAGATTTGGAGAATGTCATTTTAGACATAATACTTCTTCAGGAACTTGCCGTTGATGGACAACATGAACAAATCTCCGTTTTGTTTTGCGAGGCGGTAAGCACCATTGGAGAATACAGCCTCGATGACAAATGGTCCTTCCCACTTTGGCTAGAATTTGCCGGCGGTTTTGTGAGTCATAACCATTGGCCTCCGAACTGCCAGAACGAGATCGCCCACTTGGAATGTTCTGATTTTAACCTTCTTGTTAAAAGCTCCCGAGATACATGCTTGGTATAGCTCGATTCATTGTTGAGCTAACAGGCGTTTCTCATCTAGAGCCTCCAACTCTTGTAACCGGCGATGGTGATTATCATCCGTTGTCAATCGATAGGTAAGGGCAACACGGAGTGAAGGGATTTGAGTCTCCAATGGGAGAACTGCCTCACTTCCGTATACCAAGGAGAATGGTGTGTTTCCCGTGGCCGTCCGGACTGTAGTACGGTATGCCCATAAGCATTCGCCAAGCTTCTCATTCCAGTCGCGTTTGTTTGAAGACACGAACTTCTTGAACAGCTTGATTATAGTTTTATTGAATGCTTCTGCCAACCCATTTGCTGCCGGATTGTACGACGTTGAAGCAACATTCTGGATTCGGTGTTTGCCGTAGAACCGATAGAAGGCGTGGCTTGCGAACTGCGGACCGTTGTCGTGGATGATCCTTTGGGGGAGTCCAAAGCGATAGATGACGTGATGCTTGAGGAAGCTAATCACGTTTGAAGTCTTCACTTCTGCCAGCGGAATAGCCTCCGCCCATTTGGAGAAGTAATCTGTGATTGCGAGTATGAAGCGATGTCCTCGGGACGACAGCGGAGTGATCGGACCAATGATGTACATTCCCCATGCTTCGAATGGCCAGGATGCCACCGTCGGATGTAGAAACTCGGATGGCTGGTGGATGAAATCTGCGTGGACTTGACAGGCTTTGCACTTTCTTGCATAGTTTTTCGCGTCTGCAACCATCGTGGGCCAGTAATAGCCCATTCGGCGAAGGCGGTCTTGCAATTTCGGGCCAGGCTGATGGGCCCCGTAGATGCCGTCGTGAGCTTCGCGTACATCTTCTTTGGCTTCTGTATTTGATAGACACCGAAGCAATAATCCGTCGTATGATCGCCGGTATAGCATTTTCGTCTCTGTATCGTAGAAGAATCTGAGGGAACGCCTTTTGATGGAAGTGACTTCTTTCGAATTCTCCGGCAAGATGCCGTAGACTACGAAGTCAATGAATGGCTGTCTCCAGTCTGGTGCTTCGTCGAATGTCAGGGCGGAGTAACTCTCAACACATTGAACATTGTTCTTGGGACAGATTAATTCACGGCCTATTACGTCAACCAAGTAGTGAGCATGGTTCGGAACCGCTAAGGAAGCGGCAAGGCCTGCTAGAGCATCGGCTTCAATATTCTGGAGCCTGGGAATGTATTCTATGAAGAACCCTTCAAATAACGAAATGATGTTGATCGCTATTTGGTGATAGGGGATCATATCTTCATGGCAAACTTCGTATGAACCTCGAATTTGATTGACGATTAATTGCGAATCGCCGTATACTTCAAGATACTCTACCTCCAGCTCCTTTGCAAGTCGGAGACCAATGACCAAAGCGTTGTACTTGGCCACGTTGTATGAACAGGGCTCCGTAAGGGAGTAAGCCCGATTGATCACCAGCCCGGAGGGAGAAATCAGTACCACTCCGACTCCAGCGACGATGTTGCCCTTGGGCCCAGTTCTGGAAGCGCCGTCGAAGAACATTCGCCATACGGCCTCATGAGAGGCCACATTTGAATTGGCGACCTCATCTGGAATTTCTTCGTCTATTCTGGTTGACTCTGAACCTGGATGAGCTGCTAAAAAGTCTGCCAGAGCTTGACCTTTAACAGCCTTCTACGGGACGAAGATCATGTGGTAGGGGGACAATAATATCGCCCAGGTAGCGAGCCGAGAGCTGAGTGCACCTGGCTTGGTCATGAGGACCCTGAGGGGGTTAACTCTTGATACGACATGGATGGTTTGCCCCGTGACATAGTGTCGCATCTTTTGAATGGCGAAAACCAGAGCAAGACATTCCTTCTCCATGGCGGTGTATCTATGCTCAGGCCCCATCATCATTCGGCTGAGGTAATATATAGCTTGCTCATGGCCGGCATCATTGTTTTGTGCTAGTAAAGCACCGAGAGAATGCTCCATTGCTCGCACATAGAGCAGGAATGGTTTTCCAGCAACCGAGGCCACCAGGACTGGAGGGTTGGACAGATATTCTTTGATGTTGTCGAAGGTGCGCTGGCATTCTTCATCCCATACGAATGAAACGCCCTTCTTCATGAGGTGGGTGAATGATTGACATCGCCCGGAGAGGTTAGAGATGAACCTCCTGATGTAATCTAGCCTCCCTTGAAGGCCTCGGAGTTCACGGAGATTTCTCGGGGGACCCATCTCCATGATTGCCTTCGTCATCTCAGGGTCTATGTGGATTCCTTGGGCAGTAATGATAAAACCCAGGAATTTTCCACTAGATACGCCCAAGAAAGATTTGGTAGGATTCATCTTTAAATTGTGCGCTTGCATCAGGTCGAATACCGTCCTCAGATCCTGCAGATGGTCTCCCTTAGAGCGGCTTTTGATAGCGATGTCATCAACATAACAGTCTACGGTCTTACGCAGGTGATCTCTGAAAATGATGCTCATGGCTCGTTGGTATGTGGCATCGGCATTTTTTAAACCGAAGGACATGACAGTGTAACAGTACACACCAATCGGTGTTCGGAATGATGTATGCTTCTCGTCGTCAGAAAACATCTTGATTTGATTGTATCCTGAAAAGCCATCCATGAATGACATACGCTCAAAGCCACATGTGTTGTCGATCATGATGTCCGTGATGGGAAGAGGAAACTCATCTTTAGGACAAGCTTCGTTTAGATTTTGGAAGTCGATGCAAATTCAGATTTTCCCATTCTTCTTGAGGACTGGTACTATGTTGGCGACCCAGTCTGAATGTTGCTCCTCCCGGATGAAGCCGCTGGCTATTAGTTTGTTGACCTCAGCTTCGATAGAGTTCATGATGTCCGGGCGGAAACGTCTTTGCTGTTGCTTGACCGGCTTTGCGTCTGGACGAATGTTGAGCTTGTGGAGTGCAACCTCGGGGTTTAGCCCTGGCATATCTTCATAACTCCAAGCGAACACGTCAATGTATTCTTTGACGAGTTGCAGTAGCGATTCCCGCTCTTCGTCTGTCAGACTTTTGCTAACGAAGATTGGTTTTGGAGAAGACTCATTGCCGAGGTCAACTTGCATGACCTTATCTTCAGTAGGGGGCTCTCTTTGTTTGAACCGCTTTTCCCATTGTGCATCTAGCTGTTGGGCCTACGGCTCTAACTCAAGAAGCTCAGGAATGTCTTCATCTTCTTCATAGGCGTCGACGAATGCCATATTGACAGACAAGACTTGCCTGAATATGTCCCCGATGCTGACATTCGAATCAGAAGTTGGTAATCCGGTTGAGTGTGAATGCCAGTCGCATTCCTCATCTGATCTTTCCGGGGTCGTTGCAGGTGTAATATAACCTAGCCCACATCTGGTCTTGTTGTAGTAATCCCGTGGTTTTCCGGCCGGGACCGGCAACTGTAAGGGTAACCGCCGTCCAGTGCCGTAGTTCAAGCCTGGCGTCGTTTCCAGATCATACCCTTATTTTTGCATGAGGTACTTGGATCGGGAACTATATAGATAAAGGGACAGTCTTCCGGTGTCGGGTTCGAGATCAACTTGTTCTATCCTGAAGGGCTGTGGATCATTCTTCCGGCTGAAGATGATTGGATGATCCTCTCCCTCAATTATGCGGTAAGCATCTTCTACTGGAGTAAGTTGATTTGCGATGTAGACTTTTGTCACCTGTGTGTGTAGATGGGTGCCTATACCGTGTTTCATAGCATACATTGTACAAAGCTTGTTAAGCTCGAGATAGTTCAAAGATAGCCCTTTATTGATGAAGTAAGGTATCTTTTCCCGTAGAATTACATCATTTGTGGATGGAACATCAGTGTGAGCAGCCACATACTTGGCCAGCTCTGACTCTTCTTCAGCTACCCCATGTGTCAATAAAGACTGGGAGGATGACTTGGGCAGCTTAATCATCATCATGGGCTCCACTGGTGGAGCAGAACGTGGAGTCGTTGGCATATTAGCGACCCCCAGTTTGGTGCTCGGTGCTGGGCAGGGATTTGTTGACTGGCTAACAGTCCCCGGCTTAGCGCTCGACTGCCGATTCATCTTGGAAAGACGAATCATCATCGGCTTGACAGAGGGATTGAGCTCATCTGCTTGTTGCTGGCTAGCTATAGGCAGTCTGATTGTCAGTGGCTCTGTCGTGGGTCTTGGCGCTTGGCCAGACCTTGGCAGCCGGATTATCATCTGTCCCTCCTGTGTAGAGAGGCTGATTGTACCCTTACGCAGAGTGGCTGTAAGGGGTACAGTTATGCCAGGTTTGCGGGCTTGGAGGTGGATCGTCAGAGGTTCTTCCGATCCAGTTGCCGCCTCAGTTTGAGCTTGAGTATCTTCTTCGACAAGGTGCCTTTTCGACTTCTCGTACAAGCATGAGTCAGAGTAGTATGATTCGACCCCTTCAAAGGGATCGATGTCGACAAATTTTGTCCTCACGAAGCCGTGCTTATCGACGTACTTGAAGCACTGGTGCAGTGTGGAAGATACGATCATGTAATCGTGTATCCAAGGACGCCCCAGGAGAATATTGTAGGAAGTGTTCGTATCTATGACATAACAGGTCACTTCTGACTGAAGGTCGCCGATTTGGCACTTCAGGCAAATTTTTTCGATCGGATAGCTTCTGCCTGAATTAAAATCGCTGATGGCAGTGCTCGTCGGTGTCAGGCGATGCATTGGGATGCGCAGATGGTGCAGCAGGCTCTTCGGGATGATGCTTATGGAAGACCCAGGATCAATATGCATCCGATCCACCTTGACATTGCCGATGTATCCCGTGTAATACAGAGGGCGATCGTGCAAGTTGGTCTTGATAAGCATGTCCTGCGGAGTGAACACGATATTGGGCATTGCGCCGGTACAAGTACTGCCTGGAGATCTGCAGGCGAGCTCTTCCCAGTGAGATTGGACTGAGCCAGATATGCGTCAGCATTTTGGAGTGCCTCGCTCAGTGCGATACGAACATCTTTGGAGAGTCTTAGGAGCTCGTATAGCGATAATTTGGCCGGTGTGTTGGCCAATTGTGCCAAGATATCAAAGTTGTAGGGCCTCTCCAGCCCATGAGGTGTCTCTTTTCGGAGTGGTTTGTCAAAGCGAGTCTCCTTCGGCCTAGGCTTGTCGCTTGTCGGAGGCTGAGAAGGTCCTGGAGCATCAGCTGTAGCCGGCTGATGATCTTCAGCCGAGTTACCCGGTGTAGGTTGGGATTGTGCACCCGACCGGGTGAGGACGGCTGTAGCTTCTTCGACTTCTGCCGAGATTATGCGGCAGGATTTGACTTTCCCACTCTTCTTCTTGTTGGTGGAGGGTGGTGTGGACTGAGTCACTTTAGGTACCAGGTCTGGATGGATCCACATGACCTCCCCTCGTGATGTGGTGAGAGGTACTAGACCAGCAGCCTGGTCTCGGGGAGGTGGAAGATTAGCAACCTCCATTGTTGCCCGAGGGATGGGCACTACGCCATCTTGAGTCTTTGTCGGAGGAAAGCTGCCGAACAGTACTGACACCATGTTGGCTGCCACGGTTACCTCTTCGAAATCAATGGCCAGGGCCTTAGAATCGATGAGATGCTGGATGTATCGCTTCTGTTGGAAACAGTCTTGCGTAGCATGGTGGACATAGCGATGGTAGTGACAGTACTTAGGGCTCTCCATTTCCGCCGGCCGAGGTTCCCGTCTTGGTGGGGGGAGCTGAACTCTACCCCCTTGTATGAGCATGTCCAAGATAGGCTTGACCTGGCTGTCCTCGAAGGAGTAGGTTATCTGAGGCCACTGTATTTTTGCCAGCTTTAGTTCGGGTTTCGGGGCTGTGTCGGCCACCATAGCCTGCTTGCCCTTGTTGTCTCGGTTGTTGGAGGAATTTTTGCCGTTATTGTTGTTGGTATTAGGGCGTTTACCCTTGTCCTCTCCCTCCGAGATGTGTAGTCCCAATTGGCGACCTTTCTTCAACTTATCTTCTGCGCTAGTGGCACTGATGATGAACGTCTTCCAGTCCTTAAAATGACTTTCGCCCATCCAGAGGCTGATTGTGGGGAGCAGCCTCTTTTGGCAAATTTCAATTAAGGAGGAATCAGGGTTACCGGAAGGCAACTTCATCGCGGTTTGGCAAAACCGCTCAATATAGTTCCTTGTCAGCTCCTTTTCTCCCTGAACAACGTCTATGAGGGTGGACATCGTCACGTCTTGTCCTACTTCGTAGAACCTCTCCAGGAACATACGTTTGAAGCCGGCGAAGGAATGGATGCAGTTGTCCGGCAAGTTACGGTACCAATCGAAGGTAACCCCTTGTAGTGCTCCGATGAACAATCGCGTAAGGATGGCGTCTGTTTGCCATAAAATATAAAAAAACAGAACAATTATCGGAGGACCGGACTTTTACTTCACGTTACAAACTCGCTTGTACAAAGAAAGCCTAGGGACGAATACCTAGGTACAGCAGTCTAAGTACAATTGTTTATTTTAGATTCTGGGAGGTGACGATAGAGGCTCGGGAAGGCGACGGCAGCCCTGCCTTACTCCTTGGACGATCGGTATGCAGCCTTGGCTCCTGAGATGGTTGGCGTTGACGAAGAAATGCTCTTCTTGCTCTCCTCGTATTTCTCTTCTGGCTTCTCTCTTTCTCTGTGTATTTTTCTCTCTGATAGCGTATATCTCTCTTTGTATATCTTTTTACAAGGGAATGGCACCTTGCTATTTATAATAGTGGGGGCATCATTAGGGTTTGCAATGATTGCCCATCCTCAAAGTGGCGGCGGCCTGGTAAATGATCAATCTGGACCATTAATCTTGAGCATGAAGGATTTGGGCCATTAATGAGGATTATGCCAAATCATGTCAGCAATTAATGTTGATTGCAATCAATCCCCATTATGATGATTTGCTGATATCCGTAAATCTAAATAAATCAATTTAATTCATTCTGTTGCCACGTGTCCCAAATCATTGGGATCTGACCCAAAATTTGATTATCTTTGGGACACGTGTCCTGTCATCATTGTTGAGCCGCATGAGGAGCGTTCATATTTGGGCCGCATGAAGGTCGTCATGACCGAGCCGCATGAAAGATTTCATGACCGAGCCGCATGAATAGTCTCTATACTCGAGAACTGCATGAAGGTTGTCATGACCGAGCCGCATGAATATGTTCATGACTGAGCCGCATGGGGGTCTTCATGGCCGAGCTGTATGAGAGTCTTCATGGCCGAGCCGCATGGATTTTTTCATGGCCGAGCTGCATGGGGGACCTTCATGACTGAACCGCATAGGTTTCTCTACACTGGCCGCATGAACTCGTCTAATCTGGCCGCATAAACTTGCCTCGAAGCTGTGAAGATTTTCTCCAGTTCCCTAGGAAGATAGTGCTTTTGTGTCAGTCATCATGATTACTTTATGTCAGGGTTGTCATCTGTCAGGTCTGTCAGCCGTCAGAGCATTAAATGCGTCCAGTACTTTGGGCACAGCTGTTTTAAAGGCCACGTGGCCTCTCTCTGTGGGCCGCATGGAGTTTACTCGAGTTGCCTATGTGTTTGAGCTGCATGTCCATATTGGTGACTTTTGAGCCGCATGATACTCTTGAGCCGCATGAAGCTCGTCTGATTTTGAGCCGCATGAAGCTTCCTGGGTTCTGTGCCGCATGAAGAATGTCTCATGACCGAGCCGTATGAAGGACGTCTCATGACCGAGCCGCATGAGGAATGTCTCATGACCGAGCCGCATGAGGAATGTCTCATGACCGAGCCGCATAAAGGACGTCTCATGACCGAGCCGCATGAGGAATGTCTCATGACCGAGCCGCATAAAGGACGTCTCATGACCGAGCCACATGAGGAATGTCTCATGATCGAGCCGCATAAAGGACGTCTCATGACTCGCATGAGGAATGTCTCGATCTGCCCGTGCACTCGCTTTGTGGGCCTGGGTATCCCGAACACACGAGTGCATAGGTATCATGTTTGCTCCTTGATGTGGGGGCTAATAGAAACACTTGCCCTCGATCTTTGTTGGGAGACTCTTGAGAACCACTCTGTCCGTTTTACCGCCGGGGGCTGGACACAGGCGGCTCTGTACAACTTTCCATCAGAGGCCCGCTTAGCGGGACGCTCTTGATGGTCAGAGATTGGGACAGCTGACTGAGCCCGATGAGCCTGCGCTGCCCTAGACTTCTTCTACTTAGCACCCGAAGGTGCGTAATAGGAAGAGTCCAAGTTTGGAAGGAGGGAAGAGAAGTTGGTGCCCTTTTCAAAGGAGGTAAGGGGGCTCTATTTATAGAATGGAGTGAGCCCTTTCTTCTTCTCCTTTCCGATGTGGGACTAAAAGCAATATTTTCCATGCTTCTACAGGACCCCCTTCAAAGTTTCCAAATTGCAAATTTGGAACACTTTGAATAAGAAGCATGGAAAATAGATTTGTTTAGGTGTGGCAATCCAATCAGAGGTAGCATGGACGTGATAGGTTTGGGTACTTCTGCTGGGAATTTTATGTGGACTTATTATCCTTGGCGTACCTTGGTTTTAGGTACGGATAATAAGTTGAGAGAGGGAACCATCATATTTACTCAGAGGTGGTATGGACGTGGTAAATATAAGGTTGATGGTAGAGCTTTTCTACTCAGAGGTGATATGGACATGGTAGGAGTGAGCTCGAATGAGGATACATAGAACAACTCAGAGGTGCTATCAACGTGGAAGTTCTATGCATTGGGTGAAAGAATGCTATGGAACAGCTGGGCTCTGAAAGCATGTGATGATGAGAAAAGATGTGGATGTACTAAGGGACCTAGTACGGCATTTGTGGTCAACAGAGGACATTTGTGGGCCTATTATCCTTGGCATACCTTGGTTTTAGGTACGGATAATAAGTTTGATAGGGATACCTAGGACAACTCCGCGGTAAGGCGGATATGGAGGTTCTTGGTATCGAGCGAAAGAATGCCATGGAGCAGTGAACAGTTTTCTGTTTTCTTTCACTGTTTTTCTTTTCTTTTTGTCAAGGGATGTGATCCCAGATGATGTAGTACTTTGAATTTTGAATAAATGAGCATGTTTCAACTCATCTTCTCTTTCTTGTACTTGTGGTGTTTGTGGAATTGGACCTGCTGAGGGATTATTTGTGGACCTGTTACCTTGGGCGTACCTTGGTTTTAGGTACGAGTAACAAGTTTCGGAGAGGAATACCTAGAACAACTTCACGATAAGACAGCTATAGAAGTTTTTGGTATTCGAGAGAATGCCAGGGAACAACTGGGCTCCTAGGCATGATAGGGAAGGGATGGGCGTGTACTGGAGACCCAGTACAGCATCTGTGGTCGACTGAGGAC
Source organism: Iris pallida (assembly GCA_029216955.1). Lineage (NCBI taxonomy): Eukaryota > Viridiplantae > Streptophyta > Magnoliopsida > Asparagales > Iridaceae > Iris > Iris pallida. The sequence continues at coordinate 23,413,413 of JANAVB010008599.1, forward strand.
ATTTGTGGTCATCAGAGGATATTTATGGTCAACAGAGGACATTTGTGGTCAACAAAGGACATTTGTGGTCAACAGAGGACGTTTGTGGTCAACATAGGACATTTGTGGTCAACAGAGGACGTTTGTGGTCAACAGAGGACATTTGTGGTCAACAGAGGACGTTTGTGGTCAACAGAGGACATTTGTGGGCCTATTATCCTTGGCGTACCCTGGCTTAGGATACGGATAATAGGATGAAAAGGAACCGACATACTTACTCAGAGGTAATGAGGACATGGCAAGCATGAGGTTTTTTGTTTCACCGCGGAATCTTCCTACTCAGAGGTAATGAGGACATGGCAGGAGGAAACTCAACGGAGGATATTTGTGGACCTATTATCTTTGGCGTACTCCGATTGTGGGTACAAATAATAGGTTGAAAGGGAATCGACATACTTACTCAGAGGTAATGAGGACATGGCAAGTATAAAGTTTTCTTCGACGGAGCCTTCCCACTCAGAGGTAATGAGGACATGGCAGGAGTGGGCTCAATGAAGAGGGGTACATAGAACGACTCAGAGGTAATGAGGACATGGAAGTTCTTATGTAGAGGGGTGATTTGTTTTTGGCGGAATTGAGACGACTCAGAGGTAGCATCGACATGGTCGTTTTAGGAATTTGTGGATCCGTTACCCTTTTTGTGCACTGGGAGTGCGGGTAGTGGATCATGAGGAAGGATCTCTTTTAGGAAGAAAGTTCAGGGGTATGTTTATACATAACGTTCTCCCTAAAAGAGTGACCGGGATGTAAGTTCAGGGGTACCAGCGGGTACATAACTCGACAATCCATAAATTTTGTGATCAAAATGTAAGTTCAGAGGTACCAGCGGGTACATGACTTGGTAGTTTGGGATTTTTGTGGAAGGAGGAGGTGAGTTCAGCGGTACGAGAGGGTACATGACTCGAAAATCTGGAATATTGTGGATATAAGTTCAGCAGTACCAGCAGGTACATGACTCGGTGATCTGGAGAGAATGTGGATGTGAGTTCAGTGGTACCAGCGGGTACATGACTTGATAATCTGGACTGGATGTGAGTTCAGCGGTACCGGGGGGGTACATAACTCACCAATCTAGGAAATTTGGAGGCAGAATATGAGTTCAGCGGTACCGGGGGGTACATAACTCAATCATCAGGGATTTTTTTTTTTTTTTGGATGTCGTTTCGGACGTAATACTTCTTCAGGAAATTGCCGTTGATGGGCAACATGAGCAAGTCTCAGTGTGAGCAGCCACATACTTGGCCAGCTCCAACTCTTCTTCAGCCACCCCCTGTGTAAATGCAGACTGAGAGGATGATTTGGGCAACTTGATCATCAGGGGTTCTGTTGGTGGAGCCGAGCAGGGAGTTGTTGGCAAACTAGCGACCCCCAGTTTGGTAGTTGATGCTGAGCGAGGAGTGGCTGGTTCACTAGAAGTGTCAGACCTTGCATCGGGGTGACGACCCTTCTTGGGAAGGCGTATCGTCAGTGGCCGATCGGAGGGATTGAGCTTCTCCGTTTGGGGTTGACCGACTCTCGGCAATCTGATTGTCAGTGGCCCCGTTGTGGGTCTCGGCACTTGGCCGGACCTTGGCAGCCGGATTATCATCTGCTCTTCCTGCGCCGAGAGGCTGATCGCGTCCTTCCGCAGAGTGGCAGTAAGGGGTACGGACCTTTCTGGTTTGCGAGCTTGGAGGTGGATCGTCAGAGGCTCTTCTGATTCTGTGGCCGTCTCGGTACTAGCTTGTTCATTTCCTTCATCAAGGTGCCTCTTCGACTTTTCGTATAGGCAGGAGTCCGAGTAGTAAGATTCGACCCCTTTGAAGGGATCGATGTCAGCAAATTCCGTCTTCACGAAGCCGTGTTTGTCGACATATTTGAAGCACTGGTGTAGCGTGGAAGGCACGATCATATAATCGTGTATCCATGGGCGCCCCAAGAGGATGTTGTAAGAAGTGTCTGCATCTATGACGTAGCAGGTGACTTCGGATTGGAGGTCGCCAATCTGACACTTCAAACGAATCTTCCCAATAGGGTAGCTCCTGCCCGAATTGAAACCGCTGATGGCGGTGCTTGTAGGCGTCAGGCGATACATTGGGATGCGGAGATGATGTAGCAGACCCTTCGGGATGATGCTTATGGAAGAGCCAGGATCTATGTGCATCCGATCCACCTTCACGTCGTCGATGTATCCCGTGTAGTATAGCGGGCGATCGTGTAGGTTGGTTTTGATGAGCATGTCCTGCGGAGTGAAGACGATGTTGGGCATTGCTCCCGTGCAGGCACTGTCTTGGAGATCTACGGGTGAGTCCTCCCCGGTGAGGTTGGATTGAGCCAGATAGACATCGACATTTTGGAGTGCTTCGCTTAATGCAATACGAACGTCCTTGGAGAGCCTTAGGAGTTCGTACAGTGACAACTTGGCCGGTGTGTTAGCCAATTGTGCTAAGATGTCAAAATTGTAGGGCCTTTCTAGCCCTTGGGCAGCCTCTTTTCGGAGGGATTTGTCGAAGCGAGTCTCCCTTGGCCTAGGCTTGTCGGTCGTCGAAGGCTGAGCCGGTCCCGGAGCATCAGTTGTAGTGGGTTGATGATTTTCAGCTGGATTGTCAACCACAGGTTGGGATTGCGCTCCGGACCGCATGACGATGGCTGTAGCTTTCTCGTTGTCTGCCGAGATTGTGTGGCAGGTCCTGACTTTTCCACTTTTCTTTTTGTCGGTGGAAGATGGTGTGGGCCGAGTCACTTTTGATACCAAGTCTGGATGGATCCACATGACCTCCCCTCGTGATGTGGTGAGGGGTACTAGACCGGCAGCCTGATCTCGGGGAGGTAGAAGATTGGTAATCTCTATTGTCGCTAGAGGGACGGGGACCACCCCGTCTTGAGTTTCTGTTGGAGGGAAGCTGCCGAATTGTACGGACACCATATTGGCCGCCACGGTTACCTCTTCGAAATCGATGGCCAGAGCGTTCGAATCGATGAGGTTCTGGATGTACCGTTTCAGCTGGTAGCAATCGTGTGTAGCATGATGAACATAGCGGTAATAATGGCAGTACTTTGGATTCTCCATCTCTGCCGGCCGTGGTTCCCGTCTTGGTGGAGGAAGCTGAATTCTGTCCCCTTGTATGAGCATGTCCAAGATGGGCTTGACGTGACCGTCTTCGAAGGAGTAATCGATTTGCGGCCATTGTTTGTCTGCTGGCTTTGGCTCAGGTTTTTGTGCAGTATCGGCCACCATGGCCTGCTTTCCCTTGTTGTCCCGATTGTTGGAGGGGCTACCCCCATTATCGTTGTTGGAACGCTTGCCCTTGTTTTCTCCTTCCGAGATGTGCAATCCCAGTTGGCGGGCCTTCTTCAATCGTTCTACGGCGCTCGTGGCGCTGATGATGAACGTCTTCCAATCTTTGGATTGACTTTCTCCCATCCAGAGACTGATCTTTGGATACAGTCTCTTTTGGCAAATTTCAATTAAAAGGAATCTGGATTTCCGGAGGGCAGCTTCATGGCGGTTTGGCGGAACCGCTCGATGTAGTTCCTTGTCAGCTCCTTCTCCCCTTGGACGACGTCCATGAGGGTGGACATGGTGACGTCCTGCCCTACTTCGTAGAATCTCTCCAAGAACAGGAGCTTGAAGCCGACGAAGGAGTGGATGCAGTTGTCCGGCAGATTGCGATACCAGTCGAAGGCGACTCCTTCCAATGCTCCAATGAATAATCGCGTGAGGATAGCATCATCATGGGGCAAATGGTCGGTGGTGACCTCGAAGTAAGTGATGTACCGACTTGCTGAGGTCTTGCCATCATACGGGTTGATATTGAACGGCTTATATTTTGGTGGGAATGGAACATCCCTCCATTCAGCAGGGTATGGTTGCCGAACTCTGAGGTCTCGAGCGTTTTCTCGGGCATGGAACATGGCTCGGAGCTCCTGGACCTCTCTTCTTACTTCTCAGGCCTCATCTGTCGCGGTAGGGGCTATTATTTCGGGAGGATTATTGCCCGGGTTTGGTGCCGCTGAGTTCGAGTCCGCATTGACCGCGGGACCCGTACTTGTTTGGCCAGGCGTTCCTCCTTGCAGAGTTGGAAGGGCTGCTTTAATCTCGTCTACAGACTTGACCAAAGCAAGTAATATGGCTTCGAAATTGTCGATGCGCTGGCGATCACTGGAACCACCTTGATTGCTATCCGTCATGAACACCGTCCTTGTATGATGAGAAACGGAAGGGACGGTGGAGGATATATCCTCTGAGTCATACCCATGTACCGAGAAGTCATCGGGATATGTGGGAATATTCTCTTCTGGTTCGGACTCGGAAGGAACAGTACCCCCAGCCTCAGAGCTTGCTTCGTCTTGAGAGTCATGGATGTCCTCGGAGACATCGGCGTCTGTTGTACCTGATGGGAGAGTTGTTTTCCCGGGCTCGTCTCCTTGAAATATCGGATTGTTATGGATGTTCGGAGGAGTGCTACCCCCAGTTCCCATGACCCCCAGCGATGTGGATGATGAATCTCCCATTGCAGCGGATTTCGTATTTGAACGGGTGTATTGGAATACTCCGGTGGAGGACAACCGTTTAGACGGCAGTTTCTTAGCTGTAGTGGTTGATATCTTGGGGCTGGAGATGCTTGTCTTATTCCCTCTCCCCTTGGCGGGGACTTTCTGAGTGGAATTGCAGGAGACAACAGGAGGTGCCTCGTCCTCTGAGCTCGGATGCTGTAGTCTTCGGAAGACTGACGGCCGGTCTTCCGTCACTGCCGCGTTGTTACAATAGCAGTTGACGATGATTTGGGTGCAGTGACGTCCAAGCGAGGACTCTTTGCACACCGCAGCCCCTTCTCTTTCCTTGCGCTTGTGGAGGATCGCCTCACGCAGGTCAGAGGAACCACTTTATCCTTTTGCCGCCGGGGGCTGGACTCGAGCGGTTCTATACAACTTCCCATCAGAGGCCCGCGTGATAGTCAACGGGACGCCCCGACAGTCAGAGGTTGGGGCAGCTGACTGGGCTTGATAAGCCCGTGCTGCCCTAGACTTCTTCTTTTTAGCATTTGCGGGTGTGTAATAGGAAGAGTCTAAGTTGAATACCACAGAGTCTGGCTTATCATCCAGAGAACCATCAGGGTCAGGACCGTATGAGAGACGGTCGAAGACTGATCGAGAAGAGCATGGAACGGACGCTATGCGGCTAGGATTAGAAACCGTGTAGGCTGTCTGCATGCGATTATCTTCTGCTGTCGGATGAGTTGTTCTTGTGCGACTGGGAGTCACGACCGTGCAGGCTGGCCGCATGCGATTGGCAACTGTGGCCGCATGGGTTTTCTGCAAGCGATTGACTTCAGTGACCGCATGAGTCTCATCCATGCGGTTGGCAACTGTAGCCGCATAAACTATGCGGCTGACAGATGTGGCCGCATGAGTTTTCTTCATGCGGCTAGCGGATACAGCCGCATGAGCTTTCTCCCTGCGGCTAATATCCTTATGCGGCTCGAATCGCATAGAGTTTCTCTCTGCCCCTGCAAGTCCAGCATCATAGTGTTTTCTTCTGCCGGACTTGGGGACAGCAGGGTTGTCTACGGTCTGAAGTGGGGCCGCAGAAGAGTCCTTCTCGCCGTCTTGAGCAACAGAGGGTATCCCGTCGAGGGCTTGGGGAGGAGCAAATGATTTTGGCCTCCACTCTTTGCGAGCCTTCGTCATGCGGGTGCGCTTCTGGACCGGGCCAGCGCTTCCTTCGGAGAGCATCTCTTCAAACGCCTGTTGGTCGAAGCGGACGACCATCTTTTGTTGCGTGGAGCCAAGTTTGGCTGCATCCGACTGCGTCACCAACTCCTCAGCCGTGGAGAAGTTTGTCCCCAGCAGAGTCGCCATCGTGTTTGCCATGAAATATAAAAGAACAGAACAATTATCGGAGGACCGGACTTTTACTTCACGTTACAAACTCACTTGTACAAAGAAAGCCTAGGGACGAAAACCTAGGTACAGCAGTCTAAGTACAATTGTTTATTTTAGATTCTGGGGGGTGACGATAGAGGCTCGGGAAGGCGACGGCAGCCCTGCCTTACTCCTTGGACGATCGGTATGCAGCCTTGGCTCCTGAGATGGTTGGCGTTGACGAAGAAATGCTCTTCTTGCTCTCCTCGTATTGCTCTTCTGGCTTCTCTCTTTCTCTGTGTATTTTTCTCTCTGATAGCGTATATCTCTCTTTGTATATCTTTTTACAAGGGAATGGCACCTTGCTATTTATAATAGTGGGGGCATCATTAGGGTTTGCAATGATTGCCCATCCTCAAAGTGGCGGCGGCCTGGTAAATGATCAATCTGGACCATTAATCTTGAGCATGAAGGATCTGGACCATTAATGAGGATTATGCCAAATCATGTCAGCAATTAATGTTGATTGCAATAAATCCCCATTATGATGATTTGCTGATATCCGTAAATCTAAATGAATCAATTTAATTCATTCTGTTGCCACGTGTCCCAAATCATTGGGAACTGACCCAAAATTTGATTATCTTTAGGACACGTGTCCTGTCATCATTGTTGAGCCGCATGAGGAGCGTTCATATTTGGGCCGCATGAAGGTCGTCATGACCGAGCCGCATGAAAGATTTTATGACCGAGCCGCATGAATAGTCTCTATACTCGAACCGCATGAAGGTTTTCATGACCGAGCCGCATAAATATGTTCATGACTGAGCCGCATGGGGGTCTTCATGGCCGAGCTGTATGAGAGTCTTCATGGCCGAGCCGCATGGATTTCTTCATGGCCGAGCTGCATGGGGGACCTTCATGACTGAACCGCATAGGTTTCTCTACACTGGCCGGATGAACTCGTCTAATCTGGCCGCATAAACTTGCCTCGAAGCTGTGAAGATTTTCTCCAGTTCCCTAGGAAGATAGTGCTTTTGTGTCAGTCATCGTGATTACTTTATGTCAGGGTTGTCATCTGTTAGGTCTGTCAGCCGTCAGAGCATTCAATGCGTCCAGTACTTTAGGCACAGCTGTTTTGAAGGCCACGTGGCCTCTCTCTGTGGGCCGCATGGAGTTTACTCGAGTTGCCTATGTGTTTGAGCTGCATGTCCATGTTGGTGACTTTTGAGCCGCATGATACTCTTGAGCCGCATGAAGCTCGTCTGATTTTGAGCCGCATGAAGCTTCCTGGGTTCTGTGCCGCATGAAGAATGTCTCATGACCGAGCCGTATGAAGGACGTCTCATGACCGAGCCGCATGAGGAATGTCTCATGACCGAGCCGCATAAGGAATGTCTCATGACCGAGCCGCATGAAGGACGTCTCATGACCGAGCCGCATGAGGAATGTCTCATGACCGAGCCGCATAAAGGACGTCTCATGACCGAGCCGCATGAGGAATGTCTCATGACCGAGCCGCATGAAGGACGTCTCATGACTCGCATGAGGAATGTCTCGATCTGCCCGTGCACTCGCTTTGTGGGCCCGGGTATCCCGAACACACGAGTGCGTAGGTATCATGTTTGCTCCCTGATGTGGGGGCTAATAGAAACACTTGCCCTCGATCTTTGTTGGGAGACTCTTGAGAACCACTGTCCGTTTTGCCGCCGGGGGCTGGACACAGGCGGCTCTGTACAACTTTCCATCAGAGGCCCGCTTAGCGGGACGCTCTTGATGGTCAGAGGTTGGGACAGCTGACTGAGCCCGATGAGCCCGCGCTGCCCTAGACTTCTTCTACTTAGCACCCGAAGGTGCGTAATATGAAGAGTCCAAGTTTGGAAGGAGGGAAGAGAAGTTGGTGCCCTTTTCAAAGGAGATAAGGGGGCTCTATTTATAGAATGGAGTGAGCCCTTTCTTCTTCTCCTTTCCGATGTGGGACAAAAAGCAATATTTTCCATGCTTCTACAGCGTCGTCATGGGGCAGATGGTCGATTGTGACCTCGAAGTAAGTGATGTACCGGCTTGTAGAGGTCTTGCCATCATAGGAATTGATGTTGAATGGCTTATATCTTGGTGGGAAGGGAACATCTCTCCATGCAGCTGGATACGGTTGCCGTATTCTAAAGTCATGGGAGGTTTCTCGAGCGTGAAACATGGCCCGGAGCTCCTGGACCTCTCGTCTCGCCTCTCTGGCCTCATCTACAACTGTGGGAGCCGTTATCGTAGGAGGATTGTTGCCCGGGTTTGGCGCAGTTGTGTTTGAGTCCGCATTGACCGCAGGACCCAAGCTTGTTTGGCCAGGCGTCCTTCCCTGCAGAGTCGGTAGGGCCGCTTTGATCTCGTCCACAGATTTGACCAAGGTATGAAGTATGGCCTCCAGAGTGTCGATGCGTTGAAGATCACTGGGACCGTCTTGGTTGCTGTCCGTCATGAACACCGTCCTCATATGAGAAGAGATGGAAGGAACGGTAGAGGACGTGCCCTCTGAGTCATACCCCTGTACAGAGAAATTGTCAGGGTATGTGGGAATGTTCTCCTCTGGTTTGGACTCAGAAGGAGTGGTACCCCCATCTTCAGAGCTTGCCTCGTCTTGAGAGTTATGGACGTCCTCGGGGACGTCGGAACCTGCTGTATCTATTGGGGGAACCGTTTCTCCTGGATTATCTTCCTGGAATACCGGATTGTCGTAGATGTTTGGAGGAGTGCTACCCCCGGCTCCAGCGCCTCCCAGAGATGTGGATGACGAATCTCCAAGTGTGGCAGATTTTGTCTTTGAGCGGGTGCCTTGGTAAACTCCTCATGTAATGGTGGTAGACAACCGTTTTGAGATTTTTGGACTGGAGACGTTTGTTTTTTCCCTCTCCCGCTGCCAGGGATCTTCAGAGCAGAATTGCACGAGGCGACGAGAAGTGCCTCATCTTCTGAGCTTGGGTGTTGCAGTCGTTGGAAGACGGACCGCCGGTCTTCTTGTACTGTCGCGTTGTTGCAGCAGTTGATAATGACTTGGGTGCAGTGATATCCATGGAAGGACTCTCTGCACACCGAAGCTTCTTCTCTTTCTTTACGTTTGTGAAGGATCACGTCAAGCAAGTCAGGTGCGTCTCGAGCAACCTTTACACCCGTTTTGTGGACCTGGGAATCCCGAGCATCTGAGTGTGTTGGCACCATGTTTGCTCCTTGATTGTTGTGAGACTCTTGGGAACCGCTCTGTCCGTTTGCCGTCGGGGGTTGGACTCGAGTGGTTCGGTACAACTTTCCATCGGAGGCCCGTATAACAGTAAGCGGAGCGCTCGGATGGTCAGAGGTTGGGACAGCTGACTGAGCTCGCCTAGCTCGCGCTGTCCTAGACTTCTTCACTCTAGCACCCGAAGGTGCATAGTAGAAAGAGTCCAAATGGTGCCGTACAGAGTCTGGCACATTTTCTTGGGAGCATCTGGAGTCAGGACCGCATGAGAGGCGGTCAAAGACTGAACCCGAGCCGCATGGAATATTCATGCGGCTGGCATTTGTGGTCGTATAGGAATTTATGTGGCTGGATCTGTTGGCCACATCAGCATTCATGCGGCTGGATCTGTTGACCACATCAGCATTCATGCGGCTGGATCCGTTAGTCATATCAGCATTCATGCGACTGGATTTAGTGGCCGCATCAGCATTCATGCGGCTGGATCCGTTAGCCACATCAGCATTCACGCGGCTGGATTTAGTGGCCGCATGAGTCTTCATGCGACTGGAATTGTTGGCCGTATGAGCCTTCTTCATGCGGGTGGCACCCTTATGCGACTTCTTCCTGGAACGCATAGAGTCCCCATTTGCTTTCTAAAGTCCAGCATCGTAGTGCTTTCCTCTGCCAGACTTGAGAACAGCAGGGTCCTCTATGGCCTGAAGTGGGGCCGCATGCGAATCTCCGCCGTCCTGGATAGCAGAGAACAATTCGTCCAGAGCTTGGGGAGGAGCAAATGATTTGGGCCTCCACTCCCTGCGGGTCTTCTTCGTGCAGGCTCGCTTCTGGACCGGGACAGCGCTCCCGTCGGAGAGCATTTCTTCGAACGCCTGTTGATCGAAGCGGACTACCAGCGTCTGTTGTGTGGAGCCAAGTATGGCTGCATCCGATTGCGTCACCAACTTCTCAGCCGTAGAGAAGCTAGTCCCAAGCAGAGTCGACATTGTGTTTGCCATTGATTATAAAAGAACAGAACAGTTTTATGGGAGGACTGGACTTTTACTTCACAATACAAACTCGCTTGTACAAAAAAGAGCCTAGGAACAAAACCTAGGAAAAGCAATCTAAAGTACAATTGTTTATTTTTGATTCTAGGGGTGACGGTAGAGGCTCGGGAGAGTGACGGCAACTCTGCCTTACTCCTTGGACGATCGAACGCAGCTTCGACTCCGGGGAAGAAATGCTCTTTGTGTAGGCGGGGGTTGCTCTATACTTCTCTCTGTGTCTCCGCCGCTCTCTGTCTTCCCTCCTTTTGCAAGGGAATGACACCTTACTATTTATAGGGATTTGTTACAAGAAGGGTGTGCAGTAATTACTCCTTTAAAAGTGGGCGGTTAGGAATTTGGTGAAGATTTGCCTTGATCTTGTTTGTTGAAAATTAATCTGGGCTGTTAATTTTGATCGTAACAAATCTGGGCAGTTAATGTTGATTGCACCGAATCTGCGTGGTTTGTTGGAAATTGATCTGGGCAGTTAATGTTGATTGCAACAAATCTGCATTATAATGATTTATTGATATCAGCAAATTCAAGTGAATAAATCTTGGTCAATCTCCTGCCACGTGTCCCGACTGCCTGTTATGTCGATTGCCATAAATCTAAATTGTTGGGATTTGATCCACTCCTGTAACATGTCCCAACTGCTGTGAGCCGCATGGAGGACTGTCATAGTTGAGCCACATGAGCGTGGCCTCGTGTCAGAGCCGCATAAGGGTGGCCTTATCTGAACCGCATGGAAGTCTTTTAATCTGAGCCGCATGGACGTCCTTTAATCTGGGTCGCGTGGACGTCCTTTAATCTGAGCCGCATGGACGTCCTTTAATTTGAGCTGCATGGACGTCCTTTAATCTGAGCCACATGGACGTCCTTACAACTGGGCCGCATGGACGTCTTTTAATCTGAGCCGCATGGACGTCCTTTCAACTGGGCCGCATGGGGGCCCTTACAACTGAGCCGCATGGGCGTCCTTACAACTGAGCCGCATAAAGAGCTTTGGAAATGGGTGGATCGTGCCAGCTGTAAAGATTTTCTTCGTCTCTTTAGGAGCACGTCAAGAGTCATTATTTCATCTTTATGTCAGAGCTGTCAATCCATTGTGTCAGGGCTGCTGTATTACGTCAGAACTTTTAATGAGCTAGCTACACAGAGTAATGATGGCCAGCTGTAGATGCCTACTTTGAACTGCATAGAGCCACATGGCTTGTTCCGAGCCGCATGGAGCTATCGTATACTTTCCAGCCGCATGAAGCTTTAGGAGACTTTTTGGGCCCGCATGAAGTTCTAAGTAACTTTTGAGCCGCATGAAGCTCTAAAGGACTTTTGAGCCGTATGAAGCTCTAAAGATCTTTTGAGCCGCATGGACTTTCCTGTTCCTTTTCCATGCTTCTACAGATGCACTGAAAGCTTCATCCCGATCCACGATTCAAGGCAAATCTGCACTCTGAAAGAGCAGTATATTGCCAATGAGCGCTGGAGTAGCATCTGATCAAATCTCCGCCGACACTTCCCATATTAGGGTTCATCAGACAAGGATGGTGAAGCAATAGCCATCCGAATAGATAAGTGTACGGCATCTCAGTACGAGGGAAGTCTTGCCTCGCCGCCTTGTCATTTAGCATAGTTTGTACAAAAGAACGTAATCATGCGTTCAAGCGGCAAGTCATGGCCGATAAGAGATCCATCTTGTATCCAAAGACAAGACGTGCTGCAGCAAACAGGACGCCCCGATGGAATCTGTCGACTGTACTGGCTCCTGAAACTATGAAGCACCGCAGCCATAAAGAGAGAAAGCCCGCTAGCTGGGCCTCTTTAGACATGGATCTATAACCCTGTCTAAGATAACTCTGAAGGGTGTCGCCAGCCTTGAATGGATGTATATCCTCATCCAGTTTGACATCTCTATGATCATGTTTTTCCATCAAATATAGCATATCGCTCTGACTGAAGGGTTCAAAGGAACGAGGAGCACAGGCTTGATTTTCAAGTGGCTTGTCCTCCCGTGCATGACCCAAGAAGAGATATGGCATCCACTTGGTGGTATAACAAGTACCTGCAGTGGCACTTTTGTAGTAGAGCGAGAAGATTTTGTAGTGACATAATTACTCCTGGAAGACGACAATCATCTTAGGATTCTCTTCCGCCATAGCATCCAATTCGTCATTAGTGGGCACATACTCTTCGTATGGATTATCGCCCATTGGTAGGTGAAAGAGATATTCCATCTCATGGAGAGCAAATCCCATTTCTCCATAGGGGGTCATGAAAGTCCCAGTGCTTTCGTTATACCTCTCTACTAGAGCCAGGAACATATGAGCGTTCGGGCGAATGCCGTACACTGTAGTCCGTATGGCATCATAGAGACCCAGATCGAGGAGCCTGTCCTTGAATTGATCCAAAATCCAAATAGATAAGCTGCTCCAACGCTTCATATCTGGGTTAACCAGACCTGTCATTCGTATGCCGCGGTCTGGATATCTTCCTTCAGCTTTTGCGAATGTATTCGCAAAAATGGATATTCTGACCGGAAGAAGCAGAGAGGAATCCTCAGGAGGAATACAGCTTGGCTTCAAACCTCTCAAGTAGGTACTATACTTTTCGGAAGTACTGTAAAAGAGATCTCTGTACTTCGGGCCCATTCTGTAACAGATTTTGTCGACTCTTGCCTGCTGGATTGGAGTCAGATCCCATGACATTCTTCGGGGATAGCTTGCAAATGCATATTGAGATAATGCCATAGACCTCGATATTTCTGTGAGGTATATGACTTTATCTTCATTTTTGAATATTCTCCCCTCTTTTCTAGTCTTGGGCTGGGAAGTCTTCTTGATGGCATCTCCGAATAGAAAGGCAGGTTTCTTGTGGACCACAGTATCCAGACTTTCTAGAGGTTCCCCGTTCATTAAGCTCTGTAAGGTTTGGTTCTCTTGGGCCATGAGGAGGGTCTTTCGTGCTTCAGGACCATCGTACTGAGGAAATGTGACATGAGACAAATTTTCCTTGTACTCTGGGACATTAAAAGCTGAAGCAGATCTTTCAGCATTAGGGTCTTCTCTGAGATCAACTGCAAAGAAATACATGAACAAAAGTTAGAAGCAGCAAGAGTGTGCAGCTTTTTTAAGAGCCAATTAATTAAGTTGCACAATATCTTAGGTTGCGCAGCAGTTAAGTTGCACAACATCCTGAGTTGCATAATATTCTAGGTTGTGCAACATCCTGAGTTGCGCCACATCCTGGGTTGCGCAACAATTAAGTTGCACAACATTCTGAGTTGCGTGACAACCTGGGTTGCACAACATAGTGTGTTGCGCAAAATTTAAGTTGCACAACATCTCAGGTTACGCTACATACATGTTGTGCCACAAATTGTTTGTGCAATATTTTTGATTGCGCAACACAACTGAATTGTGCAATAGTATGCGCAACATGGTTCGTAAAAACGAATAATGTTCAAATAAAGCAACCACACCCTAAAAAGGGGTGGCGTAGTATTTGTGATGCGCCAAACACTCTAAGAAGAGGGGCACAAGTCAATCTCATCCTCCATAAGTTCAATTTGTTCGTCTTTGATCACCTTCCAGAGCGGGGTTTGCTGTCTCTCGTCGAGAAGAGGGTGGCGCATACTGTGACGTACGGGTCGGCGGAGCATGAGTCGAAGGGGCGGCGATACCCTTCCCTTTGTCGGCGGCGGTCTTCTTGGGGGCCATGTCATCGAGGAAATAGTCGGAGAAGAGGGTTGCAAGGGTTCAAAGTATTTTCTCAGAAGATTAAAAGTAAAATATAAAGAGTTACAATCGGTTAAACAAGGGTTATTTATAGCCTAAAAGATAGAATCATAACAGTTACCCTAAGTTGTGCATGAAAAATCGCAACAGCTAGCAACAGACTGCGCGAGATAGGCGCAACTTGACTCAGTCATTGTCGTGATTCAAAGTATTTTGAAGTTTTGTAAAATTTCAAAATTCGAAAACTTTGAAGGGGGTCTTATAGAGCCTAAAAAATCAAGTTACGCCATATTTTTATTACATAGCAATCAAGTTGCGCCCCAAAAATCAAACTGCGCCACTGTCATAAAGCTCAGGGTTCAAACTGCGCCACTGATCAGGTTGTGCTATATATCAGACTGCGCCAAATCACATTGCACCAAAGTCTACGTGGAGCCTCACAATAATTGCCATCATTACCTGACCAACTGACAACTGACAGCACGATAAACGAAGAAAATCTCTTCGAATCCCGCAAAGCGTGGTGCTCGAGACGATTTGATTGACAGTTGTTCCGCGTACTTTACAAGTTGCGCCTAGGCACAATCTGAATAAACTCTTCTCATACATTCAAATGCTGCCACGTGCCTATGCACTGAGTTGCGCCTAGGCGCAACCCAATCAAGCGCAGTTTGACTCGTTGACTGAAGCTCGCACAACCTGATAAAGTTGAGACAACTTACGTTCTAAAACAGGATGACGTGGCACACATGCCACTAATCTCTCAAAATGTGTCCATTACTCTGTACATGACCATGCGCATCTCAATCACATGATACCATGCGTCTAAATACAGTTAGTACGCAATTGTATAACTGAATGGAAGTTGGCGCAACTTAAGGGTGGCGTAACCCAAAGTGGCGCAGTTCAACCTTGAGCACATCAGAATAACTGCTAAAACAGTTATTTCCAGAACTCTATAAATAGAGTTTCCAATCCTTATCAAAGGATCACAGAGATCAAGAATTCTTACAAAATTGTTGCTGCATTCTCCAGAGCCTCTAGTCATCAAGTTCACATGGTCCAAGGGATAAAGTGATCGTCTTCTGATCAGATTCCTAAAGTTGTACTTCCCCAGAATTTATTGTACTTTTTACGATTCTTTTAAAGTTTGTTATAAACTTTTTGTTTTTACAAACAGGGTTAATGTAAAAACTTAAGCATTATAACCAAACTCTTTACAATATAAAGGATAAACCAAACTAAGTCTTAAATATCATAAACTTCAACACTTTTGTCAAATATCTATGTAGAACTTGATTTAAATATACTTGCACAACTGCAGTCGGCCAAGTTTCAAATCTTCCTAAGTTTCTAACTGCAGCAATGCTGTTAGCCTGTTAATACCAGAGCCAAGAAATTTTTTAAGCAAAGTATTCAGACATTCATTCTATAAGTTGCAACTTGCAAGAAAAAAAAAAGAAACAACATCACTTGTGAATCAATTTCTGCCCCTCTTTAACTGTCATCAGTGATTCAAAAACAAACTAGAACAATCACTTATTCTCATGGTTAAATATTTCTAACACATTAATTTGTCTAGCTTATATGGGAAAAAATTTATAACCTCCTGGAAGTCTGGAACAATCAGTACACTGTTATGATTTTTGGGTTACTGGCTAGTAGCACTGTTCAAGTACACTGTTATAACAAGCTCATGCTACTAGCCAGTAACCCAATTAGCTATCTGCAATAGTGTCTAGAAGTTTGAAGTTGTGATTAGTAACTGCACTGATAGCATTTTAATCCATGTTTTAGTTGCACAAAGGCCTCACAACAGTGTGTAGTCGCTGGGACTGCTACCTTGGACTACCACACTAACTGCTTTAATCACACTGACATCCAGTGAAGGATCCTTGACCAGGGGCTGTCCTTTCATCCTCGGCATTGTAATAATTTATCAGCTGAGGAAAATATCAATATAATTATATTAAAAGATGATCCTACTTATATTCAAGTCCATGCACTTGAAGCAATGCAGACTAGCAACATCCAAGTTGTTTTATACACTTTTCCATACTTTTAGCTTTTGGTCTTCAATAATGGTGCTAAGCACATCAAATCCATTTGAAGAGTACACGAATGGAACACAGGCAACCATCAATACACCATGATAATGATGGTGGTAGACATCTTATACTCTGTATCCCTGCGAGTTGTATAACATGGGGCTTCTACAGAAAGCTTTATTACAACCAATCTAAATCTTGTTTAGTAGTTTCACCACCACAAATTGGTCATCTTCATGCTCATAAAGATAGTATTTGTTGTTTACATTGCTCCAGTAGTTGTCGGGTGCACTTGGACCAGGGCAAGGCCCAGTCAGATAATTAATAAAGAGGTCAAGAAACGGACATGCCGGTTCATCGACCTTTATTCGATCTGGGTATTCTATTACCCAATGATTAATCAGTTACTGAATCAGGTTAGAGGGTTAATTAGGTTGAGATCCAAACCCATATCGACCAGAAGTTTATAACTTCCACTGGATTTCTCTCTCCTGATTCTTCTTTCCCTCTTTATTGTGTCCAAATTCTAGAGGCAACCCAGCAGCTACTTACAAGAAACTCATCAGGTGTGGAATATGAAAGCCATGTTAGAATCTGACGGGTAGTGTTTCTCATATATCCATCACCAGCATAAATATTTGCTGATGGATTAAGACAAATATAAGAGAAAGGAAACAGGTTATAAAAATATTATAAATATAACTATAATATTCCTGACTTCTTATTCTTGTTTAGATACTGCAATATCTACAAATAAAAATGCCAGAATTCATTATGTAGGATCCAGTTCTCCCGGTCCGTGACTTAGAGGTTTATGGTAATAAGCACATGATGCCTGATATCACCAGATTTTGCTTTGGCCTTTTAGGGCAAACTAGGAGAATTTGTTGGATGTAGGAATATCACCAGCTAGGTTGTACAAAAATTTTTTGATGACAAACATATTGAAATATTTTTTTAGGAGGATGTACTTACTAGCAATCTTAAGAACTTTAGAGAAACTGTGTTAGAAACGAACTTACATGACAACAAGACTAAAACAGTTGATTAGTGACAACAAGTCCCCAGAGAAGTTGTTGTTTTGTATTTTCCTACAAGAGTTTTCACAAATCCATTTAAAGGAACATGAGTAAGAAAGAGACTCACAATGTAATTAGATTCTGGAGTAGCCCTAGTTCCCGAGGAATCATGCTTGAGAGTTTATTACTGGACAAATCAACACAAAGAACAATTTGTCAAGAAAAGAAGTTAGTAAAGTTCTAAAATTCAAGCAGAAAAATAAAGTCCTGATCTTCAAAAATATGAACATTACATCTCCATAACACTTATTAAATTTCCAACTTAGCTGCAATGTATCCAAAGATGCAATTTTTTCTCATGTTTCCACACAAAAATAATCCATGCATTACAGTATATACAGCAGCCTTGTATCCGTATTCTGTCAACAAAGATTGACTTCCCTTCCAACAAGGAAATTCTTACCATGTTAACTAGAAATTATACTATAAGATGAACTCCCCTCCAAACAACCATCACATCATACACATAGAAGGAATTTAAGTTTTTATATATGCCAATTATCAGTGAAAAGTTCAGAAAATAGATAAAGTTTGCTAATTATATCGGTCCCTGATCAAAGAAGGTAAACATGTTAATTATCAGTTAAAATAAATTAAACACAAAATTAAAAGAAGATAAACACAGAATTTTAAACCCTGATCAAATATATTGGTCTCTTAGTTTCATTATTAAGAATTTGCTAATTTTCTAATTAGTTGATGCATCCGATCCATTCAAAATTGGCAACTTGCATCCGATCCATACAAAAGCCCCAATAGCCAAATTGCAACTTTTTTTGAACCAGACTAATAAATTTTAGGCTCCAATCAGAATTTTGAAAAAAAAACTAATCAGAAAAACAATGGTGCAAATTGATAAGAAATTGACTGAATAATTAGGGTTATTTTTTGGGGGAGGGAAGTTCCAGTCAGTAAACCCTAGGAATAGAGAAGTGGGGGGAGAGGAACCTGGAGTGGAGGAGGAGCAACCCATTGGAATGACAAGAGGCGCGGCGGAGCCTCCGATTTCACGGGAAAAACTTCTGTGCTGACGGAGAGGGAAAGAAGAAGAGATGGTTGAGACATGCGACCAGGTATCACCCGCCGCAGCTCAAATTCGATGCGCCATCGCCTCCTCCATGCGTTCTCGACAACCACTGCCGATGACGAACCACTGATCAATGTAGATCTTGTCGGTGCCAATCCAAGTCATGCTCGTCGTCCCTCTCGTCGACGTGCCCCCAGCCTCGTCAACCAATGCCGGGAAGTTGACCCCACCTCTCTGGGAGCTTCAACTTGAATCCCCCGGTGGATCTAGGGTTAGATTTTGGGGATAACATCGGATGGATTTGGGGATTAGGGTTATATGAGTGAAAAAGGAGGAGGAAGAGGATGAAGAAGGGCTTTCCTTCTCCATCTGCTGCGAATGAGAAAAGGAAGAGAGGAAAAGAGAGCATAGAGAGAGAGAGAGAGGGGAAGAGAGAGTAGAGAGTTATTGATTAGGGAGAGTTTACGAGAGATCGGAAAAAATTTGTTGTTCTTTCCAATAAAAAAAATCATAATCGTCAATAGATATAAAAATTTAAAATAATTATAATAATGGCAGCGAAAAAAATAGCGACAATTTTTTCGTACATGGATTACTTAACGGTTATCAACAAACCGTCAATATAAAAAATGTTCTTTCTTGACGGATCCTTCGAAACCGTCAACATACATGCTGTAAAATTGCTACAGTAACAAAAAAATGACATCTCTTGACGTAAGCCTAAATCCGTCAAGATAACTACTATTGTTGACGGTTTTCGACGACCGTCAACTTATAAACCGTCAAGAATCGTCATTTTTCTTATAGTGATTACAAACCATCTTGTGCTCTAAATCACTTAGTCACTTACAGTTCTTACTTCTATAGTTATATATTTTTAGTTTATCAAATCTCTCTTTTATACTGCATGTACATTTTTTCAGCGTTTCATGTATATCACTCTATTGCCTGTTTTATATTTCTTGCATGATAGGAACTGCGTGAGATGATTTGTGCTCGTTCCTGTCCTGACTGGACCTGTTGAAAAAATTACAGAGGATGAGGAGGACTTCTGCACTACCTACTACGGAGCATGCCTAGATGACACTTGCAACCTGGACCCCTAGGAGGTTCAGGCAGCTGTTGAGGATCCTACCCTTGTCTAGTTTAGATAGCTAGACTTCTATCTTATTTTTATGTCCTTGAGTTGTGGATTTTGGAGTTGTATTTATTTGTGTTGTTGAGACTTGTTGTTGTTTGTGTCGTTTAGACACTTGGACTTATTTCACTTCTGTTGTATTTTTCTTTTGAGATTTCATATCTATCTTATATCTTAGCTTTGTGATTGAGTTGTACCTTGTGATTGTCCTTCGTTTGGAGAGTATACTTGTTCAGGTACCTTTATATTGTTAGATGATTGTGATCTAGGACAGTGTTTTATCGCGACACTGCAGCGTATGCTAGACATACCCACTTCTCGTGCCCTTATACCGGGTGCGGGTCATGACACCCATCATGCTCATCTCAAACTCATTCTGCATACACTTTGAAAATTCTTGACAAAAAGATTCATCAGTAGATCCAAAAATGATATCATCTACATAAATTTGAATCAAAAGAAGATTACCACTAAAAGATTTTATAAACAGTATAGTATCAACCTTTCCTTTTGAAAAGTTGTTGTCAAGTAGAAAAGAACTTTGACGTTCTTACCAAGCATGGGGGACTTGTTTCAAACCGTATAATGCCTTCTTCAACTTGAAAACATAATCAGGATTTTTGAAATCAGTAAAACCTGGAGGTTGAGCTACATAAACTTCTTCTTTTATAAAACCATTCAAAAATGCACTTTTAACATCCATTTAAAATAACTTAAAATTATAAAAACATGCAAATGCACATAACATGCGAATGGATTCTAATCTCGCAACTAGGACATAAGTCTCATCGAAGTCAATACCTTCTTCCTGATTGTATCCTTGAGCTATGAGTCGAGCCTTGTTACGAGTCACTAAGCCATTCTCATTCGGTTTATTTCCGAATACCTAGCGGGTGCCAATGACTGGATGATCAATGGGCTTGGGAATAAGTTCCCAAACTTGATTCTGTTCAAATTGGTTCAATTCCTCTTGCATAGCATCTAACCAAAAATTATCACTATATGCTTCTTCAATATTTTTGGGTTCAAGCTGTGAAATAAATGCAAAACAGGAAGCTATGTCTTTACTGGAGGAACGAGTACTTATACCCTTGGTAATCTCACAAATTACCAAGTCCTTTGGATGGTCTGCCAAAAATCTTATTTCTTTTGGCATATCCTCTGGATTGTTGGTTCCGACTTCTGGTTCTGTACGTGATTTGCTTGGAGACTCAGCTGGTGCTTTGTGTGAGGGTTCTGCAGGATCAGTACTAAGTGTACTTATGCCTTCATCATTATCATCGACATAATGTTGATTGAGTTCGTCAAATTTAACATTTATTGATTCTTCGATGATCATCGTTCTCTTGTTGAAGACTCTGTACCCTTTGCTTTTCGCTGCATAACCTAAAAATATATCTTCATCGGCCTTTTCGTCAAATTTTTCCAAATTATCTTTAGTATTAAGAATAAAACATTTACAACCAAATACTTTGAAATAAGAAACAGAAGGAGTTCTATCAAACCATCATTCATAGGGAGTCTTCTTCGATATAGGTCGAATTAGAATCCTATTGAGAACATAGCACGCTGTATTTACAGCTTCAACCCATAGGTATTTAGGTAGACTAAATTGATTTAACATTACTCTAGCTATTTCGGATAGAGTCATGTTCTTACGTTCTACAACTCTATTTTGTTGTGGAGTCATAGGACAAGAGAACTCATACAAATAACCGTGTGTGTCACAAAATTGCTTGAACTCTACATTCTCAAATTTGCCGCCATGATCGCTTCGAATACGAGTGATCATGAAACCCTTTTCATTTTGAACCTTCTTGCAAAAGGTGACGAATTCTGATAATGCATCGTTCTTGCGTGCAATAAAATATACCCATGTGTATCTAGAGAAATCATCTACTATTACAAATGTATATGACTTACCACCTAGGCTGGCAATTCTACTAGGTCTAAATAAATCCATATGCAGTAATTGTAGAGGTCTAGTGGTACTTACAGCGTTCTTGGACTTAAAAGCGGATCGGGTAGCTTTGTTCTTTTCACATTTACTATATACCGTATCCTTCTTGAAAGAAATATCCGATAAGCCTCGTACCAGCTTCTTTGTGGATAGTCTTGAAATTGTGTCCATATTTGCATAACCGAGTCTCATGTGCCATAGTTGACTCTCATCACTTTTGGCCATCAAGCATCTTCCTGCTTTGTTACGTCTTCTAACAGATAGAAAACTTATATATTGTCTTTCCTGATACCTTCAAAGATAGTACTACCAGTTGAGCTATCAACAATAGTACATTTGTCTTTGACAAAATTAATGCCATAACTGTGATCAGCTAAATGGCTTAGGCTGAGCAGATTATGTTTTAACTCGGTAACTAGTCAAACATCTTTAATCACAGGATAAAGAGCCTTACCAATATTACCAATACCAATTATGTTTCCTTTTAAATTATTACCGAAGGAGACGTATCCTTCTTTCTTCTTTGACAGTGTTGCGAATAATGAAGCATCACCGGTCATATGCCATGAGCAACCGATGTCGAGGATCCATTTGCTTCTAGCATGTGAAGGGCGTTTCACCTACAAACGAATTTGCAGATGAAAACTTTGGTACCCATTTCTTGTAGGGTCCTGGAATGTTAGTTTTTGATATCCATGCACATATTTTCAAATCAACAAGCTTTCTAACTCTACATGAAGAAGAAATATGACCAATGGTGCCACAATAATAACATCTAGCATGCTGAGTGTTGAAAGCAGAGTGCTGTGCATTATTGGTAGGTCTAGGTTTTCTAGTGTAAAAGAATGCATGCCTATTTGTCTTCTTGGGCAAGGGTTTGGTTTGATTAGGTCTGACAGTATTAGGTTTGACCGTGTTCCGATGATTCGGTAAGTGACACGTGTTAGGGTAGGAAGCAACAGCTTCAGGCTGTTTTCCTATCCTAATTTCCAACTTTTTGGAGGTATCATATATCAAGCTATATTTAGCAGTGAGTGCATCATTTCTAACAGTAGCTTGTTGGAGACTTTTCTTCTCTTTGAGTAAGTCTTCCTCTAATTGGGTAATGGTCTTGTCCTTCTCTTCGGATAGTCTTTGGGTCTCGTGTAATAACAGCTTAACAGAAGAAAGCTCACCTTCCTCACTAGAACAATTACTACTTCTAACCTCAGCTAGTAGGTCGGTAAGTCTTCCTATTTCACCTTTGTACTCTTTGAGTACCTTCTTAGAGGTCTGGTATTTACTACGCAGTCTTCTGTAATCCCCTAAGAGGTCAGTAAAGGCTTCTCCTAGTTGCTCAAAGGTAAAATTATCATAAGTATCAAACAGGGGGTTAGTGGTTACCTGATCGTACGCCATCAAGCATACATTTGTAGTGTCATCTGATTGCTCGTCTTCTGAGTCGCTAGCTTCACTTTCATGCTATATGCTTGTATTGGCATATCTTCGGGACGTAGACTTCTTCAGGTAGCCTTTGTTATATTTGTTATTCTTTCTAGTTGATGATGATGCTGTTGGACAGTCCTTCTTCATATGTCCTTTCTTCTTACAGCCATAGCAAATAGAATCTTCATCGTTGTTGTTGTTGTTGCTATTGTTGTCCTTTGTTCTTCTGTTGAACCTCATGAACTTCTTAAATTTTCTCACCATAAGAGCTTGATCCTCAGTGTCAGAGTCACTGTTGTCGGAATCATCTTCTACAGTTCTTCTATGTTGAGCCTTGAAAGCGATCGACTTCTCTGACTTCTCCTTTGGCTAGAATCTTCAAAGTCTTGAAGTTCCAGCTTGTGAGTGAGTAGCTTCCCCATGAGTGTTTCAAGAGACATTGTTAAGAGGTCGTTCCCTTCAATAATTGTTGTAGCCTTTGGAATCCAATTCTTCGTGAGAGCTCGTAGAAGTTTGCGAATCTTCTCATGGTTACTGTAATCCTTGCCTAATGATGAGAGAGGATTTATAATATCTAGGAACTCGTAAACATCTGGGTGACAGATTCATTGGGCTTCATCTTGAACGCCTCATACTCCTGAGTAAGTCTGCTGATCTTTGACTCCTTGACTTGCGTCGTACCTTCGTGGGTTACTTCAAGAAGTTTTTACACTTCATTTGATGTTGTGCAAGTAGACACCCTATTAAATTCAGGCCTGTCTAAGGCACAAAATAAAGCGTTAATAGCACGTGCGTCAAGACTGACATTTTTCTTTTGCTCGTCAGTATACTTATCGTGCAGTTTTTCAACCAAAACATCTTCAACAAGAATATGATGAGACTTTTTGTAGCCATCAATAACTATAGACCATAAGTCAAAATCTAGAGATTTCAAGAAGAAACTCATTCGTGTTTTTCAATAGGTATAATTTGTACCATCAAATAGAGAAAGTCTGTTTATTGCTTGGCCTTCACTTGTGAACTTTATACTTGCCATGTGATGTGCTGTGATCTATGTAACAGTTAAGAATAGAAAAATTATAACTGCAAAGTTACCTTGCTTTACCTGTATAACCCGCTCTGATACCAATTGTAGGAGCAAATTTATAAGGCACAATACTCGAGAGGGGGTGAATAGAATAGGCAGCGGAATATAGCTAATTTAAAAAGTTAGCAGCAAGATCACAGAGACAATATATATCACAAATAAATAATGTAAAAGCAGAGATCAGAAAGCAAACGCAAAGACGATGATGTATACTGGTTTCCATCTTCTGAGGACTAGTCCAGTCGGAAGAACTCTAGCTTCCAGTTGAATACACTATTGGAATAAATCGCAAGTTTACATACGAAGTCCTTGCAACTTCTACAAACGCGAGCTTTGATACGAAGTACTCGACAACTTCAATTATGAAGAGTATTTCTTCAATCAAGTCTCTGATTACAATTGCTCTGAAGCTTCTAGACCGTACCGCACTGACAAATCGACTAGAGGATTGTAACTGGCTTGTGATTTGAAAAATAAAGCTTAGAACTCTTTGGAATATAACAGTAGGCTTTAGAGAGAAGAGATGAAAGTGAGTGAATGAGTGAATTGAAATGATTGAAATCCTTCTCTATTTATAGTTTTTCCAAAGGCAGAATTCGAGCAGAATTCGGACAGAACTCTATGAGAAAATCTCGTTGGGATCCGTAACTGCAGGGATACCAAGTTTTCAAACGTTCAAAAGACAACGTTCACTAACCGAACTCTGGCCGAGTTCTGTCAAGGTTTAGTCAGGGTTTTTGCAAATTTATTTTTGGTCTTTTTGAAATTATTTTAAGCAGTTAGGAGCTTTTTGTAAATAGAGGCTATTTTTCAAAATATGAGATATTTTTGAAAATATTTTTAGGGTACCTATTTGGTAGTACGACTTGGTGTACAATGTATTCCTAGACTCAATAAAAGTAAAAAATTACATTACATAAAAGAAATACAGACTCGAGTGGCAAACACAGCTTCAGTCTTGAACAGATCGGATAGCTATTCTCTGACAGTATCCAAGAGTCCAAAACTTCTTTAAGTAGCCCGTATATCGAGATAGAGTTTGATCAATTATTAAAATCAGGTTTGACCATGACCAATGGGCCAACATTCTGTGTGGGAATATAGTGAATGATATATATTTCACATCTTCATTAAGTGATGGACATCTTATTATTGGAACCACAATCTTTATTGTTGGTAGTAGGTGGAGTTTCCAACCCATGTGGAAAATACTCCGGAGTACGACGAGTGTCATTAGTATGTCGAAGAAGCTCTGGATGTCGGAGCGGAGTTCAGAGCACAATAGAGCAGTCTGAGATTCTGCCCAAACAACAAAATTTGGTCCGAACTCGGTCCCAACAACTTCTGTCTGAATTTGGTCCACTTGGAACAGAACTGGTCAGAACTTGCTGACACAAAAAACTAGAGTTTGGTCCGAACTCGGATTTGACGGAGCTGTGTAAGCTCTAGGATGTTTTATACACCGTTGGATCAAATTTAAAGGTATAGATTTATTACATGATTGAGGGGTCTATATATAGGTATTTCCTAACCGTAATCCACATGCAAGTATATGCAAGATGATGCTTTTGCAACTTTTGGAGAGAGAAATATATTGAAGGCTATTTCGAAGGAGAGATTGTTTGGGTAATTTCCTCGTTGTATCTTTGTTCCTTGTAAGTCTATGATCGAGTTTTATGCAACCAAGTAGTTTTGGTGATCCATTTTGGATCAATGATGAGTCTGTAAGGAGTCGTGTATCTCTTTATTTCATTAGTAGAGATTTTTTTTGGGTTGGACTTCGATAGTCCCATGTTTTTCCCGTAAGGATTTTCACGTCAAAATTGTTTTATATTTACATTATTGGCTCTTTGAGATTTGATCTTGGCGATTTGGTTTCTGCGCTTTACTTCGGATCTCTTGCAAGTCACAACGTGAGAGAGCGTACACTTATTTTGTCCACGATCGAGCTTTCAAAACTAAGATAATCGATATGAAGTCCAAGGAATTAAAGCCGAGCTCTGATACTAATTTGTCACGCCCCGGTTCCGTAGGACCGGTCGTCCTCGCTAAGGCGTGATGCCACACGAGCCTAGGTTGTGCTCGTGCAAGGCTAAGTCCAGAAACGACCGATTAAAGCTAGGCCACAGAGTCACACAGAGTGTCCCCATTTGCAGCGGAAAGTAAATGAACACAAATTAAAATCAACCCAATAGTCTTTATTGATATTCAAGAAGTAGTACAAGCGGCGCTAGGCTGAGATTACAATACGCTCAAGCTCTCTCTGAAATATAAAAGGCGTGCCAAGTGGCTTACAACATGGGATGATACATGGCTATATTCCGATACATTATGTCTTGTATATGGTGCTTCAGTTCCTTTGCAATACTCCAAGGCCCCAGAGTTAACTTCACGCCCTAGCACGTTCGAGGGAAAGCTCTGCACCAGACGAGGGTTCTCCCGTACCCTGCAAGCAAACTGTGGTGTTATCAGTACATTGTTATGCACTGGTGGGGAGGCTCGCTCGCCCACTCGCTATCATTACCAAATACGTTCATTTTACTTTTGGGCACCATCTATCATTTTTTGTCTTACTAATTTTACCTTAGGATCAGTTTTATGGCATATCATTGAAGCCTATTTCGTATTATCGATATCAAGTGTCGCATATCAAATACATGCGCAACTTACCATACTTACCGTACGATCTTCCCTGTCCAAGTAAATCAAGTCAGCCAACAGTTCATATGTAATGACTTTAGGTAACATTGCATAGGTATTTAAAGGTGTCAAGGGCGTGTTCCAGCCTCAGGGTCGACGAAGTATACAAGTTGTCAAGTTGTGTTATTTCGATGTCCGTATTCACGCACTTATTCAGTTGTTCAGCTTACCCAACTTGTCAGTTTGTGTTATACTCAAACATTGTTCAGATATATTACAGTCAATAACTTCGCATGTTCAACTTAGTCAGATTACTTGTTTCAATGCAAGGTCTCGCATGCGGATTGCCGCAATTGAGCCAACTTAATCTATATGTACTGGTCGCTGGCACCACAAGCCATTTGGACATTTACTCATCTTGGTATTCTCACCTATCAAGCGTGATGGCTAGTACACATTGATAGTCTTTTGATATACCCGGCCTTACGCCTTTTGGGAGGCCAAGCCCGCACCAAATCAGCCCGTAAGACATGATTCCTCCTAGGCCGGCCACGATGTCGTTGATTATTGCCTTGGAATCCTTAATCACTTCTTCCCCCCGTATACGAGTGGGTTGTCCACGACAATTTTGTATTGTCTTGTCATTTTTAACTTAACGACTGTCTTTGAGCTATAGGCTGTCTGTAAGCCATAGTTGATTACCGACTAGGTTGGCGGCGGCATCCGTACAGCACGTGTAGCGAGCCCCGTTGCACGTCCCCGTCATACCTGTCGCTAATCCTTCTTTCCTTTCTTTATTTCATTCTTTCGTTTCTTTCTTCCACTTGTTCATTTGTTCATTGGTTCATTCACATATCCATTCATTCATTCGTTGATTCCTTCATTAACTTATTCGTTCATTCATATATTATACAACTCCCTGTGCGGGAACCACCTTGGCGACCCATCGGTCCCGAAGTCTTTCGATGTTTCTATACTCTACTCAGAACGACTATGTTGATAGTCTTCATGTTTCATTTTAGTAAGCCATTTATTGTTTCATGTCTCAAGTTGTGGTATGATTCTAAGTGACAAGTCTATCGTTCATAATTGAACGCACAAGTAAATATACTTGAAATGTAAGCTGTGTATTTGCACGAGCGTGGAGTGCGGTGCGAGAGTTCACATATTTTTTTAAGTTCTTTTCCATGTTCTATACAAGCATACAAGATGGGATTATTCCCTTAGCTAGGTGCGTTGTGTCATTTTATTAGCATGTACGGTGTTATCGCCTAGCGATTCTAGCAATATTGTCCGTATTATTATGTGTCTAGCCTAAGCAAAGACAGGTTCATCGGAGCCACCCACCCTAGCGATGATCGCATCGGCCGAGCGAGACTCCGAGCGCGCCTTTGAAAGTCTAAATCTGGATTCTCCTAAAGGGCCAAGTCCATTGCCTTTTCCTTAAACGAGTTATTTCACCGAGCAAGACAGGGTTCGAGTCGTTGCACTTGCGCCATTTGAGTCGGTATTTCGCTAGGGCAGAGCAGGTCGTTACATAATACACCACTCAAAATAAGTCTTGTCCTCGAGACTTCCTGAGTGCATGCCATCCTATCGTTCCTTAACTCATGCCGTGTGCATATCTTAGACAATTACTATCGAATGGCTTTATCGTTCGACGGTATCGAACTATACTCGGATACCTTTCTGAGTTCCATGTCACATGCATTTAGTAAATTTTATCGAATGACTTTACTACTTATTCAAGCTGGTGGTACTCACTCGATCATCGTATTTCTATGACTTGGTCACTATTGTGCCCTGTAGCGGGAATATAATGGTCACATGAGGTGTGTTATAATTCGTCAAACATGAGGGTCATAAGCTGAGACTAACTCGCTTAATCCATTCATCCATGCGTATCTCAACATATTCACTTGTTGCTGCATTCGAGTTCATCATATCACTGAGTTTGGATCGTGCACATATTCAAGGCGTCCCTCGAATACATACATTTCAACCAAGCTTAGCGATAGCGAAGTCGGACAAGCTACTCGTGATAGTTTCGAATTGCCGGTCGTGTTACTAACTCGATTAAAACCGAACTCTAGTTCCTTTTACTATCGTCTATCTCGATCCTCGAGATGACCTAATTCATTTTTCAAGCGTTCCCATCTTACGAAATCAATACAACACTTCTAGTGGAGTCGACCAACGTTCAAGTAGAATTTCGTTCGATTCAAGACCAAGTATTGCACTATCATCAAGTATGTCTTCCAAGTAATGATTCGATTTGTTATCCCAACTTTACTTGTGCATCATCGATTTCATTCATTCACTTCATTTGGGGCTGGTATTATTGTCGTTAATGCACACTCCCAGTTCTACGTCCTAACTCTAAGTTTTATTGCCCCAGATTTATCGTCCGTCCAAACGATACTCTGAAGTCGGTCACACAGGTTCAATCACTCGGCATAGGGTTGTCCACCTATCTGCTAGGTAAGCTCACAAGGTCATAGTTACACATCAAGTTCTTGGTTCATCGTGCAAAGTCGTTGCACGACGTTCGTCCCAATCCTATGGTCAAACCATTTGTTCGTCAGTACGAGATACTTCTACCCAAGCTCGTTTTACTCAAATTTCTAAACATTGAGCAGTGTTCATCCTATTCGCATCAAGACACTCTTCGCACAAGGTCCAAGTTCGTTCAACAAAGTCATCCTATAATAGGTTCTCCTCAACCAAACCCTCGGCATATTAATATCGTACATTCAAACTAGTCATTTGTATAGTCTATCTCATCAAATATTTTTGTACAATCTACCTATCCATCCTATCCAATTCACATAGTCGATCACAAGGTCGTCTAGCATTGCAATATGTTACATCCCGATCTCACGCAAGTCTGATTGTCTACGGTGGGCATGAATCACCATGTCAACGTTTCCGTAAAATAATCGTCCTCATCGGAACGTAACTCTTGCATTGAGTCTAGACTAATTCATTCTCAATATGCAGATTGGATCTACTCAATCCTCAAGTTTACTTAATCGTCGATCATAAGTCTGAACAATCCTCGAATTCACCTTTGCTTCAAACCACAAGTCAAAACAATCCAAATTGCCACGGCCTGATCTTCGAGTTGATCATTCCCGCTGGACATAAATTACCATGCCAACGCTCACGCAAAATAATCGCCCCAAGTCCAACGTAACGCATGTGCGAGTTGCTCTCGTGCAAGACAAGATCGTTGTCGTTGTGGTTATCACCGAACAATCAAATCTCCTCTCTTTCATCCAAACATTCGTTTCTATCAAAATCCTAAGTCTAACATCCATTGAAACAATAACTTTTAACACGATCATCATTTATCGAATCAGAGTACCCTTGAGTTATCGTACTTCGATCTTTGATACGTCTCAATACTATCGATGATGTACATAACCTGACGATCTTTCTTTTGCAATGAAATCTAAGTCATGCAACTTAATTCCTCAATTAACATTGTTCCATCCTAACTCAAGTCATTGAGCAATGTCCATTCTAAATCCACAGTCATTCTCGTATCTTCAAACCAACATTTTCTTGCACGCTACCTTACAATCGTACTGTCTTCGATTTCATCCAAGAGTATTTTACCTCAACTCAAGTTTTAATCTATTCGACTATATCCGAAATCGTATGTACGATCCACCAAGTTTTTCGACCAAAACATCTATTTGTTTCATCGTTCCGAAACTCTATTCGACCATTTTGTAATTTGCACTACTCATTCACAAATCGTTCAACGGCATCTCATTCGAGACTCTCGAAATCATGACCAACTAAGCGTTACTCGTTCTAAGGCTTTGCGCGATAGTATCGCTGGTTGATATACTCGTTACTACTTGTAAGTCCATAAATATTGGTTGAACAGTTTACTAGATGATCCATACACCACTCAGGATTTGAGCCACTCGACTAGTCGTCGAAACTCATTATCATTCCTCTTCGCGTTTATCGCATACACCACTCGGGGTCAAGTCATTCTACAAGTCATCGAAGTGATCATTCGATTTACTATCGACACTTTCTAATATACGTTTGTCCGTTCCTCAAAATCTAAGAGTCATTCTCCGTGTTCGCCTTAAGTGTTGGTTCGATAGCGTCTCTATCGATATACGTTCTAAGTCACTTATTCTCGTTCGAGCGATATTCAATCTCGCTCGCAAATTCGTTCGCACCAGAAGGTCAAGGTGCGCGATACTCAGCACAACTTAGCCAAAGGCTGTGTGCATAGCTGTCCCGTTCGGACTATACTCTGATCTCGTACACATATTCGCTATTGTTAGCGTAAGTTCATTTTGGTATACGCTATATTTCCCAAATTTTAGCATTAGTTTCCTTTCAGCTCAAGTCCGACGCAACTCGGCACAAAGGCCTTCGCTTATCAATTCTGTCCAATCGAATAATTATACGAGCTTTCGAAAGTATTAGACTTATTATATGGAATATCCCAAGTCACAACATGAGAGAGCGTATACTTCTTTTGTCCACGATCGAGCTTTCAAAACTTAGATAATCGATATAAAGTCCAAGAAAGTAAAGCCGAGCTCTGATACCAATCTGTCATGCCCCGGTCCCGTAGAACCGATCGTTCTTGCTAATGTGTGATACCGCATGAGCCTAGGTTGTGCTCGTGCAAGGCTAAGTCCAGAAACGGTCGATTGAAGATAGGCCATAGAGTCGCACAGAGTGTCCCCATTTGCAGCAGAAAGTAAATGAACACAAATTGAAATCAACTCAATAGTCTTTATTGATATTCAAGAAGTAGTACAAGCGACGCTAGGCCGAGATTACAATACACTCAAGCTCTCTCTCTCTCTGAAACAAAAAAGGAGTGCCAAGTGGCTAACAACATGGGATGATACATGGCAATGTTCCGATACATTATGTCTTGTATAAGGTGCTTCAGTTCTTTTGCAATGGCCCAAGGCCCCAAAGTTAACTCCGTGCCCTAGCACGTTCGAGGGAAAGCTCCGCACCAGACGAGGGTTCTCCCTCACCCTGCAAGCAAAATGTAGGTTTATCAGTACATTGTTATGCACTGGTGGGACGGCTAGCTCGCCCAATCGCTATCATTACCAAACACGTTCATTTTACTTTTGTGCACCATCTATCATTTATTGTCTTACTAATCTTGCCTTAGGGTCAGTTTTATGGCATATCATTCAAGCCTATTTCGTGTTATCAATATCAAGTGTCGCATAGAAAATACATGTGCAACTTACCATACTTACCATACGATCTTTCATGTCCAACTAAACCAAGTTAGCCAACAGTTCATACGTAATGACTTAAGGTAATATTGCATAGGTATTCAAAGGTGTCAAGGATGTGTTCCTGCCTCAGGGTCGATGAGGTATACAAGTTGTCAAGTTGTGTTATTTTGATGTCCATGTTACGCAGTTGCTCAGTTGTTCAGCTTACCCAACTTGTCAGTTTGTGTTATACTCAAACATTGTTCAGATATGTTACAGTCAGTAACTTAGCATGTTCAACTTAGTCAGATTACTTGTTTTAATGCAAGGTCTTGCACGCGGATTGCCGCAATCGAGCCAACTTAATCTATATGCATCGGTCAATGGCACCATAAGCCATTTGGACATTTACTCCTCTTGGTATTCTCACCTATCAAGCGTGATGGCTAGTACACCTTGATAGTCTTTTGATGTACTGGGCCTTACGTCTTTTGGGTAGCCAAGCCCGTACCCAATCAGCCCGTAAGCCATGATTCTGCCTAGGCCAGCCACGATGTCGTTGATCGTTGCCTTGGAATCCTTTATCACTTCTTCCCCCCATATACGACTGGATTGTCCGCGACCATTTCATATTGTTTTGTCATTTTTAACTTAACAGCTGTCTTTGATCCATAGGCTGTCTGTGAGCCATAGTCGATTACTGACTAGGTTAGCGACGACATCCGTGCAGTGCGGGTAGCGAGTCCCGTTGCATGTCCCCGTCATACCTGTCGCTAATCATTCTTTCCTTTCTTTCATTCATTCTTCTTTTTTATTTTTTCCACTTGTTCATTCGTTCATTGATTCATTCACGTATTCATTCATTCATTCATTCATTCATTCATTCACTTATTCGTTCATTCATACATTATACAACTCCCTGTGTGAGAACCACCTTGGCGATCTATCGGTCCCGAAGCCTTTCGATGTTTCTATACTCTACTCGGAACGACTATGTTGATAGTCTTCCTGTTTCATTTTAGTGAACATTTATTGTTTCATGTCTCAATTTGTGGTACGATTCTATGTGACAAGCCTATCGTTCATAATCGAACGCATAAGTAAATCTACTCGAAATTTAAGCTATGCATTTGCACGAACGTGGAGTGCGGTACGAGAGTTCGCATATTTTCCAATTATTTTTCATATTTTATACAAGCATACAAGATGGAATTATTCTCTTAGCTAGGTGCGTTGAGTCATTTTATTAGCATGCACAGTGCTATCGCCTAGCGATTCTAGCAATATTGTGCATATTATTATGTGTCTAGGCTAAGCAAAGACATGTTAATCGGAGCCATCTACCCTAGCTCGCATCGGCCGAGCGAGACTCCAAGCGCGCCTTTGAAAGTCTAATTCTGGATTCTTCTGAAGGGCCAAGTCCATTGCCTTTGCCTTAAGCGAGTTATTTCGCCGAGCAAGACAGGATTTGAATTGTTACACTTGCGCCGTTTAAGTCAGCGTTCCGCTAGGGCAGAGCGGGTCGTTACAGAGATAGACGCAACAAGGGGATGCAGAGTGAGAACACAACATCATCTGCCTAAACACATGGAGGCATTATGATCATTGTGGGTGATGAGGTAGTCATGAACCTCGTCTGGGATGACAATTCTTGGCTAGTAGACTTAAGGGCTTCGGTGCACGTATCTCACAATAAGGTATTGTTTGCTACTTACACAACAAAAGATTGTGGCATGTTAAAGATGGACAACGGAGATGTGTCAAAAGCTATTTCTATTAGAGATGTGCTTTTGAGAGCAAGGAAATGTGCAATTCTTGTTCTCATAGTTGTTCATCATATTCCTAATATCTGTTTCAACCTGATATCGGTTGGAAGATTGCATGAGGAGTGATTCTTCAATCTATCACTACGCCAAAATATGCATTTTTCGACAGACCAAAACTGTCGTAAATTATAGTAAACGACAGTTTTGATCTGTCAGAACATCCGTCGTTAATAGCGCATCCCAAATTTAAACGACAGTTTTGGACTGTCGTTGTATAGCTGAATAAAATGAAAGTTTTTATCTGTCAAATAAATAGGACGGACTAAAACTGTCAAATAAGCTGTAAATTGGTCTGCCATTGTTTTTACTTTTCAACAAGTCAGGTCTGTCGTTTTGTCGAAAATCGAATTAAAAAAAAACTCAATTGATCCATATGAAATATTTAATCCTATTTATCCTTTTATATGAAATTGAAATGCATCTGACAATGAAATTTCATATAAACATCAATAATCATCAACAATACAAAAAACTCAATCAACTTGTATTAACTAATAAATATATGAAGTTTACATAGTAATATTCCACCAAAACAACAAAAGTAACTCCAATGTTGCTAGCTCACAATGGTTTCATTTTCATGATAAACCAAAAAAGATAATGTTATTGCTAGCTTACAATCTTAAGTGCAGTAAAAAAAGAGTTTCAAAACCTCACTAACTGAACTGAATATTTTTGCCAATTAATCATTTCTCCAACAGTAATGTCATCAAACTTTCCATCTCTATCGAACAACATCTCGTTACCGTCAAAAATTTCATCTACAATGATATTGTAAGCTTCATCATTGAATGGCGCATCTGTATTCACATGTCCAATAGCAACGGCTTTCTTTCTAAAATTCTTCAAAAGACAAGTCTTTATGGGCAAGGTAGATTGATCATGTCCCTATATTACAAACAAGAAAAACCAAAGTATATAGTACTTCTTGATTCTCTCCATAAATATTCAAAAAAATTGTATAATCACTCACAAACATTGTGACACTCTCCCTGAACGAATCAGGCGACTCCCTGAACATATCTTTTTCTTCAACTATCTTAAAGGGTGAGCCTACTGTGAGACTCGTCTCACAGAATTATAATTCGTATCCGGGTACGTGAGTATTTACTGTTCACTATATTTTCTGATATTCTCTTCTTAAAAAACATTTAATGACTTATACAACTTATTATTTTTCTTGAGCTCATTTTCAGTATTAATGGCGGTTGAACTAAAAACCATCTGTTTGAATTTATTTATATCAAATGATATATATCAATTAAAGTATTAAACATTCGCCTTTTTATTAAAAATGGTCATTTTGCAGAGGCTGTAGTAAGCATAGGCTAACTTTAGATGCTGGATGAGATTTGCAGTTGATCAGTTTCGAATCTTAGTTGGTAGGAATAAGTGATAGGTTCATCTTATTAGGAGCAATAAATCATGAAGACAAATTCCTATTAGTTTACAAGTGAATTGAGTTCTTCTATTGATTGTTTCATTCAGCATTCAGTTATAAAAACAAAAAATACGCTGTTGATAT
The DNA here is from genome assembly GCA_029216955.1 of Iris pallida. NCBI lineage: Eukaryota > Viridiplantae > Streptophyta > Magnoliopsida > Asparagales > Iridaceae > Iris > Iris pallida. The sequence continues at coordinate 23,448,258 of JANAVB010008599.1, forward strand.
ATATATATAGTGTTATTGGGCTTTAGTCCCACATTGGCTAGAATGATAGGAGAGGAGGCTAGCCTCTCCTATATATATGTTGTTACTCCATTCAATAAAATCACTTCAAGTCTCAACATGGTATCAGAGCCTAAAATTGCTTAGCATACCGTTAGAGACCCCTCCTCCACACAAACCCTAACCCTAATCCCCCTTCTACGTCGCCGCTGCCGCCCGCTGCCGCTGCAGCTGCTGCCGCCCGCTGCCGCTGCAGCTGCTGCCGCGCCGCCGCCGCCGCAGCGCCGCCCCGCTGCTGCTGCAGCTGCCGCGCCGCCGCCGCCGCTGCCGCGCTGCTGCCGTTGCTGTGCCGCTGTTGCGGCTGCAACTGCTGCTGCTGCTGCCGTTTTTACGGCTGCAGGATTCATTGTACCGCTATTGCGGGTACAAAATTCACGCTCGTTTCTGTACCGTTTTTACGGCTGCAGGATTCATTGTACCGCTATTGCGGGTACAAGATTCACGCTCGTTCTTGAGATCAATCTCAAGGAGATGCCTATAATCCCTAGATCCGATGAAATCAGACATATTCGGATTTAGGAGAGGACGGCAAGGACGAGCGTGAGTCGTGGAGCAAGTGTGAAGTGATCGAGAAGAAGCATCGATGGAGGAGATTCTCAAGAAGCTGGATGCTGACGATGTGGCGACATTGCTGAAGTTGATAAAGGTGTCGGCTGGTGAAAGCACGACACGAGCACCGCCAAAGTTAGAACTACCCTCCATCGATCTGAAGTTGGATGGACCAGCCACCTATTTGAGTTGGTCACGGCGGGTGAGAAGAACCCTTGCAGGTAAGAACCTGGAGGGATTCTTGACAGGCGAGAAGACAGAGCCGGAAGAGGGCTCGACAGGACGCGACGAGTGGAAATCCACTCATATGGTGATTTATATCTGACTTCTCAACTCCTTAGTCCAGTCTATTGCTTCCACAGTAGATGGCATTGAGATGGTGAAAGACGTATGGGAGAAATTGAGAAGAACCTATGATGGCATAGGTAACAATCTACGGATCTTCCAGATAAAAGGGGAGATCGACGACACCGTACAAGGCGAGAAGACGGTACAGGAGTACGCTACGGAGTTGGAACGCCTCTGGCTGGATTATGATCACCATTCCAAACGGGCAAGCTGCGGGGACCCAAAGTGCAAGGAGAGACAGGTGTGTCTGCAGGAGAGGACGATAAAATTCCTTAAGGGACTGACTGCAGCATTCACACAGAGAACAGCCTTACTCCTCGCCCAGCCAGCGATCCCTAGTCTCGAGGAGGCTATCTCAGCCATGATTCAGGAGGAGACGCGGATCAGATTACAGACAGGGACAGGCGCATCATCGACAGGTGCTTTACCCGAAGTGAAGTCAGCACTAGCAGCTACCGGTTCGGGGGATACAGGATCCAAGGGAGAGCTCTGGCAACAGAATCGGCAGTGCTACAACTGTGGGGAGATGGGCCACCATCGATATGCTTGTACCAAACCACCTAAGGAGGGAGACTCAGGTGGTGGATGTGGACGAGGATATGCTGGACGTGGACGTGGTCGAGGAGGCCGACGAGGCGGTCGAGGAGGCTATCGGGCAAACCTGCTGGTGGCAGATGGGAATGGAGGAGCTGGCGGCACCTTTACTGAGGAGGATCAGGCGCTACTGGATCTGCTGGAGAGAAAGCAAAAAGCGTCAATCGAAGGAGACAGGAGGAGCGTAGCAGAGGAGGCATCCACTCCATTCTTCAACGCCGCTATGTATACCCATCCATCAGAAGGTACTGACGAGTCTCACGCTCTTGCATCTATGTCTTCCCTTAAAATGTCAGACTGGATTATCGACTCAGGAGCATCTCGGCATGTGACCGGAAATGCTAGTAAGTTTTCCTCGTACACTCACCTAGCATCGACAGACACCATTCAGACTGCGGATGGTACTTTCCAACCAGTGGTCGGTAAGGGTACTGTTAATTGTACGGGTTCAGTAAGGTTATCCAATGTTTTGCATGCTCCATCCTTCCCAGTCAGTCTCTTGTCTATTAGTTCTATAATTCTCCAACTAAAATGCATTGTTTCTTTTGATATTCCTAAGGTGATCTTCCAGGAGAAAGGGACGGGACGAAGACTTGGGACTGGCACTTGGCATGATGGACTGTGGTACCTAGATCAAGACGGACTGGACTCAGCATTGGTGTCTATGGCAGAGAAGGCTGGAATGGAGGAGCTGCAGCAGAAGACTGAAGACACTTTGATACTTCATCATAGGAGGATGGGGCATTCTTCCTTTGATACTCTAAATAAGTTGTATCCAGATATGTATGCAAAATCAAATAAAAGGAAATTAGTATGTGATGCATGTGAGTTAGGAAAATTTACTAGGAGTTCATATGTTGGAAATGGTCATAAGAGTTCTTCAGTCTTTGAGGTAGTTCATTCTGATGTTTGGGGCCCATGTGCTACTAACACTATGAATGGGTATAAGTATTTTGTTTCGTTTATCGATTGTGCATCTCGTGTCACCTGGCTGTATTTGATGAAGAACAAAAGTGATGTATTTGCTTGTTTTCGGGACTTTCATAAATATGTCCAGACTCAGTATAATGCAGTGGTGAAGATACTGAGATCTGACAATGGGACGGAGTATACCAATAGGACACTTGCAGAGTACTTGTCAGCACATGGAATACAGCATCAGACCTCTTGTGCATATACACCAGCACAAAATGGAGTAGCAGAAAGGAAGAACCGACATCTTCTGGAGACCGCAAGAAGTATGATGATCGACATGAATGTCCCACAACACCTATGGGGATATGCGGTGTTGACAGCAGCTCAACTTATAAACAGGATGCCTTCAAAAGTCCTGGGATGGAAGTCTCCATGTGAAGTATTACAAGGTAATAATAGTGGAATACTTCCACTAAAGGTGTTTGGATGTGTGTGTTTTGTGAAGGACAACAGACCATTCGTTGGAAAACTTGACCCTAGAGCAGTCAAGTGCATCTTCGTGGGCTACTCAGCAACTCAGAAGGGGTATGTATGCTGGAGTCCAGTAGAGAAGAAGAAATTTGTTAGTATGGACGTCCACTTCCGGGAGCATGAGCCATATTACCGCCAGGATGGAACTTCGTATAACACGCCTCATACTACAAGTATAAGACGAGAGGGGGAGATAGAGAACTTGGAGAACCTGGTGGTAACCGATTTAGAAGTTTGGCATAGAGACACGGTTGAGGAGGAACATGAAGGTGAAGCGGAACAGAGGGAGGAGACGAGAAGTGTTACACCTACGGCTCAGGGGGAGTTACTGACCTACAACAGGAGAAACAACAAGCAGACTACAGGACCAGTACCTACAGTGTCAGTGCCAAGTCCCTTGCCTGCGCCTGTCCCAACTCCTGAGACACCTATACCACCATCCTCCTCATCTACACCACCATCCTCCTCATCTACACCACCACCCTCCTCAGGTGATATCGTTCCTCCCATACCACTACCTACACGAAGGACTACTCGCAGTAATGCGGGAAATCCTCCGGACAGATATGGTTGGGATCTTGCTAAGTTTGTTTCTTATGATCATATATCTTCTTCTCATGGAGCATTTATAGCATCTTTGGATAGTATTACTGTACCTAACAATTGGCAGGTTGCCAAGAACGATCCAAAGTGGAAAGCGGCAATGCACGAGGAGTTGGGAGCTCTTGAGAAGAACCACACTTGGGAGCTGGTGAGACTGCCAGAAGGGAAAAGAGCAGTTGGATGTAAATGGGTTTTTACTGTGAAACAGAACCCAGATGGACAGGTTGAGCGCTATAAAGCTCGACTGGTGGCAAAAGGATACAGTCAGACGTACGGCATCGACTATGACGAGACCTTTGCACCAGTGGCGAAGATGAGCACTGTCAGGACCTTGATCTCCCTGGCAGCCAATGGAGGGTGGAAGCTACACCAACTGGATGTGAAGAATGCATTTCTTCATGGAGATCTAGTAGAGGAGGTGTACATGGAGATACCACCAGGATTCGGCACAAAACAGACAGAAGGCAAGGTCTGCAGACTGAAGAAGTCTCTCTATGGACTGAAGCAGTCTCCTCGGGCATGGTTTGACAGGTTCAGGAGAGCAATGATAGGGATGGGATATCAGCAGATCAATGCTGATCACACTGTCTTCTTCAGACGGAGTGGAGGCCATATCACCATGCTTGCAGTATATGTAGATGATATGATTATCACAGGCAATAATGAGCAGGAGATCGCCCAACTCAAAGTAAAACTTGGCAAGGAGTTCGAGGTGAAAGATCTTGGCCCCCTTCGATACTTCCTTGGGATTGAGATTGCTCGAGATAATGAGGGAATCGTTCTTTCTCAAAGGAAGTACGCACTGGACCTGCTTACGGAAACAGGGATGATGGGATGTAAACCAGCTACGACACCGATAGACCAGAAGTTTAAACTGGATGCTGAAGCTGGAGAACCAGTTGACCGGGATAGATATCAGAGATTGGTGGACAAGTTAATCTACTTAAGCCACACTCGACCTGATATCAGCTTTGCGGTAAGTGTAGTAAGCCGCTACATGCATGACCCCCGGAAGGGTCACATGGACGCAGTGTACCAGATTCTGAGATACTTGAAGGGAGCCCCCGGGAAGGGACTGATCTTTAGAAGAAATAATCATGTAGGCATTGAGGGCTATTGTGATTCTGACTGGGCTAGCTGTGCTGACGACAGGAGATCCACATCGGGATACTGCATATTTGTAGGAGGCAACTTGGTCTCTTGGAGGAGTAAGAAGCAGTCAGTAGTGGCCAGATCAACAGCTGAAGCAGAGTATAGAGCGATGGCCTTGGGAGTCACAGAACTATTGTGGTTGAAGAATATGCTGACGGAGCTAAAGCTGGACCAGGGAACAAAGATGAAGCTATGGTGTGACAACCAGTCAGCTATTAATATTGCCAACAATCCAGTGCAGCATGACAGGACCAAACATATTGAGATTGACAGATTCTTCATCAAAGAGAAACTGGATAAAGGAGAACTAGAGCTGGGCTATGTTCCAACCAAAGATCAGGTAGCAGACGGACTGACAAAGGGGCTTAGTTCTATCAACATGATGAGAGGATGTGACAAGATGGGCTTAGTGAATATCTTTCGCCCATCTTGAGGGGGAGTGTTGATATATATATATAGTGTTATTGGGCTTTAGTCCCACATTGGCTAGAATGATAGGAGAGGAGGCTAGCCTCTCCTATATATATGTTGTTACTCCATTCAATAAAATCACTTCAAGTCTCAACACACGCCAACAAGTGGCATCTCGTAAATGGACATAAATCAAATGGTGAAGGTGGTAAAATCAGAATAATGTGTTACCTCCATCCCAAGGACTTCCTTATACCACTAAAGAAAAGTCCTAAAGATCTCCCAATCATATACACAAGAAAGAAAGATACATCATTACTAACCTTGGTAAAAATTGTTTTTATGAAGGGCATTGTGATATCCAAGAATTCTAGAAACAAGCTGAAGTAATACCTCCTGCAACAACACCAAACACCAATATATTACTTTTCCTGTGAGATATTTACAAATAAATTTTAAATTTTCACTGAAATAAGAATGGTTTTCCATTGAATTAACAAGGAATATAGCCATAAAACATTCTAGATAAGTATGATGAAAGAACTCTTTAACTTTGTCGGTAATGCTTCATGATGATAAAATGGCCTATTATTTCATGCATCAAATTTCAAAATACCAGTCATCCACAACTGAAAAACTGGATGAAATGAGTTTTCTAAATATGGAGTGTCAGTTATGCAGTGGAGGGTGTTTTCCATGATTCTTGGTGCTTGCTCCTGGAGGACAAATGGTCTAGCTTGCATAGACAGAAGACAAACTCGTTACGAACATGATATGAAACGAAATAGAGTACTCTCAGAAATTTTAGGATACAGGTACAACATGGACAGTCATATATACACAAGAAGAATATCCATATACATATTTTAAACGATCTTGATAATAACAAAATTTATGAATGCTTTCCGTAGTAAATAGGTTCCAAAAAGGTTCTAGAAAGGATATGCCGCAAAGAAATATTATTTTCTCACAAATCAATTATGTCTGGCATGATCATGACCATGCCAAAATCACACTTTTGACCACGTTTGGGTAGTTTTGGAGCCTAGACATCGGCAGGCCATGCATGCATTGCTTTTTCAGATACGTGTCAGATACGGACACAGGAACGAATATGATTATCTGGAGAAGCATTTGTACAACCTAACTGCTGGTAACGTCACAGAATGTCAGAAACAACCACTCCATAAAATTGGGGAGGGGGGTATAAGGTATATTCCCCTTCCCAGAGCCTGCAATAGCAGGAGCTTGGAACTGGGGAACCCCTTTTCAGTTACCCTACCACCTCATATATTCCAGGCAAGCATGACTATACTTGTCGTGCTTTATGCTAGTCTTCTTGTCTAAAACTGAGGCATTCTTAAATGACATGCTAATTATCTCGACTGACACAAGTATAGGCAAACAGGACCAGTAATACCTGCTATGAATCTATCTACACAATCGGCAATCAAGGGTTCACACAACTAAGATGATTTATTATGTAAATCTACTTAAAAAGACCGATTGAATGCATTTATTCTTGGAAACTAAAGATAATTTCAAGTAAAAGCAGATTGCAGAAAAACTGTTTCAACATAGTTTGGTGGAGTTCATCAGTATTCCAGTTACATGGGGACCAAACTGAAGAAGGATTTTAGCTGTTTAAGAGGTCAAGAGGCATGCTAATATACCTGGGAGATGGCCCTTAACAAAGACTAATGGAAGAAATGGATTCATGTATCCAACACAAACAGAGAATGAGAAGAGGATTCAAATGGATACAAGTGTGAGAAGAGGATTCAAACAGCCGACACGAACACCTAACGGCCATAACATGCATGAAATAAGTGGATGCTAATTAATGTTTCAATATTTAACCATTTAAAGATCTAAAGTAGAAAGATAAAATTTGTAAATAAACAAATGCCAATGTAAAGCTCATGAAGTTACCTATATGCATAGTTTATATAGCAAGGCCAGTGGCGAGTACTATTAGCTGCAGGATCTGAGCAGTATCCTGATTCACCTGAATTGCCTCTTCTATATCATATGGTCTTTGTTTGTGTAGTTGTACCCAAGAGTATAATGTTAATAGAAATAACATATAAATATTGGAAACATTCCTTTAATGAATTCTCTGGGAACCTCTATAGTAAATGAAATATACAGAATTATGATCAATCAAATATTGCAAAGTCCGGGTATTTACTACCGTTCCGAATTGGATCATAACGGAATTTCGGTCTATACCAGCACTATAATATTAGATTGGGGAGGAAGATTAGAATTAGAGAGTGATAAAAGAACAAGGATCTGGGCACGTGTAAGTTACTAACCATAATGCTTGCTATTAATGAAAAAAATATGAAAACAAGATAATCAGATACATACAATAAAATTAAGGTAGGCCATGTGATCTTGGCTTGAAACCAAAATGCTCTTTACATAAAGGGATGTGAACATTGTGCAACTATAGCTAGTTCTTCTCGTTGTTCAATTACATAAAGGGATGATTCCATTCACAGTAGAAATTTTGATGCATTCTTCCTTGAAAGAAGATTCAATATGTGAAATCAATATTTGGCGGTTCATAAGAGGAAACAACAAATCAAACATAGAAATGAAATACATGTCGAAGACATCAAAAGCTATCTTGGTACCATATATAAAACCCAGTAGCCATGTTGGTCAAGACTCGGAAGAGTATTTTGGACAGTCATTTCAGCTGACATAAAGAGGTGAACTAGAGTAAAATTAAGGTAGTGGACTAATGGCCAACTCTATGTGATCTCAAAGGGGCGGGCTAAACCCTTAATGACCTACTAGTCTATGTTAACATTTCTTACATGGTTCTTTAAAAAGAATATTTCTCAATTGGCACAAAGACCACATTAAGATTTTGATAAGTTCAAGGATGCCTTGACTAATACAACTTCACTTATTTATAGTATTTTACCTTCTCATGAGCCTAATTTCACGAAACAAAAATTCATGGACGTCTTATTATTTTAGTTCTGAACTTTACGAACATGGCTAGTTTCAGACAATTAATAGGCGAGGTCCAAAGTTGTAGAGCTCTATCATTACATGCAATAGTTAAGCATGGGTCGAGACAACGAGAACAAGAAGAAATTAAGAAGCGACAATTTATCTCTACTCACCTGAGAAGGACTATGAGTGTGGAACTCTGATGAAGATTGATATGCATTCTGCAATAACAATTATAAGCATCAAAACAACAACTTTGAACTGAAATCAAATCAATAAACCAGCAATCTGCAAAATTGCCAACATATTTCTAACTATCTTTAGTATCCGACACTCATTATAAATAGGAATAATTTCGAACATGGTATTCTATTTCTCGAAGAAATGTTTAAACTTTATATTGATATATCGGCCTTATCAGACTGCAAACAATGAACCATACTTCGGCCATGGAATGGAGAGAACCATCTATTGCCTCTGGAAAACATGTATGAGAAAATTGTTACAGTTTGGTTTATTTGTCAATAGTAGGAAATTCTTACAATTTGCTTTAATCGTAGAAACTATCTTTACACGAATGTAAAGTGAAGTGCTCCTCTTTTTGATGCAAGAACTTGCTGAGATGATTTTTTCCAGTCTTCCTTGTAGAGACTAGAGAGGGATCAGTTGCCAAGTAACATGGTTTTAGGTCCATAAAATGTTGTGAGTTCGTAGGTACATAGAGTTGGAAAAAGTTAATAAAAATGTAGCTCTAGTCATATGTGATAGACTAAATGAACCAATGCATCTTCTCGGTTACCCTTCGACTTATCAGAGTTGGAAGAACTGTACTATTTTTTAGTTTGAAATAAAACTAATGCTAATCTCCTTCAATCTTAATTTATTATCCTCTCTTCTACTTCATCATGATTGGCTTCAATTATTCCTGAAAGCCTTCTACTGTTGATAGAGCATTTTGATTTTATTCCACTTGCAAAATTTTGGGAGGACTGATTGATAATGGCAACCCATGGTGATCATGCTCTTCCTCTTCAAACTTCATTAGTGGATTCTGCACTAATGTTCTCTCTTTCCCAACACCCAACTTAAATGATAATGTTGAGATGAATGATTGCATGTATAGAAAGATTGATCACTACCAGATGTGATCAATTTTGGATGGTGTAGAGCTGCACAACTAGTTTCCAGGTTACTATGGCTTGAATGGCTAAGAAAAAAATTATAGTGTAACTAATGAATATTGTCGACACCTTGTCCCCAAAAGGTTGAATGTAAATTCCAGATGGACTTAAATTGGGCAAGGGGACTTGTTGATAGCTTATGTGTAGTCTCGATGCTGGCTGTTTAGTTTTGTAACTGACATTGCTAACAGACTTTGAAAGAAAATAAAAGAGTTTCGTCTCTAGCAGCTAATGCTCCATGGAAGGAGGTGATACATCGAGTGTTCTAGAAATTCGATTGTCTAAGCAATCGAAATTTGTCGGTTCCTAAAAGCGAACTACATGAAAGAAATTTGTTGGTTCCTGAGAGCGAACTGACACGAAAGACGACTGAGTCTCACTCTGTGAACAGCGATAATTTTAATCACCCTAGTATGACAGTTCTACTAATTCCTTTTAGCCAATTATTAGCAGTTTTTGTCCAAAGTGGTTAGTCTTCTAAGACTTGTACTAAGAAAATATCACTAGCAATTAACAACACAACTTAGATTGTACATATTTTGATACTGCATTAATATTGCACATATATAACATAAAGAATAAGTCTTACTATATATGATTAAAGCAAATTGTAAGAATTTCCTACTATAGACAAATAAACCAAACCATATCGATATATCGGCCGTATCAGACTACAAACAATGAACCATACTTCGACCGGGTATACAACTTAGTTATAGGACATGCCTTAAATTAGGATATTGTTCCCTAAGGTTAGAAACATAGAATTTATACTTTAGACATGATTGGTTGGTGCATGTGTATGTAATATAATGTAGTAACAAATATGGTAACATTTGAGCCAGCATCAAAAGTTGCCACTCACCACATACAAGGGTGTCAGATGCACTGGAACCTAACCTTTCAATCAAAGATAGCACGTACCCAATAGTGAAACATATATGATCACTCATCTTATTATTTCCCATTTCAAAAAGTTTTAAGAGTACACATTTCTATGTCAAAAATAACCTTTTAGTACACAAAATCAGATGAGCCATTTTTTTTTATTGAGCCCTTCAAATTTGTGATATGCATGATAAAATTGAGACGGAGACATATAGCTAGCTTCAGAACTCCAGTGAGGATTCTGGAAGGATGGATCGCACCATGTTTGTGGTAGAGTGGCACAGTAGGTGGTAAGAATTAATGACTAACCAAGAAATCATAGGCCAATATGAGAGAGAATAGAAAGAAGAAAATGGCTATAAATGAACTGATTCGCAGGATTATGTATGCATCAATATGTAGGATCAAATATCAGGTTATAGCAGTTGCCTTTTTTTTGAAACAAATAAACGAGTGTGTAATATATAAGTGACCATTGAAAATTGTCATACCTTTCATTTTCTTAGTTTCATGGACAAGCATGACTATAAGACATACCATTCGTGTTCTTCTTGTATCAAGTTTCCTTTGCCTATCTCCAAGAGATTAATGGTACCCGAACTTATAGCGATTTCTCTAAAGCCACAAGATAGAGTTACATTAAATTGTACATCCTATTTTCAGGTACAAAGATCATATTACAGTTTAAAGAACACGAATGGCCACGTAACAATTGAGCTTAGGAAATATCCTAATAATTAGTTTTTCTTCTGTCTTGTACACTGCGTCGTACTGGCAAATAGGCTACCCAAGAAACGTTTTCAAAATACCCTTTCATTTTGAAACAAGCCCCCTTATAAAAGCCCAAACTACTTTCTAACTTCGTAACTTTTCAAAAATCCGAAAAATAATTTGCAAAAACCCTAATAGAACTCTAGCAGAATTCGGCCCGAATTTGGCCAGAGTTCGGTTAGTGGACGTCGGATTTTGAACTTGGTCGTCCTGCTGTTACGGATACAACGGCTATCTGTCGAATTTTTTTCAAAGAGTTCTGTCTAAATTCTGCTCAAATTCTGCCCGAATTTTGCCTTTGGAAAAATTATAAATAGAGAAGGATTTAGATCATTTCAACTGACCAATTCACTTTCATATCTCTTCTCTATAAGCCTACTACTTCTTCCAAAGTGTTCTGAGTTTTTCATTTTCAAATTCTAAGCCAGTTACAATCCTCTAGTCGATTTGCCAGTGTGGTACAGTCTAGAAGTTTTAGAGTGATTGTAATCAGAGGCTTGATTGAAGAAAGACACTTCACAACTGAAGTTGGTCGAGTACTTCGGATCAAAGTTCGCATTGTAGAAGTTGCAAGAACTTCAGATGAAAACTTGTGGTATTTTCTAATAGTGGATTGAACTGGAAGCTAGAGTTCTTCCGACTGGACTAGTTCTCACAAGAGGGAAACCAGTATACATCCTTGTGTTTGCGTTTGCTTTCTGATCTCTGATTTTCATTTACTTACTTGTGATATATTATATGTGATCTTGTTGCTAACATTTTTAATTAGCTAAATTTTGCTGCCTACTCTATTCACCCCCCTCTAGAGTATTGCGCTTTACAATTCGTTCCTACATAGACAACCAACTTCACAAGAAAAAATTTATGGGGGATGAAATACCAACGTCTCTCATGTAGTGTAGTGCAGAAACTGAATTAAAATTTCTCCAATTCATCGAGTATTAACTGTATAATAACCAATTTCAGTAAACGAAACGTTTCTTCCTTGGGAGCAATTGACAGTTACATATCATTGAGGTTCATCATCCACGAAGCAGGACAAAACTCTTTTGGTTGCATCACACCCTTGTGAAATCCATGTGAAAATATATAGAGTTGAAACTTGAACTAGTGATATAGCCGTTAAAAATATCTGGTTGATACAGCAGATAAAATATCTACGCATAAACTTATTGAAGATCAAGGTATTAGCCCAACGATCTAACTATGTTTTCGATTGTGGTTATTCGATTAAGTTTAACATTATGATATCACTAATATTTATGCTATCTCTATAGCATTGATACTTAAACTTTGCATAATCCTAATGTGATTTATCTTATCATACTTGCTACATGTATTTTGTTTTGTTCGTCTAACATGTATTTGTAGAAAATCAATTAGCAAGATCAAATATAGACATATGTAATGAAAAAATCATGGTGGGCCAAAGGCGATGGTATTCTACAAAGATTTCTCTGAACCACCCGACGACATCTTCGGAGCCACGCACCCGGGGGTTTCGCTACCCGGTCAGCGCCTCCAGTCGGGGGTCGAGGGGGCAGCGCCTCCCATCGGGGGTCGGGGGCGAAGCCCCCGAAAGGTATTCAGTTTTCACAAACTGAGTATCTTTGGACTGTTGCCGCCAAGAGAAAAAGCCAGCACCTATTAAAGAAAGAAACCAAGCCATGCCATCATCATTTCAAGACTGTGAAGAAGCCTGTACCTGCATAAGTATATCTGGAGTCTGCAATGGGTCTTAGGAATATTTGTAAACACGAAAAATGAATGGAAAAATTGAAAGCTATGGTAGAAAATAATCCAGGACAATCTTCGAAATCCTGACGGATGATCCGACGGAAGATCCGAATGGACTCACAGAATACCTTCTGTGATTGTTCGGCTTATTCGACGAAAAATTGCGGAATTCCGGCGAATTTTTTGTCATGTTACCATTTGTATTCCAATAGTCGGATTTTGTCGAAGATTGATTCCAACGGCTATATTTATAGCCGTTAGACTGTGCAGGTGGATAATCTGGCGGACTTCTGCAAAAATCCTACGGATTATCCGTCAGCCTGATGAAATTTGCATTAAATGCTCTTTTCAATGCTTTGGTTATAAATAGCCTTAAACCGCTTCATTTAAGGTTGATGCTTTTAAGCCTAAAACTTTCTAATATACCCAAGCCTATCCATAAACACTCAACCAAAGCTTTCATTTGCCAATCCATCAATTGTGTTAGAGTGTTCTTGAGCTATAAGTGTGAGATCTTCATCTTGTTGTAAGAAGATCAAAACCTTCTTATGAAAGGTTGAAGTTGGAAAGTCTTCGGATAAAAGCTCTCGGTTGAAGTTGGAGAGTCTTCGGATCCAAACTCTCGATTAAAGTTGGAGAGTCTTCGGATCCAAACTCTCGGTTGAAGTCGGAGAGGCCTTCGGACTAAAGCTCTCGTGTAAGAAGTTGGTGAGCCTTCATATGAAAACTCATGTTGTACTATTTGCGATAATAGTGGATTAAAGTTGGAGAGAGTTCTGGGGCTGGAGTGCCCCTTGGGAGGATACTAGGATACATCGGGTGTCGGTATTGTTTTGCTTCTTCTCTTGCACTCTTATTTTCTAAATTTTCCATTAGCTTGTGCTAAGTGTTTGATTAGTTAGCTTGACCCTATTCACCCCACTCTAGGGTTCCTTCATAAGGTACCACAAGAATTTCATGTGGTGGACTTGATCTTTCTTCTACCAAAGGATATCCTATAGATCTTGACTATTTAAGATTGAGTTTACAAGAAGATTAAACCCTAGAGAGAAAGAGACTCAGAAATGGTGGCTAATTTCAGAGGTAACAGAGGATTGAGAAACTAGAAACCTTTACAAAAAGGTTAAACCCTAGCAAATCCTAAAATTAGAGGATTTGTTACATAAAGAAAATAAACCCTAGATAATAAATCAGAACAAACCCTAGCAAATAAACCCTAGAAAATAAATGCTAAAAAATAAACGAAAGGATTACCTGATGATTTGGGAGGGTTCGGCGGCGCTTCAACTGTAGGGTTTGGGAGGGGTTGTCCCACGCCTGGTATGGGAGTGGGTTTTCTGCGGTTTTGAGGGGTGAGAGGGTTTTGAAGGATGAGAGGTGAGAAGTGAGAGAGGAGAAGAAAAATGATGGGAGAAGAAAAGTTATAAGGGAAGAAGAAAAGTTTTTGTGGGCATGAGTTTTGGGAGGGAAATTTTGCAGTTTTGGAAAAGAAGTAGGGATCTAAAATTTTAGGAACCAATTTTTCAACATAATTTTCAATGTCAAACGACGGTTTCATTTCTTCAAAGCCAAATCTATTACTTAAGTGAAAGAGATATGATGTTAAATGACGATTTTAATCCGTCAAAACATTAATGACAGCTTTACTTTGTCATTGTTGGACAACACACAGTGTCCCAAATTATCCATTTTGGCGCAGTGTTTGGAAACTGTCAGTGGAAACTTTCCATGGTTCGCGGGTGATTGCTATGGAAAGGAGCACACAGGGGTACATGAGGTGAATGCAGTTAGTGATGTGTCTACCGAGTTGTGGCACATGTGGCTTAGTCATATTATCGAGAAGGGAATGAGCTACCTGGTGAACATAAAAGTGATTTTCGAGCTCAAGTCTACGAAGTTGGAGAGCTACACACACTTTCTGAGGGAAAAGCAAAATATGGTATCTTTCTAAAGTCACCCATCTTCAAGAAAGTCAGCATTGCTCGATTTATTTCACTCGGATATCTGCTATCCAATAAAGGTACAATCTATTATTGTGTTTATTATTTTATAACTTTTATTGATGACTATTCCAAAAAAAATTAAGTATACGTTTTAAAGATCAAGGATCAGGTGCTGCCTACTTTAAAAGGGTTTTAGGCCTTTGTTGAATGGGACACAGACAAGAAATTGAAATATGTTCGGTCCGACAATGACGATGAATACATTGGTCTCTTTGATGCTTACTCTAATTGATCCAATATCAGAAAAAATTGTCCAAGACACCTAAGCTCAATAGTGTAGCGGAGAATATGAACATGACACTGATTGAGAGGATATGGTGTTTGGTATTAGAAGCAAACTTATTGGACAGTTATTTGGGTGAGGCTTTCAACACTATTGTGTATACTAGTAACTTGTCTCTTTGTGCTTCTTTACATGATGATGTGCCTGATAGAGTATGGTACGACTAGGAGCCTTTATAAAGTCACCTTCGAGTATTTGGTTGTAAGGCCTCACTACCAGAATATCACCTTAAAGCGACTCCCAAAAACGTCGCTAAAATGGATGAAAACGTCGCTAAGTCTAATTTCTGACGTATTTAGCGACGTTTTATGGTTGTCGCAGAAAGCCTAGTCACTAACAGGAAAAATGTCGCTAATCATCATTCTTACCGACGCTTACCGACGCATTCATACGTCGGTAATTGACCGACGTTCACCGGCATACCATCGATAATAGAGCGACGTTTATTATGTCGGCCAACGTCGGTAACTCCTGGAACATTTAGCGACGCAATTTCTATACTTTCCGACGTTTATCGATTCTGTAAACGATCGAAAATTCTGGAACATTTATCGATGTTTACCGACTCGTACCGACGTTTACCGACACGGTATTACGTCGGTAGGCGTCGGTATACCTGTTGATATTACCGACGTTTAGCGACTCAGAGTCACTAATCACCGACGTTTACCGACGTAAGTCTGTGTCAGTAAGCGTCGCTAAATTTTCCAAAAAAATAAAATAAATAAATTACAGAATGTCATTTTCTCCACAGAATCACATTTTCTTCCTGCAGTTTAATAAATAACAATAAATACACAGAAGCACATATTTTCTCCCTGGGTTCGCCGACCCCTTCGGTGGAACGCTCAACACCGGTAAATCACAACAGTATAACACAAAATGTAAATCACAACAGTATAACACAAAATATCCAAATACTCCACAACCAATACTCAAAGTTTACAACCAACCAATATCCAAAGTTTAAACAACCAATACCATGTCTACAACCAACCAACCAATATCTAAAGTCTATACAACCGATATTAAAATTCTACACACAAACAAACAATCAACACAAACAAACACTAAAATGTCACCTCATCAAACAGTCTAACTTGGACTACTGTAGATCTGGAGGAGGAGGGGCACCGCTGTGCCTTATGGATAGAAATATCTCGTACTCCTTCCATGAAATCGTCACTGATGAAGAAGGTAGTGACGTCGGTGAAGTCAGTGTCGATAAAGAAGGCAGTGACGCCGGCGGAGTCGACGACGATGAAGGCGCACCTGAAGGACAATAACGCTCCAATGCTGCTAGTCGCTGGTGGTAGAAATCCATGGTAGATAACAGCCTCGTACTGCTATCAACCATCGAATCCTGCATCAACGTCAGCCTCTCGTCCATGGACAGCTGTGATGCCTGCAGATCCGTCACGCTGTGCTCCGTCGACGCTCTAAGATCAGTGATGCCCCGCTCTATCATCTCAGTCATGTCCCTGAGCTCCATAATACTGCGGTCGAGCGCATCCAATCGTGCTACTAGCGCAGCATCGTCCGTATAGTGCTGAGATTGGGGCTGCTCCTGGATCCGTCTTAGTAGCTCGTCACAGAGGGACTCCACCATCTGCTGGACTCGGGCAGACTCCTAGGAGGGTTGTGGACAATACACACTAGCATGGGAGGCCCTATAGGACTGTGTCGCAACTAGGGTGCCATAGGATCCCGTACGTACTCCTATGGAGACCACCAGCGGCGGTCGTCCACAGCTCATCCTCCGACGGAACTAGAGCGGGCTGTGAGGAAGTATCAGCCTCTCCCGCTGCAGGTGCATTAGCAACCGCCCTCTCACGAAGCTTAAGATACGCGACCTAGAAAAGTATGAATACTCTATAACTTCTAATGTCTAATGAACTTATTATTACTAACTACATAAATATTTATTTGCATGCATATTTACTAAGTTATATCAAAACTAACACGAAGTATTAAAATTAATAAATAGAATTGTAATACTTACATAGGTCTGCTCGGCCCTCTCGTCAATAAGCGTCTCGCCCTTCTGATGTGTTGCCTGGAAGACGGTTACCATATTGGTGTCATCACCCCTCTTTACCTGTAAGTAAAAATATTTTTCTAGTACTAATTTATTGGACTTGTATTAAAATAATATTTCTGAAATAAAAAGACATACCAAACGACAGAAATATTATGTCATCGGAATCGACCCACCGCACCACTTTGATCCCTGCTGTCTAGCCGCCTTGGCCTTCTCAAACTTTTCCTTTTACCTTGGCTCGTCGAATCGAGCCTTTATTGCAGTCCACTGATCAGGGGTGATCCAACGTTGGATCGACTTTCCGACACGATCACGAGTCTTCTGATCATTAATAGCGTCGCGGATCAGCTTAGCAGCGACGGCAGAAAACATCCCCTCGATCAGCTCGACCCAATTCGGTAGATAAAAAATATATCCTAGAAGAGTGCAAACCAAATATTTATCAGTTATATATAATATGCATAAATTATATGATTCATGTTAAAAGCAAATATATTTTTACCTAGAAGCGCGCAAACCAGTAGGCCTTCCTATCGTCCGGAGCATCAAAGTAGTTTATCCAAGGACCACCATAATTATGCCTCAAAAAGTGGCCAAGATATCTCTGTACCGACAAGGGACGATATCTATACAGACATATTATATTCATAAGAAAAGTTAATTTATGATAAACACAGAAAAAATGATAAACCAAAATACTTACTTTGTACCGTCGGCCAAGATTGTCACGCCCCGATTCATAGAGTCATTTATTCACATATTTTATCTCTTTGAATCGATCGTCCTCGCTTGGACGTGATACCGTACAAGTCTGGTATTACACTTGTACAAGGCAAAGATGGTACATAATCGATAATCTTTAAATATGAACACATTGCAGCGGCAGAAGCAGACAAATTGAAGTTAATGAGGACAATCTTTTTGATTGAATAGAAATACATCACTTCTTTATAGCAGCGAAGATAAAAGGATAACTTGAAGTCACACAGAGATATATAGAACTTTATTCTATTTATTGATAATTGAAGAAGAGTACAAGACTTGTATTGAAATACAATGCTTACAACACATCTCACTTTACATTGAAAGCCAACTGAACAATGCTTTACAGATTACATTTGATATTGGATACATTGGATTACAATTCGATATACCGACTTGGCTTACAACTCACTGGTAGAACTGATTACAATGTTCCATACATTATGCCCTTTATAAACAGAAGACATCATCTTGTACAAGGAGAGCTTATGTATGCCCAACAAATCTTCGATGCCGCGGGACCAATCAAGCTAATCATCGTGTGCAGAACATCCCAAGCACGAGCACCTGCCCACAAAATGTGGGTCAGCACATCATCTATGTATTGGCGAGCAGAATCCAACCCGCTTGCCTAAACCAACATTAACTGGTCAATTTTAGCAAGTATTTTAATAGAATGATCTTTCTACTTTGGTGCCTATCATAAGTTTACAGTTCATGGGCAATAATCATAGTGAAGCATGTAAACATATTCTTAGCAATATTCATGTGGACATATCATTATAGCATTCTTGGTGTTATCATGCAAAGACATCATTGAGGCATCGTTAATATTGTCATCTTAAACATGTTATGACAGTTCTCACTTCAAGCATCACTTAGCATGTATGTTATATTTGAGCAATGTTTATAGTAAGGCATCTTTCTAGCATACTGAATTTAACATGTTAAGTATGCCATAGAGTTCTCTTTTAAAGGCAACATCATAACATCGTCTTGTTTAGCATAATTAAGCAGGCAATTCAACCAACATATATATATATATTGAGTATATCATATTTAAGTGATTTTTTACCGATAGCCAACTCCCTCGTACCTGTATTAAATACAGGTTAACTCTTACACTTACTCTGCCTACACAAAACATTCATTAGCATGCATCCTTACAACATGATCATTGGTGTTAGTGCACCATTTTCAGACGTTGCCATATAGGACTTCGAAAGGCAATCGGTGCGCCATTCCACCAGATTGCGAGCCCGAATGGAATGTCCCGATACCACGTACCTTTAAAGTACGTTTACACTTCCCCCATGGTCGGACCGGTCCCCCTAACGTCCCGGGGTATCGTTCGAGGAAGCAGTCACCCCCTTGTATACAAGTTGTCGCTGATCATTCGAATGCGTGTCCGACTCGATCGTGATCATAAAACACATGGTGAAATATTGAAATAAGTAAAAGCAACGGTGCATCATTCAACTCATCCATGTCATTTTTAACGACTCATCATTTCCAATATTTTTGTCATTTCACTTGGTGATCTCGACGATCCCAAGCCTCATCATTTCTCATTGATTGCTTCATTGCAACATTTCTCATTATGTTCCTTCGAAGGAGGAACAACAACATTCATTCATTTCAAAGGGGACTGTAGTATTTCATTCATTTATAGGAACAATAGCATATTCAATTCATTTCTCATGTAACATTCACGCAGCATCTCATTGTTCAAGTGATTCATTCATTTCATCAACATTAAGTATAAGGGACATTCTCAATTCATTCCCAGGCATCAAGTTACATTAGCAGTTCGAGTGTGATTCGTTCAGCAATTCAAAGTTTATGTGTTATTCATTCAATAATTTCCAACATATGTATCTCTATCGATTTAGCAACTAAAGCATCGTATCATAATTATTCAACATTCAAGGTAAGAGACATTAGGGACATATTCATAGCATCACGTTATTCCATTTATTAAGCATGCAGGAATAAGGAGGATGGAGGACAGTTCTACTTGTCTGCATAAAAGGGTCTTCTTATTCTGGTTGTACACATTCCTCCTAAGCGTAGCTCCACCAGCGATCCACGTTCCAACACTTAATCCGTCTAGCCAGCTAAGAGAGACTGCATCAGTCTCAACTCTCTTGATCTCCAACACAAGTCGCGGTCCAACATTCTGATCCCATCCAACAAGCCAACCAAATGCCTCGCACAGAACGGGGCATTACATAATATACCACTCAGAAAAAGTTTCGTCCTGGAAACTTAAGAAAACAACTCATCTACTAGATTCACTTAATCACAATGAGTTACTCATTCAGTTTCAATTCAATATTCATTTCAGCCCACTCGGTCATTTCAAAATAGCTATCCAACTCTATCATTTTAATCCATCAACGATTCAATCCATCTTTCTCTTTTCCAAATACTTGCAACTTCTCATTGATTCACCAACATTTTCCTTGCATTCTATCTTGGTCGCAACACATCACTTCGTTTGGATCCATACATATATTTCGGACGTCCCCAAAACATATACATTTCAGCCAAAGTCCGTGCTAGTGCAATAAATTCTTTCCATAATGTTATCTCAGTCGCAACCTATCACTTCGGCTGGATCCATACACATATTTTAGGCGTCCCCAAAACATTTGTACTTCAGCCAACTTCTATGTTAGTGCGATTCGATCAGCCACGATATAACTCTCTTTTCCAAATCTGACTTAGCATCCCTTCAATTGACTTATTACTTCATTCACTTTGCCACAATCACTATCTTCCAGGCCACAACACTCAACATCAGGGATAGCTCTCTATCCAAGCATAATATTTTTAACATTCGGTCAATGGTCTAACTTAGAGCCAATCATATCAAGCATTCACAACATGCAATCATATTTCTTCCCAAATCCAACAATATTTTTCACCGAGGCAATTTATCTTTTCTAAAAGATACAATCCGACATCACCAACTATCGATTACCCGAGTCAGGGTATAATTCTATGCAACAGTCAAGGTTAACCCAGCTATCCGACTATAGATACCTATCCAACATTCCCGTCATAAGCAGTCAATTCCATCTCATAGAATAATTCACTACTCGATACATACAACTCAAGTCTCAGCCCACGATTCTAGTTCCCGCTATAGGCCGACACATAATCCTCAAGGGTCAAACATCTCTAAGGTTCAAGTTGAAGCATACATTTACATACAACATATCACTCTTAGGTCATACTCATCACCATCTCTCGTTCAATACTAAAAGGTTATCCTACGGTTGCCACTGGTCACCCTATTATTCAGTCAAGTCTCTATGGTTAGCTATACCGACAGCTAAACCTAATCATCCAGGTGACTCTCCTAGAGTGGACGGCTACTAGGGATCATACAAATTTCTTATTCTCAGGGCCAGCAAGCAACCGACAGTTCTAAGGAACTCTACCCAAACCTATGGGTATCGACTGTAAAACCCCTAAATTTCTACTATATTTTTAGTACTGATTTTTTTGTATTTATACGTCGTATTGTACGTCGCGCGAGAATTTGCATTTTTCGTATTTACTCGTCGAGTGCGAATATGTGCGAGGTACATATTTTTTTTGAAAAATGATTTTTGATTTTATTATCGGTGATGGTTTCAAAATAATATATATAATAATTATTTTTATTAAGAGTTGTGAAAAGAGATTGGCAAAACTTATTATTTTAATTATTTATAAAATACAATCTTATTTTAATAGTGGTAAATTAGAAAACTAGATTTATGAAAATATGCTACTCGTGAAAAGCACATGAAAAATTATTTCATGTATATTTTCAAAATTTGTTTTTATTATTTATAATAATTTATTTAGCAAGAAGGTATTTTTAATATTTAAATATTTATGTTTATTTTTGAAATTGTTTTATCTAATTTATTAAAAATATATTTTAAAGATATTTCCTATTTCTATTTAAAATATTATTCTAATTTTCGAAATTTATTTATTTTTATTATTTATCATAAAGATAATTTGAAATTTGCGAATTTAATGCTTAACTACTTTTGGCAATTTAAACTTAAATTTGATTTTTATTGAAATTATTTTTAAAATAGTTTAAACTTTTAGATAAGCTTTATATAAATATAAAATTGATTTAAATCTGATTTTTGATTCTCAATTGATTTAAATTAAGAGTAAGATATCTAAAGGGGTTTTAAATTGTTCCTAATCCTTATCAAACCAGGATACCTCAACCCTATAAATAGGGGAGCCTCCATATTATTTTTCCTCCATAATTTTCTCCATAATTTCCACCATCCACCATAAGTGCGTGCATCGTGTCCGTGTCCACCGAATTCCCTCCACTAAATTTTTTTACAAATACATTCACCATCCCGGTGTCCGACACACCGGACACGACCTTCCCTTTCCACCCCAGTGTCGCGCAGGACACCATGCAACACCCAACCCAATTTCTACCCAAACCGCTGTTCCATCCAAGCCAACCACCACAGTCTTCCTCGACCATCTCCCACAGACCATCGCTACCTCCCAGACCCGATTTCGTCCGAGTCGTCAACAGCCCCACCTCGACAAAGACCTCTACGAGTTCCCACTCCGGCCTGACCCATGTCTTCTCTGAACGGTCTACCCGCACAACCGCCCGACCGCCACTCTTCTGCTGCCCGACCCCGCCTTCACCGACAGTCGAATCAAAGCCAACGCTTCTTTCTCACCACCACCAATTCTACCACAGTGCCCGGCCATCCGTCGGTGACTCCACCTCACCCGAGACCATCGCTATACCCAACCACCACCACACACGCACCACTGCCACGGCCATCGGCCGAAACCCCCCAAAACCACCATCAAACACCAACAGCTAAAAAAAAAGAGAAAAACCCAATTTAATACACACCCTCCACCACCACTACTTACCTCCGTCGGCCGGATCCGCGAGAGCCGACCCCGGCGCGTCCGCCTCCGCGAGTGCCGCATCCCCTCCGCGCTGTCACCGGCGATGCCCCGTGCCGATCCCCCGCCACCGCGTCCCTCAGCCGGCCCAACCTTCAGCGCGCCTCTTCGTGCGTACGTCCACCCCGCCGGACCATCGAACCTCCTCATCCGTGTCTCCACCACCTTTCCCTCCGCTCCGCCGCCGAGCTGGAGTAGGAGAGCTCCGCTCTTCTTCCGATCTACTCCACCGCCCGAGCCCTCTCCTCCATTCGTGCAGCGCGTCGCTCCCCTCGCCAAGCCGGTGCTGCGCTCCGGTCGTCCCTGCGTCGCACACGCACGCAAGTGTTCCGGTGGAACCCTCTCCGCCCGGCGCCGGCGACTCCTCTCCGTTCTCCCCCGCTTTTCTCCGAGCTCTCTCTTTTCTTACTCTCCTCTAGTACTTCTAAACTCATTCCCTCTCTCTCTAAAGTTCAAAAAGGACACAGGGAAGAAAAGGGTCCGACTATTGACACCCCATCTATTTCTAAGTTGACCCCAATTTCTAAGTACACCCCACCTAAAAATAAATTAACTTATAAAAATACTAAGTACACCCCAAATGTTGACAAAAATACCCTTATGACTTAAACCATAGTGTACAACCCCCACATCCCAATTTCTAAGTACACCCCATTCCTCTCTATACACAAAATTCTACATTCACCCCACTCTCCTCTCTCCCTACATACACCTCCACTCTACTCTCTTCCCCATCAAACCCTAACCCTAACCCTAACTACTCTCTTCCTCCACACTACTCTCTTCCCCATCTCTGTTGGACTTCTCTCCAACACCAGATTTGAGTCGGAGAAGTCCCCCATTGTTCACCCCACTCCGAGAAGTCTCTTCACCATGGATCGAGGTGAGTATCAAACATTTCAATCCAAACTACATTCTCTCCCATTGTTTTGTCGAGCATTTAGGGTTAGAACCCCATTGTTTTGTCGACCATTTAGGGTTAGAACGAAAGAACAGATCGAATTTTTCCCCAAAATTTACGGATCTGTTCGACTCTGGTCGGTCGGACACACAGCAATGTGTTCGACGCACGATAGTCGAACACCTTGCTTACTGTTCGACCTGTTTCGGTCGAACAGTACAGATTTGTTCGACCTGTTATGGTCGAACAGTGTGGGTTAGTTCGACTCTTCGGGACCGAACAATACAATTTTAAAAATATTTCTTTAAGCCATGTTATTTTGGTGGAACTTGTAGGAAAGCAAACTAGTAGGAGGGAAACGACTCATGCTTCAGCTAGGAGACGTCGGGCTGAAGAGCAGGAACTTGCACGTCTTCAACAACAAGCACTTGTTGCTTCGACTCAAACGGCCGACCAAGAGCAGGAGCAAGAACGCCACACTGATGAAGAGTGCCACACTGATGAAGAGCGCCGAACTGATCAAGAAGAGGATGAGGATGCTGACATTTTGACAGGGCCTTGTCCCGGTGGACCCGAAGATCCACAACTTATTCCAAGTTTCAAGACACATGTGGCGTACGAGATTTGGAATGGCATTGAGAGGGACGTGTTAAGGTGTTGGTGCCACACAACCAAGCTGTACGCATGGAAGTTGGAAGGTAACATAAATCCTGTCCTTCAAAATTCTCGTATAGCCAACATAAGGTCATTTTCGTACAAGACGCCAAATAAGAATCTAATTTGTGCGTTTGTTGAGCGTTGGCAACCGGAGACCAACACATTTCACATGCCGTTCGGAGAGATGACAATTACATTAGATGATGTTTTTTGTCTTACCGGACTCCCGGTAAGTGGCTTACCGGTTGTGGAACCAGTGTCAGCAAGGGGACCGGAGGACCCTAAGAAGATGATTCGTAGATTGTTGGGGGTGTCAGAAATTGAGGCACAGGATGAGCTATTGAGTCAAAGAGGTAGCTCGGTCCGGATGGAGTGGCTCCGGGCTAGATTTGAGTCGGATGTGAGTAGCACGGATTCGTCGAAAAGAAGACGTGCTGCCCGTGCGTACTTATGGTATGTGCTTGGATGCACCATTTTTGCTGACAAAAGTGGGACACGGGTTGACACAAAAATTCTAGCCCTTCTGGAGAATGTCAACAACGTCGATGACTACGCTTGGGGAGCAGCTGCTTTAGCTTTCTTGTATCGACAGCTTGGAGTAGCATCTCGGAGTGGGGTGCGGCAAATTTGTGGATACCTGACTTTACTGGAGGTAACTATATCTCCTACTTATATGTTTTAATTTAATGTTATACATCCGACCAATATACTTCATATTATTTTTTTTTTGTAGGCCTGGATCTTCGAGTACTTTCCGTTCACGAGGCCTACCCATAACGTCAATTATCGGATGGGGGAACCACTTGCTATGAGGTGGGCCAATAGGCCCCATGCTGGAGGAGGTACCAACCTGATCTCATCCATCAGGGAGGTATTGGACAATCTTCAAGTCCACAATGTAAGTGTAATTTCGTCCATTTTACTGTCGCTATATATGTGTTCTATAATTGCTTAAATTTTTATTGTAGGTGAATTGGACACCCTATAACGGGATGAGGGACACTTTCCCTCGGGACGAGGTGACTTTTTTTTCATGGATGTATACGTACATTTGACAATGTAGAGCCATATCATCCCGACCGTGTCCTTCGACAGTTTGGCCTACGACAGAAAGTTCCTTATCCTCCGTTGTTTCCAAATGAGGTTCGACGGGGAAACACGAGCCAGAAGTACAAGCTGGCGTTCCATGTTCTAGGAGGCTACTTCCAATACTGGCGCAGCCATGTACTGTCTGCCGAAGCCCGTGGGGGAACTGCAAACCCTGCATGGGAGTGTTCACCTGATTATATGGACTGGTACAAAAAGTTTTCACATCCTATTGTCCAGAATCCGAAGAACGTCTCTAGTGCTGCGGGGACTACATCTACACAGACAGGGCCACAACCATGGGACATGATTGGGAATGCTTTGGGATATCTGGAACCAGTCTACCAGACATGGATCTCAAACCGAGAGGCGCTAGACATTCCGACCTATGAGACGGCAATGGTCGGAGCATATCGAGCATTGAAGCTACAGTCTCCAGAGGAACCTGAATCTTCAACGAGGGCGACTGATAGACGTAGGCGACGTAGATCGTAGATATCTTGTTATGTTTTGTGATATACTCGAATGCGTCATCGACGCTAGATATCATGTTATGTTTTGTGATATTTTGTGATATACTCGAATGCGTCATCGACGCTAGATATCTTGTTATGTTTTGTGATATTTTGTGATATACTCGAATGCGTCATCGACGCTAGATATCTTGTTATGTATTGTGATATTTTGTGATATACTCGAATGCGTCATCGACGCTAGATATCTTGTCTTGTGAATTTCGCCCCAACCAGATGCACACGGAAGACGCAAAGTAGACCAACTGCTGACAACGGGTGGTAATATTGCGTCTTCGGACAAATTGACCTACATACAGATGGATTGAAACATATTAGATAATAGTTGTTGTATACACAAAAAAATACACATTAGGAGAAAAACATTACCACTATGAAATGATTATTGTTAACAAAAGCCATGCAGATTAGCCGAGGGTTCGTCGGAACTTCTGTCACCATAGGAAGAAACGTAGCGCTCTCCAGCTCATGAATGTGGACAAACGCCATGTTGTACGCCGATGCCGCCAACAAATAATTATCGGGATATCTCCACCAGTAGTTACTGTCCATAACCGGAGCTGAGAAGTAATTCAAAGATTCAAGTAATTGTGCGGGAGAGCCCTTACTCAAGTAACACTTGCCGTATAAATCGACCCTCGATGACAACTCTTGCATGAGGTCATTACGTACTTTTGCCCATGACTCCTCCCCCAACCCTACTGCATGGGCTACGCATCGGAAACCACAATGTCCATCCCCAAGAACGTCTACCACACTCGACATGTACGAATGAAATCGAGGTGGAATCTTCTCCAGATATGCAATAAGGGTGTCATTGCGCAATGACTTACGTTTATCCGGTACCTTCTTCCTTCGAATAGAAGTAAACATTGGTTTTGCCGAAGGGGGTCCACCGACAATTAAAGTTTGCTCCAACGGTAAACAACTATCATGAGCGGCTTCAACTATTTCAAATTTGCTTCGCTCACGTTTCGTCGAGTTTGTATTGTGTGTTTTTTTCTTGTTTGGCCTACCACGAGGTCGAGTGTTGACAACCGGTTCGAGCAACGAAGACGTTGAAGGAACTGATATCTCCCGGAGTCTTTTAAGCAATAAGAGCCTTTGGGAATCATTAGCCACATCAAACATATGGTTAATATTATCCATGGTCTCAACCCAACGACTTCGGATATCTTCATCATGTACTTTGTCTGTTTTGGCAGGTTCACAATCGAGCTTTCTCCAGTATTTGTCAACCATATCAAGCTGGATGTATTGTCCATCCCGTTTTAGCTGTGCAAGCTCATGTGCACAAGGTAGCCCGCAAGTTCTTCTCAACACACAACCACAAAGTAGGGGATCGATGCCGGTATCATCTAAACTCTTCAACTCGTCATAAATCCTACTGAGAGCATTATGAGACACCAACCCGCGAATAATCTTAAACAAGGGAGAACTGTATCGATGGGGTGTCACATTAAGGCTCGTCTCAAATGAGCTCTTAATTTGGTTGTGTGAATTTGTCAGCAGACTATGTATCCTTTCCCACGATATCTCGAAAGTTGATTGACTAGTCCCAAGTTGTTTTTTCAACTTTGCGTGTGCACTCTCGGCCCTGTGAGTATCGAAAACATGGAGTCAAAAAACTCACGTAATACTGTAAAAAAAACATTCATATGTATATACAAAGTATTGCTTGAAAACACATACCTACTACTCGCCGTGTTCTCAAAATGCATGACATTATTAGTCCAACATGAAACAAATTTTTCTTTATACGGCTCTATCCAATTCTTCACAGCATAATTAACTGCTTTTGGGTAATCCCGGAAATCTTCATGAAATCTTCTAAGTAATTCATTGAATCTCAGTTGATCTTCAGCAAGAATCAACGAATTCCAAGAGTTATTGAAAGAATCCCACTTCTCCTTCGTACGAAATAAATTCTTACAGTTAGCCAATATATTCTTGCTTATATGCCACCGACATAGCAAATGTGCAGCCCTGGGAAACGTAACACTGATAGCATTCATAAGTGCAATCTCACGATCAGTGACAATGACATTGGGTAAGCTTGATTGAGCAAATAGATCTTTAATCGTACTAAGCGCCCATATATAATTGTCCTCCCGTTCCGCCTCCAAATATATACACGCCACAGAAAATGTAATATCCGTGGAAGTTACTCCAACTACTTCCAATAGTGGCATCTTGTACCTATTAGTCTTGTAGGTACAATCCATCAATAAAACGTTGGGAAAAGCATGCAACAAGTCCACACTTGTCGGGTGGGCATAAAAAAGATCCTTCACTCTATCTGTTTGCTCACATCTCCTCACCAGATAATAATACTTTTCTGACTCCAACTTTCCCAACAAGTATTGCATTTGGGATAGCCCTCCATGCTCGGCAACTCTATGCTTATGACGAGCATTATAAATTGTCTTCAATGTCGATTCATTCTCCCCAAAGGATTCCTTCAACGTGCTCAATATATCTTTTGGCCTTGTATTATTTTTTGTCAAATCTTTGACGAGTTGGTCTTCGGCTGCTGTTAGTCGACCAACATAGGAGTGCCCAACCAAATTTCGACCCATTGGGTGATTATGTGTGCCGCACATAACCTTAAGTGACCATTGCCCAACATCATTGCATTGTACTCCTTTCAACTGAAACGGACAATCACATTTTTTCGTGCCCGTAAGCCGTTCAGGTCTTCGCTTCTTCGCAATATTAGCCAAATTTGCTTCATCAACTTTTACCTTCCGTCGCACATATTTACCCCCTCGCTCGCAACCCAGGATTACTCGAGCTCGTCTTCCTTCTCCTTTATCCGACCGTTTAACCAAAACTACTATATTATGAAGGTTTCCTATCGATCGTACCCAATTCACCAATGACTCTCGACTAACAAATAATTGATCAGTTTGAAATTCTTCAGAGAAATCAAGTTGTTGTTCGTACATCGGGTGCGTGACAATACTCATCTCAGTATTAACCGCAATGTCATCTGAAGTGTTTTCCTATGAAGATAAATACAAATATCAGATTAGGTTGGAAAATAAAATTTTTAAATTTAACTCAAAAAAAGTACTGTTCGACAGACATAATCCGGAGAAATCCACACTGTTCGACCAGTACAGGTCGGACAGTTCAAAAAACGTTCGACCTACCCTAGTCGAACATTGTAGATTTGTCCGACTTGTTATGGTCGAACAGTCCGCGAATTTTGTTTTCTTCTCAAAATCGAAACAGCCGAATCAATACTTGAAAAAAACATTGGTAGGACTTACATTGGGTACGGGAGATCTTCTATCATTACTTTGGCCCTCCATTGTAATTTCTTCAAGCTTCAAATAATATCTTCTAAGGTTTTTGGATTAGTTATTGAAGGGGTGGGGTTAGTGAAGGGGTGGGGTCCTATGGCTGTTTGGGTTTGGGTAGAATTAGAAATAGGAAAGGGGAAAAGGATAAAGCAGTCATTTCATAATACAACTTAAGTTATGAAAAAGAATTGGGGTCAACTTAGAAATAGATGGGGTGTCAATAGTCGAACCCGGAAGAAAACTCTAAATGAGTAAATGTGTGGTATTAATTTATTTTTGTTTTGTTTATTTTTTTGTTTGTTTTGTCTCATTCTCTTCATCTCTTTCTTTTGGTTCTTTTGGTTAGGGCTGTGCACAATTAAGTTAAACCGACCAAATCGAACCAAGCCAAACCGAATCGATTGGTTTTAAACCGAATCGATGGTTCAGTTGGTTTGGTTCGACTTCAATTTTTCAAAACCGACCGATTCGGTTCGGTTCACGGTTTGGTTATGCCAAAAATCGACTAAACCGAACCGAACCAAATTCTTATTAAATAATTAGGGTTGGCCGGTTGGGTATGGGTTCATTGGGTTGTATAATACCGATTTAGTTCATTTATTCACATTACAACCATTTATCAAGTTGAAGTTGAAAGAGCTCTCTCTCTCTCTCTCTCTAGTCTCAAAGAGGAGTGCTTGCGGCTCCTATTCATTTCTAATTGCTCTTGTGCACATGAAATGGATTTTTGGTTGAATGTATATGATTTTTTTATATGTATAATTGGCATTTTTCTCCACCTGCAAAGCGCAAGTTGAATTGAAGCTGCTGAATTGTATTTACTGTTGCAAAGTACAAGTTGACTGAGGTTTCACAAAAAAAAAATATACAGTCTATTTTTTTATGTGATCAAAACCGACCAAGTCGAACCAATCCAAACCGAACCAAGTCGGTCGGTTTCAAAACCGAACCGACCATTTGGTTAGTTTGGTTCGGTTTTGTTTATTTTCAAATCGATTAACTTCGGTTCGACTTCGGTTGGGACCAAATAGGTCGACTACCGACCGATGCACACCCCTACTTTTGGTGTTCAGTAGGTTATTATTATTATTATTATTATTATTATTATTATCAGTTGACCAAGATAATGAATAGAAATATTAATGTTAGGTTATTATTATCATTAATTTTGTTATTATTACTATTATTATTCTTATCACCAGTTTATTTTTAACTATAATTATTTTAATAATTATGTATATTAAATAATTTTCTAGAAATTATTTTGTAACAAAAGTATAGTGACCTTCATTTCAAATTAGATTATGAAGCCTAAAATATATTATTTTATTTTTGAGGTATTTTTAATATGACTTTTGACCTAAAACTATAATATTATAAAATTTAGGTTTCAAAAGATATTTTTAGATTTTCAAAGTATTTGTCCAAAATAGTTTGACTAATAAAATATAGTTTTCAATATAACATATATTTTCCAAAATAGGTATATATTTATATATACATCTCTCTTCTTATTCGTGGCTAGTCATATTCACATCTTCTTCCGAATTCTGGACTATCTTATATTGTCCCTTGCTAATTTGACTATTTCGGACTTAATGACATGGTCCGTACCATTATCTGAAATTATCTTGCATAGTTTTGACGTCTAGGACTATTTCTGTGTCGATATGAACATATCACGCCGATCAACTTTAAATCAAACTGAGAGGTCGTCTTGCGTAGTTGTAACACCGAAGTCGATCTTGTGCCACCTTCATTGTACCACACCAGGCAGCTCACCAGGAGTCGCAACAGGTAAGTATACCTTGCTAATTAACTGTCATATTATTTATTTTCAGCATTTATTTACTTGTTTTGTATTTGTTATTTTTATTTGTTATAAACTGCGCGTCCAAGCCACACTTGGGTGCAAGCGACTCTATTAGTCGTTTTACTTTACTATATGCATGTTAACTTAGTGTTAGTGGACTACCTTCTTGTTGGGGGATATCCTTATATCTCCTTCGGCCATGACACACATACTACACGGATTGAGACATTTTGCTAGGGACACGACTTATGGACTGGCCCTCTCTAAAGTCGTGTGACGGATAGATGATCGTAACTGCTATGACTAGGGTTTTAGAGACTCAAGCAGTTACAAAACTGGATGAGCCATGGACATGACTTGAATAGTGTGGGAAATATTGGAGGAGGTCAGTCGCTAGTGCGTATGGGAATCCAAACAGGTAAACCATAGTCTCCGGATGGAACTGTGGCGATATATTTGCAGATACCCTCTGACGTTTTGGATATTACGGCCAGATACAGATGACTAGATGCCAGTTACGTACACATAACCTAAAATCCCACCCATGCGCATGAAAGTTGTCCTCTAAATTGCACATTAGGCGGTTAGAATCTTCTTTGTATATTTGTGTCTAGGATAGTCTTTTATATATTATTTTATTATTCTGACAGTTCATATTAGCTTGTTCTTCCTGTATCTTGCTACGTCCGTCTGAGGACCTGGTTATTCCCTAGGTGTGTGCTTTCATGATTCACTGCAGGTGTTCTAGCCAAGGCCGTGATTTTCTCCATTCTTTCGAAGACGATTGCACTTGTTTCGTCTTGCCATTTTATTGATCGATTCTTGTACATTTCTTTCATTGAGATAGTTGGTAGTAGACTTTGTCTCCGTCCAACGATTGTATCATAAATATTCAAGTTGATTTTATATTATTATTCTTTTTATTGTGGATGAGATTTAGTTTGTCTTGGATTACTGTATTTTACAGCTTATGTATACAAGACCCCTGTACTTCGTATGTATACAGCTGGCATGTCTACGTTCCTAGTCCTACGTATATTGGGACTGGGGCGTTACATGTTTTTGTGGTGGCCCATGCAGGTCAAGATAAATTGTTTGGTTACTTCACCGTACCAAGCAAGCCTGCGTATAGGATTAGAGTCTAGGATCTCATCCACATACTTGACCTCCTTTCTCGATTCCATATTCGAACTATCGTTCGACTCATCGACTGCATCTTGCTTGATTCATTCTATCATTATTCTTATCTTCCCTTCGTGCTTGCTAGAGATTGACCCTACTAGTTAGATGTCCCAAACATCCTTAGCTTAATTCTTTAAGTTGGGTAGAATACCCCACGACCTGACACACCCTTGACCATTAAGGGAATACAAATAGTATTATCTAGATCATAGAGACTAGAGGAATTTAACCCATTTGGTCAACCAAGCCTTGGTCAATAAGACCGTAGAATGATGGTATAGAATAAACAAGACTTAGATTCTCATGACTCTTAGACTATTCATATTTGTTCTTATTTCATCTACCATCGTGCCTATGTACTACTATCTAGACTAATGATGCTAACATAGCCTAGTATTTGCAAGCTAATTCTTTATCGAGCTTGATCAAGGCATATGCTATGGAGTGGCCACTCACTAACATATTGTCTAATCAGAACCGGTGCATGATGGTCTGATCAACCAAATGCACTTTGGTTCACTTTTGTCTATTATTCTACGTGGATGGAACATAAATAAACTTAGCCTTTAGAATCCCATCCACGACTGCCTTGAATTTTTTTTGAAATTATACGGTCGTCCTTGAATCACGTATTGGTATTCGATAAAATCGTCATTGAACTCCTTATTGCTTTCGCCTCTACCTATTTTAGAAGGACGGAGGCGTGGTACTAGAAATTCCTCTAGCTACCCTATCACCTATAACCCTCAACCTACTATCAAATCATACCTTCTAGGTATTTAATCCATTCTCTCTAACCTTTATTGCATATTCTAACTTTAACCCCCACTTATTTTCCTTCTTGTGTTAACCCATGATTATCCTTGCCGTTATTGAAATTGAGATTTCCTAATGCATCTTTCGTTGAGCATTGTGAATTATTTTGTGCCTTCTCCCTGCAAATCCTTAATTTTGAGGACGAAATTCTTTTAAGTTGGGTAGGATGTAAAACCCCTAAATTTCTACTATATTTTTAGTACTATTTTTTTTTTGTATTTATACGTCGTATTGTATGTCGCGTGGGAATTTGCATTTTTCGTATTTACTCGTCGAGTGCGAATATGTGCGAGGTACATATTTTTTTGAAAAATGATTTTTGATTTTATTATCGGTGATGGTTTCAAAATAATATATATAATAATTATTTTTATTAAGAGTTGTGAAAAGTATCTATCGAGATTGGCAAAACTTATTATTTTAATTATTTATAAAATAATATCTTATTTTAATAGTGGTAAATTAGAAAACTAGATTTATGAGAATATGCTACTCGTGAAAAGCACATGAAAAATTATTTCATGTATATTTTCAAAATTTATTTTTATTATTTATAATAATTTATTTAGCAAGAAGGTATTTTTAATATTTAAATATTTATGTTTATTTTTGAAATTGTTTTATCTAATTTATTAAAAATATATTTTAAAGATATTTCCTATTTCTATTTAAAATATTATTCTAATTTTCAAAATTTATTTATTTCTATTATTTATCATAAAGATAATTTGAAATTTGTGAATTCAATGCTTAACTACTTTTGGCAACTTAAACTTAAATTTGATTTTTATTGAAATTATTTTTAAAACAGTTTAAACTTTTAGATAAGCTTTATATAAATATAAAATTGATTTAAATCTAATTTTTGATTCTCAATTGATTTAAATTAAGAGTAAGATATCTAAAGGGGTTTTAAATTGTTCCTAATCCTTATCAAACCAGGATACCTCAACCCTATAAATAGGGGAGCCTCCATATTATTTTTCCTCCATAATTTTCTCCATAATTTCCACCATCCACCATAAGTGCGTACATCGTGTCCGTGTCCACCGAATTCCCTCCACTAAATTCTTTTACAAATACATTCACCATCCCGGTGTCCGACACACCAGACACGACCTTCCCTTTCCACCCCAGTGTCGCGCAGGACACCATGCAACACCCAACCCAATTTCTACCCAAACCCCTGTTCCATCCACGCCAACCACCACCGTCTTCCTCGACCATCTCCCACAGACCACCGGCACCGCCCAGACCCCCGCCCGAGTCGTCAAGAGCCCCACCTCGACAAAGAGCTCGACGAGTTTCCACTTCGGCCTGACCCATGTCTTCTCCGGACGGTCTACCTGCACAACCGCCCGGCCGCCTCCCTTCTGCTGCCCGACCCCGCCTTCACCGACAGTCGAATCAAAGCCAACGCTTCTTCCTCACCACCACCAATTCCACCACAGTGCCCCGCCATCCACTGGTGACTCCACCTCACCCGAGACCATCGCTATACCCAACCACCACCACACACGCACCACTGCCACGGCCATCGGTCGGAACCCCCCAAAACCACCATCAAACACCAACAGCTAAAAAAAAGAGAAAAACCCAATTTAATACACACCCTCCACCACCACTACTTACCTCCGCCGGCCGGATCCGCGAGCGCCGACTCCGGCGCCTCCACCTCCGCGAGTGCCGCATCCCCTCCGTGCTGTCACCGGCGACGCCCCGCGCCGATCCTCCGCCACCGCGTCCCTCGGCCGGCCCAACCTCCAGCGCGCCTCTTCGCGCGTACGTCCACCCCGCCGGACCACCGAACCTCCTCACCCGTGTCTCCGCCACCTTTCCCTCCGCTCCGCCGCCGAGCTGGAGTAGGAGAGCTCCGCTCTTCTTCCGATCTACTCCACCGCCCGAGCCCTCTCCTCCGTTCGCGCAGCGCGCCGCTCCCCTCGCCAAGCCGGTGCTGCGCTCCGGTCGTCCCTGCGTCACTCACGCACGCAGGTGTTCCGATGGAACCCTCTCCGCCCGGCGCCGGCGACTCCTCTCCGTTCTCCCCCGCTCTTTTCCGAGCTCTCTCTCTCTTCTTACTCTCCTCTAGTACTTCCAAACTCATTCCCTCTCTCTCTAAAGTTCAGAAAGGACACAGGGAAAAAAACTCTAAATGAGTAAATGTGTGGTATTAATTTATTTTTGTTTTGTTTATTTTTTTGTTTGTTTTGTCTCATTCTCTTCATCTCTTTCTTTTGGTTCGTTTGGTATCAATAGGTTATTATTATTATTATTATTATTATTATTATTATTAGTTGACCAAGATAATGAATAGAAATATTAATGTTAGGTTATTATTATCATTAATTTTGTTATTATTACTATTATTATTCTTATCACCAGTTTATTTTTAACTATAATTATTTTAATAAATATGTATATTAAATAATTTTCTAGAAATTATTTTGTAACAAAAGTATAGTGACCTTCATTTCAAATTAGATTATGAAGCCTAAAATATATTATTTTATTTTTGAGGTATTTTTAATATGACTTTCGACCTAAAACTATAATATTATAAAATTTAGGTTTCAAAAGATATTTTTAGATTTTCAAAGTATTTCTCCAAAATAGTTTGACTAATAAAATATAGTTTTCAATATAACATATATTTTCAAAAATAGGTATATATTTATATATACATCTCTCTTCTTATTCGTGGCTAGTCATATTCACATCTTCTTCCGAATTCTGGACTACCTTATATTGTTCCTTGCTAATTTGACTATTTCGAACTTAATGACATGGTCCGTACCATTATCTGAAATTATCTTGCATAGTTTTGATGTCTAGGACTATTTCTGTGCCGATATGAACATATCACGCCGATCAACTTTAAATCAAACTGAGAGGTCGTCTTGTGTAGTTGTAACACCGAAGTCAATCTTGTGCCACCTTTATTGTACCACACCAGGCAGCTCACCAGGCGTCGCAACAGGCAAGTATACCTTGCTAATTAACTGTCATATTATTTATTTTCAGCATTTATTTACTTGTTTCGTATTTGTTATTTTTATTTGTTATAAACTGCGCGTCCGAGCCACACCTGGGTGCAAGCGACTCTATTAGTCATTTTACTTTACTATATGTATGTTAACTTAGTGTTAGTGGAATACATTCTTGTTGGGGGATATCCTTATATCTCCTTCGGCCATGACACACACACTACACGGATTGAGACGTTTTGCTAGGGACACGACTTATGGACTGGCCCTCTCTAAGAGACTCAAGCAGTTACAAAACTGGACGAGCCATGGACATGACTTGAACAGTGTGGGAAATATTGGAGGAGGTCAGTCGCTAGTGCGTATGGGAATCCAAACAGGTAAACCATAGTCTTCGGATGGAACTATGGCGATATATTTACAGATACCCTCTGACGTTTTGGACGTTACGGCCGGATACAGATGACTGGATGCCAGTTACGTACACATAGCCTAAAATTCTACCCATGCGCATGAAAGTTGTCCTCTAAATTGCACATTAGGCGGTTAGAATCTCCTTTGTATATTTGTGTCTAGGATAGTCTTTTATATATTATTTTATTATTCTGACAATTCATATTAGCTTGTTCTTCCTGTATCTTGCTACGTCCGTCTATGGACCTGGTTATTCCCCACGTGTGTGCTTTCATGATTCACTGCAGGTGTTCTAGCCAAGGCCGTGATTCTCTCCATTCTTTCGAAGACGATTGCGCTTGGTTCGTCTTGCCATTTTATGGATCGATTCTTGTACATTTCTTTCATTGAGATAGTTGGTAGTGGACTTTGTCTCCGCCCAACATAAATATTCAAGTTGATTTTTATATTATTATTTTTTTCATTGTGGATGAGATTTAGTTTGTCTTGGATTACTGTATTTTACAGCTTATGTATACATACAAGACCCATGTACTTCATATGTATACAGCTGGCATGTCTGCATTCCTAGTCCTACGTATATTGGGACTGGGGCGTTACATCGACTCAGTCTGAATACTAATCGCCATTGTCGGCAATGCCAACAATTGGTAAGTCATCAGCTGGTCGCTAGGGTCAAGTCTATCTATTCAGGGTCTTCCTCAAGGAAAATAATTCCCACAGAGGCTCATTCTAGACTTACCCAACGATCGATTAAGATCGATCTATCAATATTACGGTCAATCCCAATCCGACATACGATTTTCATCGTTATAATAATCCATCAAGTAAAATATCCAATGATCCAATTTTTACTTCAAATTCCTTGGTACCCACACGAACCCATAAGCCAAGGCTAACTATTCAAGGGTCATCGATTTCGATAGTCTTAATACTGCTATGGAATCATACTATTGGGACTGTATGACGAAGTCACACCACTAAGTCGTAAGCCAGCAATCTATATCCCAAACGACAGTCACATATACCGACATTATATTACAGATACTGATGAGGAGGATTACAGTACCTACTACGGTCTGGATGATGTAGTGGGCTTAAACTTGGAGACCTTGGTCCAGCAGGGCTTAGCTCCGTCCGACGAGCCTCTAGCTTAGTTTAGTTAGAGTAGATATTTTGGACTGGACCTTGTCTCCAGCTTGCTACTTATGTTATGATATTATATTTGGGATTGTATAACTATATTACTCTGTGACTCTTTCTCTCTGTTGAGCTGGATTTTGCACTTGTGATTATATCTATCGAGTCTTCGTGCCATGATTTTCTTTCTTCTAGATTGTGATTGAGTTTATCAGTATTTCATTTCATATACCTCCGTGCAGAGATGACAGGTTATTATATACTGTTTGTTGGCTAGTAGACCTACAGCGTTCTATGCTGTTTTTACGGTGTAGGCTGGGCGTAGTCACACACTTGTGCCCCTACCTAGGGTGCGGGTCGTGACACGTTTTTAGTGGTGGCCCATGCAGGTCGAAAGTCGCAATTAGTGCGATGTCGTAGTGGCGCTCGACTTAGAGTGCTGTTACGAGCCTGCGGTACGTATCTAGGATAGGCTATAGGCTAAGTTACTCAATCACAAAATAGGAAACACTTCCACTTGCTGATCTTTAACTGTCCTTTTTTATATTGATTTTTGCATTCTAATTGTCCTCCTTGATATAATATTTCCTGTGCCGTATTGATTTTCTTCTTTTATTCTATCTTCAGGATGGTGCAGACCAGGTCCCAGCATCCTGAGTCCGCAGACGTGGAGAGGTCTGCTATGACTCGCGGATCTGATCCAGACACCCCTGATGCAGTCGGGGTATTGGCCGCAGCCCTTGGGGGCGCTCCTCCGCCAGTTACGAGGGCTGACCCCAGGGTTGCTACGACTATTCCGGGCGCAGTACTAGTGGTTGATATGGGCGCTCTTCCTCCTTCTGCACAGCGGGTTCCTCCGCCAGCTGCAGACGTACTTCTACCTCCACCTCCTCTGCCTACAGATATTGGGCAGATGCTTACTTTCCTCCAGCAGATGCTGAAGACTCAGAGAGCCCAGGCCAAGGCTCAGCAGAGGCAGACAGACGCGATGCGTCAGGACATGGAGGATGCCCATCAGTTGGCCCTTGCAGCCGTGGAGCAGAGGGCTCCGCATCATGGGACGCGTACAAGGTACGGAGATATCCAGGACTTCAAGAAGCTCGGGTCCCTTGACTTTAGCGGGACCGAGGGTGTGGTCTATGCAGATGATTGGCTCGAGGATATCGAGCGGCAGATGAGGGCCTCCCGCCTCGCAGACGACCTCAAGGTCGAGGCGGTAGGTTTGCAGTTGCTAGACATTGCACGCACCTGGTTCAGGAACGAGCCAGCCCTAGCTGGAGAGGGCCATACTTGGGCAGAGTTCAAGCTTCTCTTCAAGGAGAAGTTCTTTTCCCCTATAGACAAGATCGACCTGGTACGGCAGTTCCAGGATCTGCAGCAGGGCAGTTTATCTGTGGAGGAGTACGCCACGGAGTTCGGCCATCTGAGTCGATACGCGGAGTACATGGTTCGAGACCCGAAGATCAGGGCGAACCGTTTCAGGGAGGGGTTGACTTGGGATATCAAGATCCTTATTCCCTCCTTCTATGAGACTTATACCCAGATCTACGCGGAGGCCCGCAAGGTAGAGCTGGGGTGGGGCTTGAAGCCCAAGAGGGAGCGTGATCTTTTCTCGGGGGCTACTAGCAGCGCGGGGGCTGCTAAGCGCCCTCAGCTTCAGCATCGTTCTTTTCAGCATCACCAGCCGCAGGTTCAGGCCAGAGCACCGGTTCAGCAGGTGCAACACACTCAGCAGAGGCAGGCACATCATGAGGCTTTTTATAACTTCTGCAAAAAGCCTGGTCACACTTTTGAGGTTTGCCGGAAGAGGCTAGGAGTGTGTCTCTTTTGCGGCGGCACAGGCCATCAGTTGAGGGAGTGTCCAGTGAACCCTCGTGTTACTGGTACAGATCAGAGGGCGCCGGTAAGAGTACCTGCAGTGCAGCCGAGGGGTCCGCTTCCGACCCAGCAGCAGCGGTTTGTACAGCCCCACCAACAGCGGGGTGTCCAGGGCAGGGCTTTTGCTCTTGCAGCCGAGGAGATCGAGCCAGTCGCAGATGTAGTTGCAGGTTCGGT
Source organism: Iris pallida (assembly GCA_029216955.1). Lineage (NCBI taxonomy): Eukaryota > Viridiplantae > Streptophyta > Magnoliopsida > Asparagales > Iridaceae > Iris > Iris pallida. The sequence goes on from JANAVB010008599.1 coordinate 23,487,908, forward strand.
TCTTCTTGATTCTTTTCCTGCCTTAGTATTGTTTGATTCAGGTGCTACGCACAGTTTTGTGTCAGTTTCTTTTGCACTTAGGCACAACATTATTGCTGAATATCTGGGTAGGACTTACAAGATTATGACCGAGGGAGGTATTATCCTGGTTAATAATATTTGCAAGGGGCGAAGAGTCACTCTGGGAGACCGGAATTTGAGCGCGTGCTTGCTCGTAATGCCACTTCTGAGGTACGATGTAGTACTCGGGATGGACTGATTGAGCAGGCACCATGCTAGCATAGATTGTAGAGCAGGCAGAGTATTATTTAGTCCGCCAGGAGAGCCAGAGTTTCAGTTTGTCAGAGGAGCAGCGGAGCTAGGAGATGGGTTCTGTGGAGCCTTGTTGGCGGGACAGGAGTTGCCGCATCCATTTATTACAGATTTCTTAGATGTCTTTCCCGAGGAATTGCCGGGGATGCCGCGGGACAGAGATGTTGAGTTCACGATAGACTTGATGTCGGGCGTTGAGCCTATTTCTCAGCATGTCTATCGGATCAACAACAGCGAGTTGGCGGAGCTGAAGAAGCAAGTCGACGAGCTGCAGGACAAGGGCTTCATCAGATCCAGTTCTTCGCCTTGGGGTGCACCAGTCCTGTTTGTCCCGAAGAAGGACGGTACGATACGGATGTGTATCGACTACCGAGCGCTCAACAACCTCACTATCAAGAACATGTATCCTTTGCCCAGGATTGATGACTTGTTTGATCAGTTGAGCGGTACGAGGGTGTTCTCAAAGATAGACTTACGATCGGGGTACCATCAGCTGAGAGTGAAGGGGGATGACATCCCGAAGACTATTTTTCGTACCTGCTATGGCCAGTACGAGTTTACCGTCATGCCGTTTGGGTTGACTAACGCCCCGACGGTATTCATGAACTTGATGAATAAGGTATTCCATCCATACCTTGACAAGTTCGTGGTGGTCTTCATTGATGACATTCTCATCTATTCGAAGACGCCTGAGGAGCACAAGGAGCATCTGCGGGTAGTGCTGGAGACTCTGAGGAGGGAGCAGCTGTATGGGAAGCTGTCGAAGTGCGAGTTCTTCTTAGATCGAGTGGAGTTCCTGGGCCATGTTGTATCCGATAATGGGATTTCAGTGGATCAGAGGAAGATTGCGGCGGTGGAGTCTTGGTCGACACCCAGTTCAATTTCCGAGATTCGGAGCTTCCTGGGTTTGGCGGGCTATTATAGAAAGTTCGTACAGGACTTCTCTCGAATAGCAGAGCTGATGACTAGACTCACCAGGAAGGACGTGGAGTTCGTCTGGATTGATGAGTGTCAGGCTGCTTTCGAGGAGCTGAAGACGAGGTTGACATCAGCTCCTATTTTGACGTTGCCATCTGGGTCCGGAGGATTCACGATCTACAGTGATGCTTCGGGGAAGGGTCTGGGTTGCGTTCTTCAGCAGCATAGGAAGGTAATTGCTTATGCATCTAGGCAGTTATGGCCACATGAGAAGAACTACCCGATTTATGATTTGGAGTTGGCAGCAGTCATATTTGCCTTGAAGCTGTAGAAACGCTATTTGTACGAAGAGCGTGTGGAGATCTTCACGGACCACAAGAGCTTGAAGTACGTGTTTACCCAGAAGGAGCTGAATATGAGGCAGAGGCGATGGTTAGAGCTGATGAAGGATTTTGATATATCCTTACAGTACCATCCGGGGAAGGCCAACGTGGTTGCGGATGCTTTGAGCAGGTATTTCGTGGCCATGTGTTTGATGATGGATCGTCACCTTCTGGCAGATCTGGAGAGCTTGGGCATAGAGATGATAGTTCCTGGGTTTGAGGAGCAGATGTGGGGTCTTTAGGTGCAGTCAGAGCTGATAGACAGAGTCAGAGCAGCTCAGTTTGAGGATGAGGCTCTAAGGGTCATCAGGGAGCAGGTCCGGGCAGGACTGTTGGATGAGTTCTCTATAGCGGGAGATGGGTCGTTGAGGCATGTTACCAGATTGTGCGTGCCGAGCAGAGGACTTCGGAAGGAGGTTCTTCAGGAGGCGCATCGTTCTCAGTACTCTATGCATCCTGGAGCCAACAAGATATATAGAGACTTGAGACAGCATGTTTGGTGGTATGGCATGAAACGTGAGGTGGCTCAGTTCGTTTCTAGATGCTTGGTGTGCCAGCAGGTGAAAGTCGGGAGGTAGAGATCCGGTGGATTGCTCCAGCCACTACCCATTCCTGAGTGAAAGTAGGAGCATATCACTATGGACTTTGTGTCTGGACTTCCGCGCTCTCCAGGAGGGAAGGATACGATTTGGGTCATTGTTGATCGATTGACCAAATCGGCCCACTTTTTGCCTTTCAAGGTGGGTTTGTCTACGGAGAGGCTGGCCGAGATGTACGTGCGGCAGATAGTCCGATTGCACGGGGTTCCAGTGAGCATAGTCTCGGATCGGGACAGCCGATTTACTTCACACTTCTGGAGGAGTTTGCAGCTTAGCTTGCGTACATCGCTCAAGTTCAGTACCGCATACCACCCCCAGACAGACGGGCAGTCGGAGAGGACGATTCAGACCCTCGAGGATATGCTTCGTACCTGTGTCTTAGACTTCGGGGGATCTTGGGAGGACCATCTTCACTTGGTAGAGTTTGC